>CM029012.1:160961063-161524755 GCA_016801055.1 Panax notoginseng | reverse complement strand
TACTTGGCGATAAAACGAGTCTATAAGCCACAGTTCCTACTCGACCGAGGATTAAAAAATGACCGATGAATCGAGGATTGAGCTTTCCTCTCTTTCCAAATCTCGTAACTCCTTTCCATGGAGCAACACGTAAGAACACAATGATCTCCTACATCAAATTCCACGTCCTTTCGATGAAGATCAGCATAACTCTTTTGTCGATCTTGTGAGGTTTTTTATACGTTGTCGGATCGTTTGAATCTTTTTCTGTAGTCATTACGTACCAACTCCGGTCCCAACAACGTTGCTTCACCCCACTCATCCCAGCATACTGGAGAACGACATTTTCTTCCATACAATGCTTCGAATGGAGCCATGCCCAATACTTGCTTGATAACTGTTGTTGTAGGAAAAACTCCACCAATGGTAAGAACTTGTCCCAACTTCCTTGAAGTCAAGGACACATAGTCTTAATAAATCTTCTAGAGTTTGAATAGTCCTCTCTGATTGTCCGTCCGTCTGAGGATGATATGCCAAACTAAATCGTAAATCTGTGCCCATAGCTTTTTGTAAACTAACCCAAAATCGTGAATGAATCTTGGGTCTCGATCAGAAACTATGGATACTGGCATACCATGCAGTCTTACAATCTCATTTATGTACATACGAGCAAGACGTTCAAGTGTATAAGTTTTTCGTATCGGTAAGAAATGAGAAGACTTGGTCAATCTATCAACAATGACCCAAATCGCATCTATACCTTGAGAAACCTTAGGAAGACCGGTAACAAAATCCATGGTAATGTGCTCCCACTTCCATTCTGGAATTTCAAGTGGTTGCAATGAACCTTTTGGTACTTGATCCTCCGCTTTGACTCGTTGACAAGTTAGACACCTTGAGATAAACAACGCTATCTCTCTCTTCATATTGCTCCACCAAAATGTATGACGAAGATCATAATACATTTTGGTACTTCCAGGATGGATTGCAAACGGTGTGTTGTTTGCGCCTCTATCATAATTTCATACTTTAAATCAGGGTTGTTAGGAACACAAAGTCTGGAGTTGACTCGAAGTATTCCTTCTTCATCGATTCTTGTTTCCGGCATAGCACCTTCTTGCACTTTCTTCCTCATACGCATCAGCTCCAGGTATGTAGCTTGAGCAGCTTTAACTTTATTGATTAAAGTTGGTTCTACTCGTATATTCGCCGTCATCACATGGGTCCTGGAGTCTTTAACTCTATCTCCATCCTTTGCAAGTCACACAAAATGGGCCTTTGTGTTGACAATATTGCACTCGTACTTGCATATGATCTTCTACTTAATGCGTCAGCTACCACGTTCGCTTTTCCAGGATGGTATTGAATAGTATGATCATAATCTTTCAACAGTTCAAGCCAACGTCGTTGTCGCATGTTGAGTTCCTTTTGAGTGAAGAAATATTTGAGGCTTTTTTGATTCGTAAAGATCTCCACCTTTCCCCATACAAGTAATGCCTCCAAATTTTAAGTGCAAAAGACAACAGCTGCCAACTCTAGATCATGAGTAGGATAATTCCTCTTATATTCCTTGAGTTGTCTTGATGCATATGCTATGAATTTTCCATATTGCATGAGGACGCATCCCAACCCTTTGCTCGAAGCATCACTGTAGATGACAAATCCCTCCCGAGCCAGATGGTATTGTTAGAACAGGTGCTGAAATGAGTCTCCTCTTGAGTTCTTGAAAACTCTGCTCACATTTTCTTGCTCAAACCGAACTTTGTATCTTTCCGAGTCAGCTGAGTTAATGGAGTAGCGATTCGAGAAAAATCCTTACACGAATCTCCGATAATAACCAGCTAAACCAAGAAAGTTACGTACTTCGGTCACTGATTTAGGTTGCTCCCAGCTTTGAATAGCTTCATTCTTTGTCGGGTCAACCGATATTCCACGACTTGATACTACGTGCCCAAGGAATGCTACCTCCTCCAACCAGAACTCGTATTTCTTCAACTTGGCATAAAGCTTGTATTCACGAAGCTTTTGGAGTACCAGCCTCAAGTGTTGCCTCATGATCTTCATGGCTTTTAGAATAAATAAGGATGTCATCAATAAAGACGACACAAAGTGATCCAAATATTCCTTGAATACCCGGTTCATCATATCCATGAAGGCAGCAGGAGCATTAGTCAATCCAAAGGACATGACTAGGAATTCATAATGCCCGTACCGAGTTCTGAAAGCCGTCTTTGGAATATCCTCAGTTCTACCTTCAGCTGATGATATCCAGAACGAAGATCGATCTTTGAAAAGAATTGTGCTCCTTGTAACTGGTCAAACAGGTCATCAATACGTGGCAATGGGTACCTGTTTTTGATGGTGACATGATTCAACTCCCGATAAACAATACAAAGCAGCATACTTCTATCTTTCTTCTTCACGAATAGCACAGGAGCACCCCAAGGAGAAGTACTAGGACGAATAAAGCAAATGTCTAACAATTCCTGCAGTTGGATCTTTATAACTCCTAAAGTTCAATAGGAGCCATTCGATATGGTGTGACGCCCCAAAATAGGTATACAACACCCATTCTGAGTTACCAATACATGGTACAGAAAGCAAACTACAACTTTAATAATACAATTGTCGTGCAAAATACGACAACACATACTGTGAGTTTAAATACAAATATTGTCTTCTAGACAATATCCACACTCAAATAAGTCCTCAATACAATTATTCAAACACTATTTTACAGAAATAGTGAGGACTACTAAAACATCTTTCTAGAACCATCACTCCATTACCCCGACTAGATCCTGCTATGTTCTCACCTCCTGAGAAGAAAAACGGAACAAAAAGGAAAAAGGTGAGCTCAACTAGCCCAGTAAAGAATATTATGAATAAGATAATATACAACAAATTATCGTTAGTCTTCAACAGGGAAAAATCTGATAGAATATAATCGACAACAAGTTTTAGATCAACAACTGCAGCGGAAACAGCAAACCATTAAAGAAGAGTCAAGTAGAGAAAGAATTCTACTATCTTCTAAGATTTAAAAGTCCATCATCATATTTTATCCCTGTAACATCAATTAATAATCATCTTTATCTAAATATTCATCTTTACACTACAGGCCAAAGATATTCATTTGTATCACCTGTCAGTCATGTTCATCTCAACACCTGTTCATCTTTGCACTACAGGCCAAAGATATTCATCAAGTAATCATACGTCTTTGCACTACAGGCCAAAGATATTCATCAAGTAATCATACATCTTTACACTACAGGCCAAAGATATTCAGTAATATCATCATTTAGGACTGAGGATGATGAAAAATATCTTAAAGAGAACGAATCCAGTGAGACAGAAAGACAATTATTAAGGATTCGTATAACAGTTTATCTGTAAGACCCCGAATTTTATGAAATAAAAGTATTCAATTTCTTATAATTATAATTCAGTAAATGGTTAAATTGATAAAAAGTTAAAGTTATGGGTGAAATGTGAAAATTTTTCAAAATAAACAAGTGGTTATAAAATAATCATTATTGTCGGGGAATATTCGTTGGTCGTGGAATTATTCTTTTTGTCGGGGAATATTCGTACGACGGCGCAGCTATTTGTGGGCCCCATAACGAAAAACAGTCATATGAAGATAACGACAAAAATTGAGTTTTTATAAATAACAGCGTAGTTGTTACCGTTAACACTGTTGGAATACCCGGTGGTTAAAACACAGTAATACGCGTTGTTGCACAGTAGCACACGGTATTGCACCAATTATTAATTTTTACGTAAGAAGGCATTACTCAATAATTATTACAGTAATTACTGTTCAGTATTTTATTTTATTGATTCAATAATTGCTGCGTTGATATTTTATATTACTGTTGTTTTAATTAATTGTCACTACACAGTATTTTTTATTATCGGAAGCAATAATTCATATTATCTGAATAATATTATTAGATAACATTATTGGCAATGTCTAGAAAGTTCTGTCTAAGGAGAGGTTTGGTCATCTAATTGCGCGCCAGTAAGAAGAAATCCTTATTGGAAAGCCCCCTCTTTCTTGGGAACTGTCTGGTTGTCAGTAATGTGATTCTGTAATATTATTTGTGAATAATTAATTATTAATTTATATGATGAGAAAAATATTGATTTTATGTGGATATAGATGGAGAAAAATTTAATGTGACAATTGTTGAAAATTAATTTTTTATCTTTTTTTGATAAAATAATTCATTTAAGTATATTATTTTAATAATATATTAATGGTGATATTTTTACAATGAATGTGGGATATATGAATAAATGAGGAGGAAGAGTATTTTTGTTGGATTAAATATTTAACACATGTTTTTGTGTGTTGGTGGACACAATTCTTGACCGAAAATTTATTATAAACTGTAAAATCGTCCGTTTGTGGATTTAGGTCAATTTCTGTTTGGAATTTGAAAAAACTTTTTTCTGCAAAGTTGTAGAGAATTGAATTTCCTATAAAAAATCGCGAGATTCGATTTTCTGATAAAAGAGCTATTTATTATATGAATTATTGAAGTTCCGAAGTTTCGAAATAATTGATTTTTGGAAATTTTATTTATTTTTATTAACAAAAACGTTTTTTACTTTTTGGTGGGCCCCACTTGCACATGTTGATGGCTGAATCCAGATTTTCAAAGGTGGGCTAAGGAAAATTTATAATTATATTATTATTTTATTAAATTTTCTGCTTTGGTATTCTAAGCAATTTCCTATAAAATAGGGTGCTTAGGTTAGAATTGAAAATCACACCAGAAACTGAAGTTTTCTCTCTATTTCTCTCTCTATATTATCGAGTGTATTCTTGTGAGTATTTTGATATCTTGAGTGTTGCTATACGGTTGCAAAGTTCGTTCAGCGTTATTCAAGTCAGGAGTACTGCTCTTTTGAGGTAAGGGATAGTAAGAGATTGTTAGGGATAGTAAGGGATGTTATTTTTTTTTATCAATGATATTATTTCTTTCAATATCATTATACCGGAATATTGGTAAGATTTTTCTTGTAAAATTCTTATCTTTTCATGTCGGGATTTACTATTCATGAGTTACTATTCACGACGTTAGTTACTATTCATGAGTTACTATTCACGAGTTATTATTCATGAGTTAGTATTCACGAGTTACTATTCACGAGTTACTATTCACGAGTTACTATTTCATGACAAAATTGGTTTCTTTTTCTAACCAAATTATAGTTGATTTATGAATATTACTATTGAGATTAAAACTATATGTTGATCATATTATATTTATTATCATATATAACATTTTTATAACCCTAATGATGATATTTCTCTTTGACTTGAGTGTAAAGATGGGTAGATTTTTGGTACGATCATGACTATGGGTTCTCTTTGGCCAGTAGTGCAAAGTTGAATTGTTGATGGTATGATCATGACCATTGAATTTATAATTGAATATCTTTAGCTTAAGTGCAAAGGTGAAATGATCAACGTGGTTATAATTATTGGTTATATAAATTCTGAAATGATTATATATTTCTTTGAGATATTAATATCTTTGGCCCGTAGTGCAAAGATGACATGTTGTTGAATATCTTGGCCCCGTAGTGCAAAGATGACCTGTTGTTGAATATCTTTAGTTTGTAGTACAAAGATGAACTGTTGATGAATATCTTTGGGCCGTTAGTGCAAAGATGAATTTAGTAGTATGATTATGAACATGAACTGTGTGATTTGGTATAACCATGATCTTTGATGTTTCAGGTGATGAAATTATCTTTGTCCTGATGAGAAAAGGAATTTAGAACAACAATTACGATTATGAGTTATATATGTGATTGTGGACAGGAATTGTTGATTAAATGTTACAGGATAACACATTGTTGGTAGATTTTTAACATGGAGAAGATAATAGACTTTGTGGTCTATTTGACTCTTTAATGGTTTGCTCGTTCCGCGGCAACTATGGTTGAAAATTTTTATCATCTACCATATGTTCTAAATCTCTGATTTAATTCTGTTGAAGGCTATTGATAATTTAATTATCTTTAGTCATGATATTCTTTACTGAGCTAGTTGTGCTCACCCTTCTGTTTCACAATTCCTTTCAGGATAATAGAGTGTAGCTGGGTCGATGCGGGGGGTAACATGGAGAATAGAACGTGTCATCATTTAGTAGTTATATTTGGTGAATCATCTAGGGTGAGGCGAACCCAACGTTGGAAGGGTGTGTTTTGGCCACTATCATACAAGATGTCTAATGATATACAATCTCGTGTCATCATAAGACAGGGATGTGCTCATCCACTTGTTGAGTATATTTACGAGCACTTCTATATAATCTTGTGTTTGTTTGAAGTATAATTCTCAATTAGAGACAGTGGAGATAATGATAAGTCAAGAGAAAACTCACCATTGGGAAGAATATGATAGTAACCTTCTTGTGTTTTCTTTGGGATCTATTGGGTCAACCAAGGATAATTCTGTGGCTATATGATATCTATCATAACCTAGAAGCATGGTCTCCATGTACGAGGGTTTCCTTGAGCACTTCCCAAAGATTCTAATTTCTAAAACAGTTTTTGACTATACCTTTATGTAAGGTGTCATTGTGAGGTGATGTCCACGGTTGGAACATGAGTCACATTTGGTATATATTTGTATCCCAAACCACAACATATGTGTTGTTGTATTTTGCACGACAATTGTTGTAATAAAGTTTTAGTTGTTTTCTGTACCATGTATTTGGCGACTCAAAATGGGTTTGGTGGAATGGACCTGTTTTGGGGTCGTTACATTATCCAAGATCATAATACTTCATAATAATCAATTGTGAAGAAGAATTCAAAAATAAAGATCAAAACATGGATACAATCAAAGATAGTAACCATAATAGACATCTTGGACAAAAAGAGAAAATTTTTTTTTTTCGGTGAATAGTGCCGTATTCGTGAATAGTACCGTATACGTGAATAGTGCCGTATACGTGAATAGTAACTCTGACACAAAAGGTTCTAAATTTGATAAAAACTCATGTTAATATTTTAACATAATGATATTGAAGAAAATAATATCATTTAAGAAGAAAAAAATATCCCTTACCTCAAGATATCAGTACTTCTGGTCGGAATACCGGTATAAGGCTGGAAAGAAACTTGCTCTGATAAATAGAAACTCTAAAAGTATCTAAATACTCACAAATACACTCAATAATCTAGAGAGAGAAAGAGAGAAAACTTGTTTCTGGTTTGATTTTCAATTCTAACTTAGCCCTCTATTTATAGGAAAATTTTTAGTAGGCTTGATGCAACCTGATGGCTTTACCTGCTACTATTTCCCACCACCACATTTGAAATCTAATTCATCACATTTCTTCACCAACCACAAGTGGGGCCCACCAATTCTAGAATTTTCCTTCGAAATGATAAACTCTGTGAAATTCAACAAATTTCTGAACCAGTCATCTCGTAAAATTCATAATAAATCATACGTTCATTTTTAAACGGTTCAAAATTTGTGGACATATACTCAACTTATATATGTATAAACATATCCAAAAATTACCCGATCCAACGGTCGGATTAAATTATAACTACCCGCAAAATATCTCAAAATCCTGATTTTAATACCTCCATTCCGACAAAAATACTGATAAAACCTCAACATTAACTCCTTCATTTTTAACCACAAAAAATATCCCTCATTTATATCCACATAAAATAAATATTTCCTTATCATATGAATCAATAATTAATTATTCACAAATAATATTACAGAATCACATTTATGACAACCAGGCCGTTTCCAGGAAAGAGGGGGCTTTCCAATAAGGATTTTTCCTTACTGGCGCGCAATTAGATGACCAAACCTCTCCTTAGACAGAACTTTCTAGACATTGCCAATAATGTTATCTAATAATATTATTCAAATAATATGAATTATTGATTTGATAATAGAAAATATGTGCAGCAGCAATTATTGAAACAACAATAATATAAAATATCAACGCAGCAATTATTGCATCAATAAAATAAAATATTGAACAGTAACTACTGTAACAATTATTGAGTAGTGCCTTCTTACGTAAGAATCAATAATTGGTGCAATACCGTGTGCTACTGTATTTTAACCACCGGGGTATTCCAACAGTATTAACGGTAACAACTACGCCGTTATTTATAAAATAACTTATACTTGTCGTTTTCTTCATCCGATCGCTTTTCGTTATGGGGCCCACACAAGGCTGCGCCGTCGTACGAATATTCCCGACAGCAAGAATATTCCACGACCAAACGAATATTTCCCGACAAAATGAATATTTTATAACCACTTGTTATTTTGCTAAATTTGCACATTTCACCCATAACCAAAGTATTATATCAAATTAAACCCTTATTATTCACAATTATATTAGAGAAAATTTGATTTTATTCATTAATAAGTTGGGGTCTTACAACCTCCCCTCCTTATGAAATTTCGTCCTCGAAATTGACGTACGTACCTGATGTTTCAAAAAGTGAGGATATCTCGCTTTGCATTTCTGATTCCAACTCCTAGGTCATTTCTTCAATAGCATAGTTTCTCCACAAATCCTTAACTTATGGTATAACCTTCGTGCGTAGGACATGCTCTTTCCTATCCAAGATCTTAACAGGTACCTCCTCGTACGTTTTAAATCTTCAGCTATCTCGTCTGGTTCTAACTCAATAATGTGGTTCGGGTCTTTAACATATTTACGAAGCATAGATATGTAAAAAACATTATGAACACGAGACATGCTTGGAGGTAATGCGAGTCTATATGCCACATTTTCTATTCGCTCAAGAATCTCAAATGGACCAACAAATCTTGGATTGAGCTTTCCTCTCTTCCCAAATCTTGTAACTCCCTGCCATGGTGCAACACGTAACAATACATGATCCCCAATATTAAATTTTACGTCCTTCCGATAAAGATCCGCATAACTCTTTTGTCGATCCTGTGCCGTTTTTATACGTTGTCGAATCGTTTGGATCTTCTCTATAGTAATGCGTACTAACTTGGTCCCAACAATGTTGCTTCACCCACCTCGTCCAGCATACTGAAGAACGACATTTTCTTCCATACAACGCGTCGAATGGAGCCACACATATGCTCGCCTGATAACTGTTGTTGTAGGAAAATTCCACCAATGGTAGGTATTTCCCAACTCCCTTTGAGATCTAGGACACAAAGTCTTAATAGATCTTCAAGAGTTTGAATAGTCCTCTCTGATTGTCCGTCCGTTTGAGGATGGTATGCCGAACTGAATCGTAAATCCGTGCCCATAGCTTTCTGCAAGCTAACCCAAAATCGTGAAGTGAATCTTGGGTCACGATCCGAAACTATGGATACTGGCATACCATGCAATCTCACAATCTCGTTCACGTACATACTAGCAAGACGTTCAAGGGAATAAGTCTCACGTATCGGCAAGAAATGAGCGGACTTGGTTAATCTATCAACAATAACCCAAATCGCATCTATGCCTTGAGAAAACCTTGGGAAGACCCGTAACAAAATCCATAGTAATGTGTTCCCACTTTCATTTCGGAACTCAAGTGGTTGCAATGGACCCTTTGGTACTTGATGCTCCGCTTTTACACGTTGACAAGTTAAACATCTCGAGATAAACTACGCGATCTCTCTTTTCATATTGCTCCACCAAAATGTATGTCGAAGATCGTGATACATTTTGGTACTCCCATGATGGATTGCAAACGGTGTGTTGTGTGCCTCCATCATTATTCTATGCTTCAAGTCAAAATCGTTAGGAACACAAAGTCTGGAGTTGACTCGAAGTATTCCTTCTTCATCGATTCTTGCTTCTGGGATAGCACCTTCTTGCACTTTCTTCTTCATACGCATCAGCTCCATGTCCGTAGCTTGAGCAGCTTTAACTTTATCGATTAAAGTCGGTTCTACTCGTATATTTGATATCATCATGTGGGTACTTGGAGCCTTCATCTCTATCTCCATCCTTTGCAAGTCATACAAAATGGGCCTTTGTGTGAACAACATTGCACTCGTACCCGCATATGATCTTCTACTCAATGCGTCAGCTACTACGTTTGCTTTTCCAGGATGATATTGGATGGTATGATCGTAATCTTTCAACAGCTCGAGCCAACGTCGCTGCCGCATGTTGAGTTCCTTTTTGGGTGAAGAAATATTTGAGGCTTTTATGATCTGTATAGATCTCCACTTTCTCCCCATACAGGTAGTGTCTCCAGATCTTTAACGCAAAAAAACGACTGCTGCCAACTCTAAATCATGAGTAGGATAATTCCTCTCATATTCTTTGAGTTATCGTGAGGCATAGGCTATGACTTTCCCATGTTGCATGAGAACACATCCTAACCTTTGCCTGAAGCATCGCTGTAGATAACAAATCCATCCGAACCAGATGGTATTGTCAGAACAAGTGCGAAATAAGTCTCCTCTTGAGTTCTTGAAAACTCTTCTCACAATCCTCGCTCCAACCGAATTTTGTATCCTTCCGAGTCAGCTGAGTTAACGGAGTAGCGATTCGAGAAAATCCTTCCACAAATCTCCGATAATAACCAAGCTAAGCCCAGAAAGTACGTACTTCGGTTACTGACTTAGGTTGCTCTCAACTGTTGACTCATATCCAATCTTGGATATCACGTCACAATGACACCTATCAGTTTACTACGCAACGAATATGGCGTCCCCTACGGAGAGTCTGGCTTCAGTGCATTCCACAAAGGAAGTCACCAGATAAAGGCTCGGGTACAAACTTCTACAGTTAGGTTTTTAACTCCTGAAGTTTAATAGGAGCCATTCGATTTTTAGAAGTGAGTTTGTACCAGATTCAAAGATGATACAAAATTTAATATCACGCGTAGACCAAGAAATTCTTCAGGAAATACGTCAGGAAACAAACAACAGAAATATCACTCAAATCTGACGTATTTTTGTTCAAGTCCATGACATAGCTAAGAAAGCTTGACATCCATTTTTCAATAAACGAATGACTTTAACGGTTTGATATGAAAGAGTTTGACTTCAATGGTTTGGTTAACTTGAATTTGAATAACAGGTTGCTTAGGAATATGAAAACTAACAACCTTACGAAAGCAATCAATTTTGGCATGATGAGTAGTTAACCAATCAATTCCTAAAATCACATCAAAAGCAAGTATCTTTAAAGAGATAAGGTCAACAGGTAATGTGATAGTGCCAACTTGGATCATGCAAGATTTATAAACTGTAGATGTAACGAAGGTTTCACCCAACGGAGTTTCAACAGATAAGTTAAAGTCCAATTTCTCCGGAGTCAAGTTTAAACGTTGAGCACAAGCAGGAGAGATAAAAGAATGGGTAGAACCGGTATCTAGTAAGGTATAAACTTCGCAAGAATTTATAATTAACTAACCCGTTATACCTTCGTTCGGGTTCCTCGCGTTTTGGGCAGTCACGACAAATGCTCTTCCAGGAACCGCTGATTTCGACTTATCCGAGGACAACTTTTAAGTCACCATCCCCGCTGAACTTGGTTTTGCTACAGAACACTCTCGAGCTATATGACCCTCCTTTCCACAGTTATAACATACCTTGGATTGCTGTGGGCAGTTTGGGCTGATATGTCCCTCTTTCCCACATTTGTAACATACGACCGGTGGTCGTTCTCCTCCCTAGAAACAGTTGATGTTTGTGCTGACGTCTTCACGTTATCATTGTTGTACCTTCTCTTCTTGAAATCTCCTCCCGACTCGCTCCTTCTATTATCACGACCACGATTACCACCAGAGTGGTTACCGCTTTTGTCCGAATATTTTCCTCCCTGCTGGTTTTCATTGCTTCGATGACTGCCGCCACCGGTATGACCCTGGTTGTGGTCCCTCGGTTGCACATACTCATTATCTCGCTCTAATAATTGAGCCCTGTTTACAACATCTGAATATAAAAAAAATTTATGAGAGATAAGATATTGCCGAATCTCGGGTTTTAGACCTCTCAGAAACATCCTTGTCATTCGTTCCTCATTTTCGACCAAATGAGGTACAAACCTGGATAACTCTGCAAACTTCGCCTCGTACTGGGATACCGTCATGTTGTTTTGTTCCAGTCTGATAAATTCCACCTCCTTCATATGACGAATACTTTCAGGAAAGTACTTGTCATTGAACAGTTTTTGAAATGTTTCCCATGACATGTTGAGTGCGTCAGGCTGGGTACGCTTCACAGACTCCCACCAGTAGTCTGCCTCACCGCGGAACATAAAGGTGGCGAATGAAACCTTCTGTTCCTTCGTGCATCCCAAGACATCGAATATCTTGGTAATTTGCTTGACCCCGTTTCCGCCATGATCGGATCCGGCTTTCCCTTAAATTCTGGTGGTCCCAATTCTTTGAACTGCTTAGCTGTGACAAACCGCGCGTTGTTATTATTTCCACCCGTATTCTGCACACGAGTCTCCCTCGTCTAGTTTTGCATGAATCGCAAAAAGCTTCTAAACATCTCATCTTTCATCGTCTGCTCAGTGGTGTTGTTCACAGGAGGAACATTGCCAGCCTGTTGCACGTTCTCCTCGTTGGTGAGTACAAGTGTCTCCACGGTTTCATTTACTCTACTGTTAACATTCTCAGTCGACATTCTCAAATACTGCCATAAAACAAGGTGTCTCCACGGTCTGATTTACTCCATTATTAACGTTCTCAGCTGCCATTCTTAATACTGCCACAAAACAAGGGTAATAGTCATGTCATATATTATCCCTATACTCTGACCGACCAAATAAACACTAAATAAACTTAGTCAGGTCATACTAGCGAAGGAATTCCCCGTTCTCCCCTCCTAGTTCTTGTCTCACATCTCAGCCAGGGATCATATCCCTAAGCTCTGATACCAACTGTGACGCCCCCAAAATAGGTATACAACACCCATTCTGAGTCGCCAAATACATTGTACAGAAGCAAACTACAACTTCAATAATACAATTGTCGTGCAAAATACGACAACACATACTGTGAGTTTAAATACAAATATTATCTTCTAGACAATATCCACACTCAAATAAGTCCTCAATACAATTATTCAAACACTATTTTACAGAAATAGTGAGGACTTCTAAAACACCTTTCTAGAACCATCACTCCATACCCCGACTAGATCCTGCTATGTTCTCACCTCCTGAGAAGAAAAACGGAACAAAAAGAAAAAGGGTGAGCTCAACTAGCCCAGTAAAGAATATTATGACTAAGATAATATACAACAAATTATCGTTAGTCTTCAACAGGGAAAAATCTGATAGAATATAATCGACAACAAGTTTTAGATCAACAATTGCAGCGGAAACAGCAAACCATTAGAAGAGTCAAGTAGAGAAAGAATTCTACTATCTTCTAAGATTTAAAAGTCTATCATCAATATTTTATCCCTGTAACATCAATTAATAATCATCTTTATCCAAATATTCATCTTTGCACTACAGGCCAAAGATATTCATTTGTATCACCTGTCAGTCATGTTCATCTCAACACCTGTTCATCTTTGCACTACAGGCAAAGATATTCATCAAGTAATCATACATCTTTGCACTACAGGCCAAAGATATTCATAAAGTAATCATACGTCTTTGCACTACAGGCCAAAGATATTCAGTAATATCATCATTTAGGACTGAGGATGATGAAAAATATCTTAAAGAGAACGAATCCAGTGAGACAGAAGGACAAATATTAAGGATTCGTATAACAGTTTATCCAAGATCAATAATACTTCATAATAATCAATTGTGAAGCAGAATTCAAAAATAAAGATCAAAACATGGATACAATCAAAGATAGTAACCATAATAGACATTTTGGACAAAAAGAAAAAATTTATTTTTCGGTGAATAGTGCCGTATTCGTGAATAGTACCGTATACGTGAATAGTGCCGTATACATGAATAATAACTCCGACACAAAAAGTTCCAAATTTGATAAAAACTCATGTTAATATTTTAGCATAATGATATTGAAGAAAATAATATCATTAAGAAGAAAATAATATCCCTTACCTCAAAATATCAGTACTTCTGGTCGGAATACCGGTATAAGGCTGAAAGAAACTTGCTCTGATAAATAGAAACTCTCAAAGTATCTAAATACTCACAAAATACACTCAATAATCTAGAGAGAGAAAGAGAGAAAACTTGTTTCTGGTGTGATTTTCAATTCTAACTTAGCCCTCTATTTATAGGAAAATTTTAGTAGGCTTGACCTACAACCTGATGGCTTTACCTGCTACTATTCCCACCCACCACATTTGAAATATAATTCAGTACGTTTCTTCACCAACCACAAGTGGGGCCCACCAATTCTAGAATTTTCCATCGAAATGATAAACTCTGAAAATTCAACAATTTCTGAACCAGTCATCTCGTAAAATTCATAATAAATCATACGTTCATTTTTAACGGTTCAAAATTTGTGGACATATACTCAACTTATATATGTATAATATATCCAAATATTACCACGATCCAACGGTCGGATTAAAAATTATAACTCCCGCAAAATATCTCAAAAACCCTGATTTTTAATACCTCCATTCCGACAAAAATACTGATAAAAACCTCAACATTAACTCCTTCATTTTTAACCACAAAAATATATCCCTCATTTATATCCACATAAAATAAATATTTCCTTATCATATGAATCAATAATTAATTATTCACAAATAATATTACAGAATCACATTTATGACAACCAGGCCGTTCCCAAGAAAGGGGGGGCTTTTGTAAGACCCCGAATTTTATGAAATAAAAGTATTCAATTTTTCTTATAATTACTATTCAGTAAATGGTTAAATTGATAAAAGTTTAAACTATTGGGTGAAATATGAAAATTTTTTTTTTCAAAATAAGCAAGTGGTTATAAAATAATCATTGTTGTCGGGGAATATTCGTTTGGTCGTGGAATATTCTTTCTGTCGGGGAATATTCGTACGACGGCGCAGCTATTTGTGGGCCCCATAACGAATAACTGTCGGGTGAAAAAAAAACGACAAATTTGAGTTTTTACAAATAACGGCGTAGTTGTTACCGTTAACACTGTTGAAATACCCGGTGGTTAAAATACAGTAATACGCGTTATTGCACAGTAGCACACGGTATTGCACAGTATTTTTGAAATTATTGATTCTTACGTAAGAAGGCACTACTCAATAATTGTTACAGCAATTACTGTTCAATATTTTATTTTATTGATTCAATAATTGCTACGTTGAAATTTTATATTATTGTTGTTCAATAATTGTTGCTGCACAGTATTTTCCATTATCAGATCAATAATTCATATTATTTGAATAGTATTATTAGATAGCATTATTGGCAATGTCTAGAAAGTTCTGTCTAAGGAGAGGTTTGGTCATCTAATTGCGCGCTAGTAAGGAGAAATCCTTATTGGAAAGCCCCCTCTTTCCTGGGAACGGCCTGGTTGTCATAAATGTGATTCTGTAATATTATTTGTGAATAATTAATTATTGATTTATATGATAAGAAAATATTTATTTTATGTGGATATAAATGAGGGATATATTTTTGTGGATAAAATGAAGGAGTTAATGTTGAGGTTTTTATCAGTATTTTTGTCGGAATGGAGGTATTAAAAATCAGGGTTTTTGAGATATTTTGCGGGGGTTATAATTTTTAATCCGACCGTTGGATCGTGGTAATTTTTGGATATGTTATACATATATAAGTTGAGTATATGCCCACAAATTTTGAACCGTTAAAAATGAACGTATGATTTATTATGAATTTTACGAGATGACTGGTTCAGAAATTGTTGAATTTTCGGAGTTTATCATTTTGGTGGAAAATTCTAGAATTGGTGGGCCCCACTTGTGGTTGGTGAAGAAATGTGCTGAATTATATTTCAAATGTGGTGGGTGGGAATAGTAGCAGGTAAAGCCATCAGGTTGCAGGTCAAACCTACCAAAATTTTCCTATAAATAGAGGGCTAAGTTAGAATTGAAAATCACACCAGAAACATAAGCTTTCTCTCTTTCTCTCTCTAGATTATTGAGTGTATTTTGTGAGTATTTAGATACTTGGTGAGTTGCTATTCATCAGTGCAAGTTTCCTTCAGCCTTATACCGATCAGAAGTACTGCTCTTTTGAGGTAAGGGATAGTAAGAGATTTTAAGGGTTGTTATGTTTTTCAGTTTCGTAATTTTTCTGAACTTCAAAAATTCTGAAAAAATTTGAAATGATATTTTGATGAGTTTTCTTGATTGTGTCCAAAAATGGTGATTTTTGGATGTATAGATTGAGAGTTATGAATTTTATGAGAAAAGACTATTTTAAAAGTAATCGCTTATAATTCCTTGTGGTTAACTCCAAAATTGATAAATTTTTATTGGGAGTACATGTATATGATAGAAGTATACTCTATAAATTTCAGAATTTTTGGACAAAAGTACAATTTTTGATAAATGTCTAAATATTCGGTGGTTTTGGCCATATGAAAAATAGTAAATGAGTTTTAAAAATTCTGAGAAAAATATATGTTCAATATGGGACTATATTATGCTAAATCTCAGAAAAGAAATATTTTTGGAACTGATTTGGTATTTTTCATGAAAATGGACTAGTTATGAGTAAATGAATTAAATATGTTATGTGAAGTAAGAAAATTGGAAAATAGGATTTTATGGCTTGAGAATCCTATATGAGGTATATGCAGATTTTTGATGAGGGTTTTGGCTATTGATGATGAAATCTTAAGAGTTGACATTTTATGATGATTAAATGCATTAATTAGTAAAGTGTAAACAATTTAAATAAATTGTTTATAAGCTTAAGAAATGTTATTCTTTCAATATCATTATACCGAAATATTGGTATAGATTTTATTGTTGAATTTCTACCTTTTTGAGTCGAGGTTACTATACATGAGTTACTATTCACGACAAAATTGGTTTCTTTTTCTAACCAAATTATAGTTGATTTATGAATATTGCTCTTGAAATTAAATCCATGTTTTGACCATATTATTTTATAATCATATATAACATTTTTATAACCTTGATGTTGAAATTCTCTTTCGCTTGAGTGTAAAGATGGGTAAATTATTGGTATGATCATGACTATGGGTTCTCTTTGGCCAGTAGTGCAAAGTTGAATTGTTGACTGGTATGATCATGACCATTGAATTTGTAATTGAATATCTTTAGCTTAAGTGCAAAGGTGAAATGATCAACATGGTTATAATTATTGTTTATATAAATTCTTAAATGATTATATATTCTTTGAGGTATTAATATATTTGGCATGTAGCGCAAATATGAATTGTTGAGGAATATCTTTGGCCTGTAGTGCAAAGATGAATTGTAGATGAATATCTTTGGCCCGTAGTGCAAAGATGACCTGTTGTTGAATATCTTTGGCCAGTAATGCAAAGATGAACGGTTGAGGAATATCTTTGGCCTGTAGTGCAAAGATGAATTGTAGATGAATATCTTTGGCCTGTAGTGCAAAGATGGTCTGTTGATGAATATCTTTGGCCCGTAGTGCAAAGATAAACTGTTGTTGAATATCTTTGGTCGTAGTGCAAAGATGGATTTATTAGTATGATTATGAACAGGAACTGTGATTTGGTATAACCATGATCTTTGATGTTTCAGGTAAAGACATGTGATGAAAATATTCTTCGTCCTGGGTGCGAAGAAAAATTTAGAATCACAATTATGATTATGAGTTATTCATATGATTGTGGAAAGGAACTGTTGATTGATGTTACAGGGATAAAACATTGTTGATGGATTTTTAACATGGAGAAGATAATAGACTTTATAGTCTATTTGACTCTTCTAATGGATTGCTCGTTCCGCTGCAACTATGGTTGAAATTTTTATCATTTACCATATGTTCTAAATCTCTGATTTATTATTGATGAAGGCTACTGATAATTTAATTATCTTTAGTCATGATATTCTTTACTGGGCTAGTTGTGCTCACCCTTTTGCTTCACAATTCCTTTCAGGTAATAAGAGTGTAGCTGGGTCGAGCGAGGGTAACGGGAAAATAGAACGGTGGTCTCTAGCTGTGGATGTTCTCCCGAAGCAGCATAGAAAAGTTCATTTAGTAGTTATATTTGGTGAATTCAATAGGGTAAGGTGTACCCAACGTTGGAAGGGTGGTTTGCCACTATCATACAAGATGTCTAACGACATACAACCTCGTGTCATCATAAGACAGGGATGTGCTCATCCACTTGCTGAGTATATATACGAGCACTACCTATATAATCTTGGTGTTTGTTTGAAGTATAATTCTCAGTTAGATACAATGGAGATAATGATAAGTCAAGAGAAGACTCACCATTGGGAAGAATATGATAGTAATCTTCTCGTTTTTCTTTGGGGTCTATTGGGTCAACCAAGGATAATTCTGTGGCCATATGATATCTATCATAACCTAGACGCGTGGCCTCCCATGTACGGAGGTTTCCTTGAGCACTTCCCAAAGATTCTAATTTCTAAAACAGTTTTTGACTATACCTTTATGTAAGGTGTTATTGTGAGGTGATGTCCACGGTTGGAACATGAGTCACATTTGGTATATATTTGTATCCAAACTCACAGCATATGTGTTGTTGTAATTTGCACGATAATTGTTGTAATAAAGTTGTAGTTATTTTCTGTACCATGTATTTGACGACTCAGAATGGGTTGGGTGGAATGGACCTATTTTGGGGTTGTCACAGCTTTCCAATAAGGATTTTTCCTTACTGGCGCGCAATTAGATGACCAAACCTCTCCTTAGACAGAACACTCTAGACATTGCCAATAATGTAATCTAATAATATTATTTAAATAATATGAATTATTGATCTGATAATAGAAAATACTGTGCAGCAGTAATTATTGAAACAACAATAATATAAAATATCAACGCAGCAATTATTGCATCAATAAAATAAAATATTGAACAGTAACTACTGTAACAATTATTGAGTAGTGCCTTCTTACGTAAGAATCAATAATTGGTGAAATACCGTGTGCTACTGTATTTTAACCACCGGGTATTCCAACAGTATTAACGGTAACAACTACGCCGTTATTTATAAATAACTTATACTTGTCGTATTCTTCATCCGATCGCTTTCCGTTATGGGGCCCACACAAGGCTGCGCCGTCGTACGAATATTCCCATACAGCAAGAATATTCCACGACCAAACGAATATTCCCCGACAAAATGAATATTTTATAACCACTTGCTTATTTTGCAAAATTTGCACATTTCACCCATAACCAAAGTATTATATCAAATTAACCTCTTATTATTCACAATAATATTTAGAGAAAATTTGATTTTATTCATTAATAAGTTGGGGTCTTACATATGGGGCTTTGGAAATGGGTTTTGTACCGGGTTCAAGGTCGATACAAAATTCAATTTCACGCTCTGGGGGTAGGCCAGGAAGTTCTTCAGGGAATACGTCAGGGAATTTATTAACAATAGAAATATCATTCAAAACTGACGTATTTTTGTTTAAATCCGTGACATGACCTAAGAAAGCTTGACATCCGTTTTTCAATAAACGAATATCTTTATGGCTTGAGATGTCAGCGATTGATTTTAATGGTTTGATTGCTTGAATTCGCATAATAGGTCGATTAGGAATATGAAAACTAACAACCTTACGAAAACAATTAATTTTTGCATGATGAGTAGTTAACCAATCAATCCCTAGAATCACGTCAAATGCAAGTATTTTTAATGAAATCAGATCGACAGGTAATGTGTGGGTACCAACTTGAATCAAACAAGACTTATAAACCGTGGATGTAATGAAGGTTTCTCCCAATGGAGTTTCAACAGATAAATCAAAGTCTAATTTCTCCGGAGTCAAATTTAATCGATGAGCGCAAGTAGGAGAAATAAAAGAATGGGTAGAACCGGTATCAAATAAAGTATAGACTTTGTTAGAGTTTATGATAAGCTTACCCGTGATGACCTCATTCGGGTTCCTTGCTTTCTGGGAGGTCACAACAAACGCTATCCCTTGCACTACCGGTTTTGACTTTTCTGGGACGGCCTTTGGTGTCTCCATCTTGGCTGAACTTGTTTTTGGTAAACGACAAAATCGAGCTAAATGACCTTCTCTTCCACAATTATAACATGCTTTAGACGGTATCGCGCAGTTTGAACTGATGTGCCCCTCCCCTCCGCATTTGAAACATATGATAGGTGGTCGTTCTCCTTCCTTAACAACGGTGCTGGTGCTGACGTCTTTCCATCATTGTTGAATCTTCTCTTCTTGAAATGACCATTCTTATTGTTTTGGCTCTGATTACCACCGATGTGGTTACCATTTCTAGCCTGTTGATTCCCTCCACGCTTGTTGTCACCGCTTCGATGACTGCTCTCACTGGTATTATCATTTTGTCGACTGCTCTCTTTTGGTTGCGTTGACTCGTTATCGCGCTCCACTAACTGAGCCCTATTCACAACATCTGAATACAAACACAATTTATGAGAAATAAGATGTTGACGTATCTCAGGTTTCAAACCTCGAAAAAATATTCGCGTCATTAGCTCTTCATTATCCATCAAGTGGGATGCAAACCGGGACAACTCAGCAAATTTAGCCTCATACTGCGACTCGGTCATATTATTCTGCTCCAATTTGATGAACTCCACCTCCTTCATGTGACGAACACTTTCGGGAAAGTATTTGTCATTGAATATCTCTTGGAACTTCTCCCAAGACATCTTCAGTACGGCAGGTTGAGTACGCTTAATCGATTCCCACCAGTAATCTGCCTCTCCTCGTAACATAAAGGCGGTAAAGGGAACCTTTTGCTCCTCGGAGCATCCCAAGACATCAAATATCTTGATAATCTGTTTTATCCATGTTTCCGCTATAAGTGGTTTTGGCTCTCCCTTAAACTCTGGTGGTCCCAGCTCCTTGAACTGTTTAGCGGTGACCGTCCGAGAGTTTTCAGTGTTTCCACCTACATTTTGAACAGGAGTCGCTCTCGCCTGTTGTTGCATGACCTGCACAAAGCTTTTGAACATTCCATCATTCATCATTTGGTCAGCATGATACTGCTTTGTGGAGTAAAATTCAAGAATACTTAGAAGAATATTTTCATGAAAAGATACTGGATGAACCGAAATTATCAAGGATATTCCACTAATTTCATGGAGTATAGAAGTCAAAACTTAACCAACTAAGTATAATAAAGAATGGAATAACAAAAGAAATCACCCGGCATGCGATAGACCGCACAGACAGGTTTTTCCAACCGAATAATAAATAATGGAACCAGGTCTGGCATAAACGCACAGACTGGATATTCCGACAGAATAATAAATAATAGAACCAGGTCCGGTGTAAAACACACAGGATATTCTGACAGAATAATAAATAATAGAACCAGGTCCGGTGTAAAACACACAGACAGGATGTTCCGACAGAATAATAACAAGATGGAACCAGGTCCGGCGTAAACGCACAGACATGATATTTCGACAAAATAATAAATAATGGAACCAGGTCCGGTGTAAAACACACAGACAGGATGTTCTAACAGGATAATAACAAGACGGAACCAGGTCCGGTGTGAAACACACAGACAGGATGTTCCAACAGAATAATAATAAAAATGGAACCAGGTCCGGTGTAAAACACACAGACAGGATGTTCCAACAGAATAATAGAAGAATGTCACCAAGTATATGTGACGCCCCCAAAATTAGGTATACATCACCCATCTTGGGTCGTCAGACACATTGTACAGAATACAAATACAACTTACTAATACAACTGTCGTGTACAATACAACAAAACATAAACTGTGAGTTTGAATACAAATATTATCTTCTAGAGAGTATTCATACTCAAAAGGAGTCCTCATTACATTTATTAACACACTATTACATAGAATAGTGAGGACTACTAACTAATACTATCATTCGAACCATCACTCCGTTCCCCGACTTGCCCCAGCTACGTTCTCATTTCCTGAAGAGAACAGTGAAAGAAAGGGTGAGCTCAACTAGCCCAGTAAGAAATATTATGACTAAGATAATGCAGAATAAATTATCATTAGCCTTCAACAATGTTAAACTGATAAAATATAATAGACATCAAGTTGAACTGCAGCGAAACAAGCAATCCATTAAAAGAGTCAAGTAGAAAATAAACTCTACTATCTTTTATGATTTAAAAGATTTTTCAACACTGTGATCGCTGGGACTCAGCTTAATAAAATAATCCACATCATCGAATCACCCCTGTACTACGACCAAGGATATTCGTGCATTCATTAATGGTCATGATCATGCCAACAACTGTCCATCAATGCACTACGGGCCAATGAGGACTTTTACCACATCATTTGTAACATTACGGTCATGATTATACCGAATAATCCCTGGTCATAATCATGCCAAGTCCATCTATGCACTACAGGCCACAGATGACTTTCAACATTTTATAAACATGAGGATGATGACAATGATATAAGAATTCAATAAAACAAGTTCAAGAATTAATTTATCCAAGAATTAACAACGTCCAAATTGTCAACATGATACTGCTTTGTGGAGTAAAATTCAAGAATATTTAGAAGAATATTTTCATGAAAAGATACTGGATGAACCGCAATTATCAAGGATATTCCACTAATTTCATGGAGTATAGAAGTCAAAACTTAACCAACTAAGTATAATAAAGAATGGAATAACAAAAGAAATCACCCGGCATGCGATAGACCGCACAGACAGGTTTTCCAACCGAATAATAAATAATGGAACCAGGTCCGGCATAAACGCACAGACAGGATATTCCGACAGAATAATAAATAATAGAACCAGGTCCGGTGTAAAACACACAGGATATTCTGACAGAATAATAAATAATAGAACCAGGTCCGGTGTAAAACACACAGACAGGATGTTCCGACAGAATAATAACAAGACGGAACCAGGTCCGGCGTAAACGCACAGACAGGATATTTCGACAGAATAATAAATAATGGAACCAGGTCCGGTGTAAAACACACAGACAGGATGTTCCAACAGGATAATAACAAGACAGAACCAGGTCCGGTGTAAAACACACAGACAGGATGTTCCAACAGAATAATAATAAAAACGGAACCAGGTCCGGTGTAAAACACACAGACATGATGTTCCAACAGAATAATAGAAGAATGTCACCAAGTATATGTGACGCCCCCAAAATTAGGTATACATCACCCATCTTGGGTCGTCAGACACATTGTACAGAATACAAATATAACTTACTAATACAACTGTCGTGTACAATACAGCAAAACATAAACTGTGAGTTTGAATACAAATATTATCTTCTAGAGAGTATTCATACTCAAAAGGAGTCCTCATTACATTTATTAACACACTATTACATAGAATAGTGAGGACTACTAACTAATACTATCATTCGAACCATCACTCGAAGTATTCTTTCTTCATCGATTCTTACTTCCGGCATAGCACCTTCTTGCACTTTCTTCCTCATACGCATCAGCTCCAGGTCTGTAGCTTGAGCAGCTTTAACTTTATCGATTAAAGTTGGTTCTACTCGTATATTCGTCATCATCACATGGGTCCCTAGAGTCTTTAACTCTATCTCCATCCTTTGCAAGTTACACAAAATGGGCCTTTGTGTTGACAATATCGCACTCGTACTTGCATATGATCTTCTACTCAATGCGTCAGATACCACGTTCGCTTTTCCAGGATGGTATTGAATGGTATGATCATAATCTTTCAACAGTTCAAGCCAACGTCGTTGTCGCATGTTGAGTTCCTTTTGAGTGAAGAAATATTTGAGGCATTTATGATCCGTAAAGATCTCCACCTTCTCCCCATACAAGTAATGCCTCCAAATTTTAAGTGCAAAGACAACAGCTGCCAACTCTAGATCATGAGTAGGATAATTCCTCTTATATTCCTTGAGTTGTCTTGATGCATATGCTATGAATTTTCCATATTGCATGAGGACGCATCCCAACCCTTTGCTCGAAGCATCACTGTAGATGACAAATCCCTCCGAGCCAGATGGTATTGTTAGAACAGGTGCTGAAATGAGTCTCCTCTTGAGTTCTTGAAAACTCTGCTCACATTCTTCGCTCAAACCGAACTTTGTATCTTTCCGAGTCAGCTGAGTTAATGGAGTAGCGATTCGAGAAAATCCTTACACGAATCTCCGATAATAACCAGCTAAACCAAGAAAGTTACGTACTTCGGTCACTGATTTAGGTTGCTCCCAGCTTTGAATAGCTTCAATCTTTGTCGGGTCAACCGATATTCCACGACTTGATACTACGTGCCCAAGGAATGCTACCTCCTCCAACCTGAACTCGTATTTCTTCAACTTGGCATAAAGCTTGTATTCACGAAGCTTTTGGAGTACCAGCCTCAAGTGTTGCTCATGATCTTCACGACTTTTGGAATAAATAAGGATGTCATCAATAAAGACGACCACAAAGTGATCCAAATATTCTTTGAATACCCGGTTCATCATATCCATGAAGGCAGCAGGAGCATTAGTCAATCCAAAGGACATGACTAGGAATTCATAATGCCCGTACCGAGTTCTGAAAGCCGTCTTTGAAATATCCTCAGTTCTAACTTTCAGCTGATGATATCCAGAACGAAGATCGATCTTTGAAAAGAATTGTGCTCCTTGCAACTGGTCAAACAGGTCATCAATACGTGGCAATGGGTACCTGTTTTTGATGGTGACATGATTTAACTCCCGATAATCAATACAAAGTCGCATACTTCTATCTTTCTTCTTCACGAATAGCACAGGAGCACCCCAAGGAGAAGTATTAGGACGAATAAAGCCAATGTCTAACAATTCCTGCAGTTGGATCTTTAACTCCTGAAGTTCAATAGGAGCCATTCGATATGGGACTTTGGAAATGGGTTTTGTACCGGGTTCAAGGTCGATACAAAATTCAATTTTACGCTCTGGGGGTAGGCCAGGAAGTTCTTCAGGGAATTTATTAACAATAGAAATATCATTCAAAACTGACGTATTTTTGTTTAGATCCGTGACATGAGCTAAGAAAGCTTGACATCCGTTTTTCAATAAACGAATAGCTTTATGGCTTGAGATGACGGCGATTGATTTTAATGGTTTGGTTACTTGAATTCGCATAATAGGTCGATTAGGAATATGAAAGCTAACAACCTTACGAAAACAATCAATTTTTGCATGATGAGTAGTTAACCAATCAATCCCTAGAATCACGTCAAATGCAAGTATTTTTAATGAAATAAGATCGACAGGTAATGTGTGGGTACCAACTTGAACCAAACAAGACTTATAAACCGTAGATGTAATGAAGGTTTCTCCCAATGGAGTTTCAACAGATAAGTCAAAGTCTAATTTATCCGGAATCAAATTTAATCGATTAGCGCAAGTAGGAGAAATAAAAGAATGGGTAGAACCGGTATCAAATAAAGTATATACTTCGTTAGAGTTTATAATAAGCTTACCCGTGATGACCTCATTCGGGTTTCTTACTTTCTGAGAGGTCACAACAAACGCTCTCCCTTGCACTATCGGTTTTGACGTTTCTGGGACGGCCTTTGGTGTCTCCATCTTGACTGAACTTATTTTTGGTAAACGACAAAATCGAGCTAAATGACCTTCTCTTCCACAATTATAACATGCTTTAGACGGCATCGCGCAGTTTGGACTGATGTGCCCTTCCCCTCCGCATTTGAAACATATAATAGGTGGTCGTTCTCCTTCCTTAACAACGGGTGTTGGTGCTGACGTCTTTCCATCATTGTTGAATCTCCTCTTCTTGAAATGACCATTCTTATTGTTTTGGCTCTGATTACCACCGAAGTGGTTACCATTTCTGGTCTGTTGATTCCCTCCACGCTTGTTGTCACCGCTTCGATGACTGCTCTCACTGGTATTATCATTTTGTCGACTACTCTCTTTTGGTTGCGTTGACTCGTTATCGCGCTCCACTAACTGAGCCCTATTGACAACATCTGAATACAAACACAGTTTATGAGAAATAAGATGTTGACGTATCTCAGGTTTCAAACCTCGCAAAAACATTCGCGTCATTCGCTCTTCATTATCCACCAAGTGGGACGCAAACCGGGATAACTCAATAAATTTAGCCTCATACTGCGACACGGTCATATTATTCTGCTCCAATTTGATGAACTCCACCTCCTTCATGTGACGAACCCTTTCGGGAAAGTATTTGTCGTTGAACAGCTCTTGGAACTTCTCCCAAGACATCTTCAGTGCGGCAGGTTGAGTACGCTTAATCGATTCCCATCAGTAATCTGCCTCTCCTCGCAACATGAAGGCGGCAAAGGGAACCTTTTGCTCCTCGGAGCATCCCAAGACATCAAATATCTTGGTGATCTGCTTTATCCATATTTCCGCTATAAGTGGTTTTGGCTCTCCCTTAAACTCCGGTGGTCCCAGCTCCTTGAACTGTTTAGCGGTGACCGTCCGAGAGTTTTCAGTGTTTCCACCTACATTTTGAACAGGAGTCGCTCTCGCCTGTTGTTGCATGACCTGCACAAAGCTTCTGAACATTTCATCATTCATCATTTGGTCAGTATTATTGTTTGCATGAGGATTGTCACCTTCCTGATGCACATTATCCCGATTATTGATATGTGGTGATTCCACAGTCGCATGTGCTCCATTGCTATTCTCAACATTCTCGGATGCCATTTTCAGATACTGCCACAAAATAAAAGTTAATTGATATGTCATATATTATCCTTATATTATGACCGACCAATTAAATACCATGCAAATTAACTTAGGTAGGTCATACTAGCGAAGGAATTCCCCGTCTCTCCCCTCCTAGTTCTATTCTCACATCTTAGCTAGGGATCATATCCCTAAGCTCTGATACCAACTGTGACGCCCCCAAAATTAGGTATACATCACCCATCTTGGGTCGTCAGATACATAGTACAGAATACAAATACAACTTACTAATATAACTGTCGTGTACAATACGACAAAACATAAACTGTGAGTTTGAATACAAATATTATCTTCTAGAGAGTATTCATACTCAAAAGGAGTCCTCATTATATTTATTAACACACTATTACATAGAATAGTGAGCACTACTAACTAATACTATCATTCGGACCATC
Organism: Panax notoginseng; assembly: GCA_016801055.1. Lineage (NCBI taxonomy): Eukaryota > Viridiplantae > Streptophyta > Magnoliopsida > Apiales > Araliaceae > Panax > Panax notoginseng. Next base: position 161,497,608 of record CM029012.1, on the reverse strand, counting down.
ACTCTGTTCCCCGACTTGCCCCAGCTACGTTCTCATTTCCTGAAGAGAACAGTGAAAGAAAGGGTGAGCTCAACTAGCCCAGTAAGAAATATTATGACTAAGATAATGCAAAATAAATTATCATTAGCCTTCAACAATGTTAAACTGATAAAATATAATAGACATCAAGTTTAACTGCAGCGGAACAAGCAATCCATTAAAAGAGTCAAGTAGAAAATAAACTCTACTATCTTTTATGATTTAAAAGGTTTTTCAACACTGTTATCGCTGGGACTCAGCTTAATAAAATAATCCACATCATCGAATCACCCCTGCACTACGGTCAAGGATATTAGTGTATTCATTAATGGTCATGATCATGCCAACAACTGTCCATCAATGCACTACGGGCCAATGAGGACTTTTACCACATTATTTGTAACATTACGGTCATGATTATACCGAATAATCCCTGGTCATAATCAAACCAAGTTCATCTATGCACTACAGGCCACAGATGACTTTCAATATTTTATAAACATGAGGATGATGACAATGATATAAGAATTCAATAAAATAAGTTCAAGAATTAATTTGTCCAAGAATTAGCAACGTCCAAATTGTCAGCATGATACTGCTTTGTGGAGTAAAATTCAAGAATACTTAGAAGAATATTTTCATGAAAAGATACTGGATGAACCGCAATTATCAATGATATTCCACTAATTTCATGGAGTATAGAAGTCAAAACTTAACCAACTAAGCATAATAAAAAATAGAATAACAAAAGAAATCACCCGGCATGCGATAGACCGCACAGACAGGTTATTCCAACAGAATAATAAATAATGGAACTAGGTCCGGCGTAAACGCACAGACAGGATATTCCTACAAAATAATAAATAATAGAACCAAGTCCGGCGTAAACGCACAGACATGATATTCCGACAGAATAATAAATAATGGAACCAGGTCCGGTGTAAAACACACAGACAGGATGTTCCAACAGAATAATAACAAGACGGAACCAGGTCCGGTGTAAAACACACAGACAGGATGTTCCAACAAAATAATAATAAAAACGGAACCAGGTCCGGTGTAAAATACACAGACAGGATGTTCCAACAGAATAACAGAAGAATGTCACCAAGTATAGGGTAGACCGAGTATACAGGTTATTCCAACAGAATAATAAGAAATGGAACAACAACAGTTCTCTTCATGAATAAGAAAGAATAACACCCCTTACCGTTTTAAAGAAGAGCTGAAATAAGAAAGTAGTTAAGTAGCAGAATACTTTTCTTCTCTCTCTCTATAGTTTCTCTCTATAGTTTCTCTCTCTAGAGTTCAGTGAATTTGTAAGAAATAATGAAGGAATGAGCTGCTATTTATAGAAAAATGGAATGCATAGTAACTAATCCATGAACGGTCCAGATTGATTACTTTAATCTGACGGTCCATATTTAAAGAAAAATCTTTTAAATAAAATATAATATATTCTATTTATAGAATAACTTTAATAAAGTATTTTGTTTTATATAAAAAGATGTTTCTGTTTTATTACGTTAATAATACGAATAAAACAAAACGTCATTATCGCTAAATAATTCATATTATTAACTGACAATAATTGAATCAAACTGATTGACTTCTCACATAAGCATTAATAATCAATACCGTGTGCTACTATGCAACCAAACGTATTACTGTACTTTTACTACCGAGTAGTTCAACAGTATCAATGGTAAAACTTCCGCCGCTATTTAAAATATTTTTGTCATTTTCTCAATCCGACAATAATTCCGTTATGGGGTCCACCAATGATTGTGCCGTTGTACGAATATTCTCTATTAAAACGAATATTCCCCGACCAATCGAATATTATATAACAACTTGCGTACTTTGCAAAATTTATAAATATTACCCACAACTATAACATTATATCAAATTAACTCCATAATATTCAAAAATGATATTTATAGAAAATTCATCTTTATTTATAAAAGTTGGGGTCTTACAATTTTAATATTTGAAAAATCATTTAAAATTATATTATGATATAATAAAATATTTTAAGTTATTTTTTATGACTTTTAATATTTTGTGATAAATTTCATTAATAAATTGATATTAATGGTAATTAATTTATTTACTAAATGAATTAAATAAATTAATTAAAAATAATTTTATTATATTAAAAATCATTTTAAATAATAATAAGGTATTTAAAAATATTTTAAGTTATAAAACATAACTTTTAATATTTAAAGATAAATTTTATTAATGATATTAAAGTTATTTAATAATTATATTAAATAATTTAGTTTGAAAATGATTTTAATATTATAATAATCATTTTAAATGAAAATAAAGTGTTTAAAGATATTTTAAGTTATAAAATATAACTTTTAATATTTAAAGGATAATTTCATATTAATGATTATTACCTTATTATTAAAAATAGTAAATTTATTTAATAATTATATTAAATAAATAGTTTAAAAATGGTTTTATTAAGTTAAAAATTATTTAAAATGGATAGAAATGAATTAAAAATATTTTAAGTTATGAATAATGACTTTTAATATTTTGATAAATAGAACATTAATACTTTGATAATAATGATAATTATTTAGAAATGATTTTAAATGTTTTAAAAATCATTTAAGGGTAATTTTAATACTTTAAAAGTATTTCAAGTTATTATAAATAACTTTAATATTTTAGAAATAATTTTATTAATAGTTTAATACTAATTAAATATTAATGATAATATAATTGATTAGTATTTAAATCATTTTAATGTGATTCCGATGTTTGAAATTTCGTGATAAATTATAATAAATATTTTAAAATTATATTAAGTCATTTAAAAATAATATGACTGATATTAAGTTACAGAATAGAGTCTTAGACTCGATAATTATTCGATAAAGTTGTCGGTACACCGACATATTTCAGAAATTGATCTGGACTTAGATAATGTGATTAGATAAGTGATTATTTGTGATTCAATGGTTGATAAACTTATGTGCCAATGTGATTAGGGTATGTGCTAACTGCAATAAGCAGTGTTATGTATTATAGTATATTGTTCTAATCGAACAAATGATCTGATTAATGATAGGTCGTGAGATAAGCGATAGATTTAAATTACAAACTGTAAGCAGCGCTTCAGGCAAGTATCTAACCTTTGCATTTTCTTTATGCAATGGACATGAGTAAGAATGTTTCTAAACTATATTATTACTGTACAGATTATTAACCTTATATTATATACGCTCATTGCTTATCAAAATGTTAGTATATGGTAATTCAGATATATATATATTGTGTTCGTTAATTTCTGTAAATGGTTAAACAAGTGTCCCCACTTGAATAATCATTGTATTTAATCACATGTTGCTATACCTTTGTCAATTACCCGTATATATATATATGTTGAATTATAGATTATTGTTGAAACAAGATAAAACCTTTGATTTGGAACCCAGACAAGTATGAACATCCCTACACGGGAAAATTTTTATGCGCCCAAGGCGGAATAGAGTGAACGATCCTATCGTTCTTGTAATGTAGTATTGATCAATGCAGGGCATAACGGGCTGATCACTCCCCGTGCCCGTAAGTTATGTCGGTTCACAGATAAATTTCTGTTTAACCTTTTAGAAAATAAAAACAATGTTCATGGCATGTCACCATAACCCCAGTTATAATCATTATGTAGTTTCAAAAAATTTGAAAGAAAGTTGTTGTGTTATTATTATCGGTTTAGAATACTTCACAACTATTGACTTGTTGTAGAAGAATAGTACCAAGAAAATATTTAAATTCTTTCAGCTTATATATATATAATTGATATTACTTGTTAGGCACTCAAATGCTCATCCTTGCTTAAATTTAAATATTTTCAGCTAAGTGCGAACGACTAGAGAGCTCTGCTAAGAACAAAGGAAAAGGGAAGGTTGATGAATGAACGAATTACTATGTTATGTAATAGTTTCATATTATTAAGACAAGTATGACATATATTATCTATCATGGGTTGTAATGAATATTTAAAGGTTACGTACTTGGGATTAGACTCTGATGATATGTAAATTAAGTTGATCTTTATATTGTTGTTATTATTATTAGTATTATTTCGCTCATAGAAATGGTATCGTGAAGAACCGAGTTCGGGTTTCAAGTACCCGAATTTGGGGGCGTCATAAGTTGGTATCAGAGTTTAGGGGTTAAAAACCTTAGGTGGGCTAGACCTTAGGCTATAACCTTAGAACAGAGGGAAACGTTGAAAATATAAATAACTCATATAGAGTTTAAAAAGAGATGAATTGACTAAATTCATCGTCAAACTAAATAAAAGATAACTTGTATAAAACTCTTATTTGTTGTGTGTATATACTATATGCTAATCAGGATAACTTATATGTGTAGATGTCAGGTGAAAAAGGATTTGATTACCCTCGAATCGTAAAGAAGGAACCAATATCGAAGCCGATAGCTGACATAGAGGCTCACAATGAAAATAACTCAGAAGATGTGGTTATTGTGGAAAACATAGTACCAGATCCGGAGATGGTGGAGCTAACAGATAGCGATTCAGACACTAAAGTTGAAGCTGATCAAGCATCAACAGAGGTCCAGAATCTGAAGAACAAGGTTTCTTCTCTGGAAAGGCTGTGGGAGATAGAAAAGCTGTTGAATAGTCAGTTGCGTCAAGCGTTAATAGAAACAATGGAAGGACAAGATAAGCTTAAGATCCAAATTGGTCAGATGGGAGCCACAAGCAACACATCGTGTGCAGCTCCGGACAAGAAGGGGAAAAGAAAGATAGAAGACCATGACTTAGGAAAATCCAATAAGAAGAAATGGAAAAGAATATGTTATCTTTGCGGCTATGAGGGACATACTACTCTGTATTGTCCTGACTACAAAAAAGAAGCATGTTTTATCTGTGGGATAGAAGGTCATCAGGCGAAAAGTTGTCCAATGAAAAAGAATAATAAATAATTAGTATAGGTTTTGTTGTTATGTAGGTGTATTTAATATGTGTGCTTAGTATGTCTGTGTAATGTAATATTCTAAAACTTTTGTGTTGGTCAAGTCTGTAAATCCTGACTTTTGTAGTCACAAAGGGATGAATGATGTTTAAAGCATTATATGTTATGCTATGTAAAATATTAGTTGAATGAATATGAATCTATGTTCGAGAAATAAAACAAGTTTAGAATATTAAACTTATATGATAAGGTTTAGAATGTAAGTTAAATTTACGATTTTATTTAATCAGATAATGTCGCCAAGACGTCAAACTAGAAACTAAAGGGCAGAAGGATATGTCAACAACGTCGAGGGACAACCACAACCAGATCCGATGCAGCAATTTGCGAACATGGTAGCTCAGGCCATGAAACAGGGAATACCAGTCGCTGGAAACCAGCTGGACAACCGCTTAGCGAACTTCCAAGACTTTAAGGCTGTAGGACCACCGGAATTCAAAGGTACAACTGACCCTGTTGAAGCCCAAACTTGGGTTAAGGAAATTGAAAAAGCGTTTGTGGTAGCTAGGGTAGATGAAGGGCAGAAGACTGCTTTTGCCACTTACATGATGAAGGATGAGGCAAACTTTTGGTGGGAACCAAATCAGGCGAGGGCAGGAGAAGGTTTAGTCACATGGGATAGATTTAAAACTTTATTTTTCGAGAATTATTTTTCCCCTAGTATGCAGGCTAGGATGGATGTGAAATTTTTAGAGTTGAAGCAGGAGAATATGACGGTGTCTGAATACGCCGCCAAATTCAATGAGTTAGCTAGGTTTTCCCCGCATCAGGTCGATACGGAGGCTAGGAAAGCAAGAAGGTTTGAGCTAGGATTGAAACCCTGGCTCTATAACAAAGTGGCGGTGTTGCAAATTCCTACATTTGCAGCACTCATGGAGAAAGCGATCATAACTGAGGAGGGAAGTGATGCCATGAACCTTTACAATAAGGAGAGGAAGAATAAGGGTAAGACCGAAGGAGCTGGAAAAGTAGGAGTTAATAGTGGGAGCAGAAATGGAGATAGCAAGAGGAAGGTGAGCAGTTTTGCAAGTGTACAAGTGAAATAGGAAGGTGTTAAGAAACAGATAGTGCCGTGTAAGACATGTGGGAAGAATCACTTGGAGGAGTGTTTGAAAAGAAAATTTATTTGCTACAAGTGCGGGCAGGAGGGCCATATCTCTCCCAACTGCCTCAATCCTAGGATGAATAGTCGATGTTTTATATGCGGATCGACAGAGCACAGGGTGAAAGATTGTCCGAAGAGGAGGGTGGAGACAGGAAGTATGAACATGGGCACTGGCAGTGGAACTTTAGCAATCACCGGACCGACTTCGTCAAGCAAGCCAACAAAATCTACTGCGAGGGTCTACAACATGACGGTTCAGGACACGGCAGCAGCTGGCACTAGAACTCCAGGTATTATTCGTATGCCTTTTATTTTCTTATACATCATTTTCCTATATATAGTAAATTGTTTTATAAAGAAGTTTTGAGGAGGAATTTAAGTTCTTTTAGAAACCAATTTTTCCGTTTAATCAGAAAGACAAGCTTTATGTGAATAGTTAAAATTCAGTTCGATCAAAATTGATCGAGATCTACTAGTAATGATTATGTATGCTATGTGCCGTGTATGTATAGGTTTTAAAACGGTGATTCCGGGAACGGAATCTTTATAAGGGAGGGTGAATGTAACAACCCGATATTTTTCTATATAAATAAATAAGAAATTTTGCGTATAAATTTTTTATTTATTTATTTTAAGGATGAGGATTTGTACAAGATAATATATATATATATATATATATATATATATATATATATATGTATTTATGTGGTAAATAAAAATATATTTATTACATAAATGTTTACAAATAATTTTATTTTAGAATTATTGATTTTTATAAAGTACATTCTTATAATAATTAATTTTATAGTAGAAATATTTTTATTAATTATTTTCCATGAATATATAGTCATATATTATTTAAATAATATATGGAGTGATTTTTAGAATAACTATAATAATTATTTTATTATATGAATTTTAGTACAGGCTATTAAGTTAATTATTTTACCTTAATTATTAAGGTTAAATAGGAAGAATAAATCAGATATGGAATCCAAACCCTAATTTTGGGTTATTGTCAAGGTATGAGAATAATAATATAATATTAATTATATTTTGATTTTTCAGTGCTATGAATATGTACTGTATTTTCGTATTGATAATGGTTGGTCAATTATGGTGTTTAATTTTAAAATCCTAGTAATAATGTTAAGCCCTAATTTGAGATCCAAATTAGAGTGCGAGACTGTTTTATATTGTATTATATGATGTTGTGATTAATTAGGAAAAACCCTAAATATAGGAGACATTAATTGTAAATTAAAACCCTAATTTCATAAATTAGAAATCTTAAATCAATAATTAACTTATTGATAAATGAAAACCCTAATTTAAAACTCAAGATGAGTTCGACACTGTTATATAACTATGTTATATGGTGCATGCATGTTATGTATTATATGACTTTTTGATTAATTAGGTATACCCTATTAATATTTAGAAATATTAATTTCTAGAAATCCTAATATTTATTTTATAAACCCTAATGTATTTAAATTGTAAACCCTAATGGTTGATTTGGAAAGCTTAATGCTAATTAGTGTATCTTAAACCTAATTAGTAAGGTGTTAAGTAATTAAAAACCTAATTAATTAAGAAACCTTAATTTTGTATTTTAGAAACTAAAATTTATTATTTTAATTTATTTTTACAAACCCTAAATTGGAAATTCTAGGAAATTATTTTTTTAAAACTCTAAAATGGTCCAAACCCTAACCCAAACCCTAAACCCTAAGGGTTTATCAAGATTACAAGATTGGCCTTAATTGTATTTTGGAAATGGCAAAAATGCCCTTTTGATTATTTTAGTGAGCTAACTTGCAAAAATTGGCAATATCTTTAGTTGGTCACCAACTATGTTGACAATTGAGACTTAAATTATCAGCCATTTAGCCTCTTATTGACAACACATTGGATCTAACAACTATTTAGCAATATATAAGAGATTTAGAGAGAGAAAAAGCATAAAAAACTTGCTCATTTTCAACTTTCCTCCCATCAACTCTCATTCTCTCTCAACCTCCAAAATTCTTGAGTGTCTCAATCCCTAACACAGCCTCTAGATCAACAAAGATCAATTAGGAAGATTAAGATCAAGAATTTAAGCTTGAAGGTATAACCTCAAATTTTATTTTGATCCAAGTTACTAAGAAATTTTTTTGTGTTTTTGTGTTTAATCAAGTGTTAAAATATGTTTTTAGTTGATCTATGTTGATCCATGATGGATCCATAGCATCAAATGGCTTGAAAATAGTATTTTTCAAAATCTTTCCAAGAACAAAATTTGTGGTCTGACAAGCTAATGTCAGGAGCCACAGATTCTTGTTCGTTTGTTGTTTTTGATGTTTTATTGTTTGGATATATAGTTTGCTATGTTATCTTTCATTTTGAAGTGGTAGTGCAACAATTTGATGTCTGGAATTTTAGTTATTAACGGTCAAATACCGTTGACCGACCATGACCGATCAAAAATCTGGGCAGCCCAGAATTGAAAAGCAGCGTCTGACAATATATTGACGAGCCTTGATCTTACTTTTGTTTGTTGTTTGGTTGTTGTTGTTGTAATGGAATCATAATACGTTATGTGAACTACATATATATGGCCGTAAACCACTTAAATGATAACCAGAAAAAATGTAGTGGATTGGTCAAACCAAGCAGAAGATCATGGGATCGGTTTTCTGGGCAACCCAGAAAACTGATGACCATGTCTTCTGACATAGTTTGACCGGACCAGATCTTATGATTTTTATGATGTTAAAGTGTATTTTTGTAATGGATCGGTTGTCGTACATGTTTTCTACAATCCAGAACTTTTAAATCACAAAAACATCATACGGATAGAAATTTGTGGAAGCCCAAAAGTGTTAGCATAAACTGTTCTTCAATTCTGGAAAACCCAGAAATTGAAGAACAGTGTCTGACAGGTTTTCCCGGGGCTTGGATCTCATTTATGTTATGATGTTTGGCCATGTTGATTATTGCATCGTGTAGCCTTGCTCGTGTACTACAAGATCTGACCAAGATCAAGCCCAGAAACCTCATAGATTAAAAGTAATCCATGGTCAAAGTAGGCACCTTTATCACTGATTGTCTGTGTTCTTGAGCCTCAAGAACACCAACAGCGACAGAAAGCGTCGCTAAAGTCTACAACGACGGTTTTAATTATTTTTAATTTCTGATTTTTTGAAAATTAGTTAAAAATAGAAATAAATTCTAAAAAAATTACAAAAATAGTTTTAAAAATTATTTTAAATTCTGAAAATTTGTTTTTAATTATTTTAAATATATTTCATAAATATTTAATATTTTTGGAATATTAAAAGTATTTAATTTATTTAATTATAATATTAAATAAATTAGTTAAAAATGATTTTAATATTTGAAAAATCATTTAAAATTATATTATGATATAAGAAAATATTTAAGTTATTTTTAATGACTTTTAATATTTTGTGATAAATTTCATTAATAAATTGATATTAATGGTAATTAATTTATTTACTAAATGAATTAAATAAATTAATTAAAAATGATTTTATTATATTAAAAATCATTTTAAATAATAATAAGGTATTTAAAAATATTTTAAGTTATAAAACATAACTTTTAATATTTAAAGATAAATTTTATTAATTAATTATTATTAATGATATTAAAGTTATTTAATAATTATATTAAATAATTTAGTTTGAAAATGATTTTAATATTATAATAATCATTTTAAATGAAAATAAAGTGTTTAAAGATATTTTAAGTTATAAAATATAACTTTTAATATTTAAAGGATAATTTTATATTAATGATTATTAACTTATTATTAAAAATAGTAAATTTATTTAATAATTATTGTTGGAGTGTGATTATTTGGGTCTAGCCATGGTGCAACCCAATCTATTTAATGGTCCGGATATGGTGATGGCCCATATGTATTTATTATGATAGTAGAAGAGTCCTTATTAAAATATGATTGTGTTTCCTTATTTGGAGAGATAAGGAATCCTTTTCCTAGTTGGATGCAGGCGGAGGTTACTTCTATATATATGGCTACAAGCTAGGGTTTGGGAAAAGGACACAAGAGATACAACACAAATATACAACTTGTACTCCCAATATTATTATAGTGGATTACTCCCTCTCTCCGTGGTTTTTTCCCAATTGGTTTCCACGTAAATTCTTGTGTTCCTACTTTATATTTCTTTATTTATGTTTATGTGAGTGTATTTCGTGAGTTTGATTTCACAACAATTACTCCATCAACCGTTGGCGCTATTTTGGCCTGTCTTTTTGGGTGATTTCGTCAGGCGTACAAAATCAGGCGTTAACATTGGCGCCGTCTGTGGGAACCAAGACACTTGTTCTAGTGTCGAATTAAAACCGGTCATACAGAAGCGGAGGATTTTCGCCCCAGAAAGGCAAAAAATCATCGACGAAGAGATCGCCAAGCTCCTGGAGGCCGAATTCATCTTCGAGATTGATTACCCGGAGTGGTTGGCCAACGTGGTATTGGTCCAGAAGCAAAATGGGAAATGGAGGTTGTGTATTGATTACACGGATCTAAACAGGGCGTGTCCGAAGGATTTCTACCCTTTGCCCAACATAGATCAACTGATCGACGCCACGTCGGGATACGGTATGTTGAGTTTTATGGATGCATTCTCTGGGTACCACCAGATTTCGATGAACAAGGAAGACATCCCGAAGACAAGTTTTATCACACATCGGGCGATATACGCATACAGGAAAATGACCTTCGGGCTATTAAATGCCGGGGCAACTTACCAACGAATGATGAACCTGGTGTTCACGAAACAATTGGGGAGGAGCATGGAGGTCTACGTAGACGACATGATCGTTAAAAGCATGTCAGTCCGCAAACATCTTGAAGATCTGGAGGACTGTTTCGAGACGGTCCGAAAACGCAAGCTAAGGCTAAACCCGACCAAATGCACTTTTGGGCTGGGATCGGGTAAATTTCTAGGATACTTGGTCAGCAAAAGGGGAATCGAAGCAAACCCAGAGAAAATCCAGGCAGTCCTGGATATGAAATCACCAAAGTCATACAAGGATGTGCAGAGACTAACGGGTCGGATAGCGGCCCTACGAAGGTTCGTCTCTAAATCAGCTGAGAGGTGCCTTCCATTTTTTGACACCTTGAAAGGACCCACGAACAAGAAAAGCTTCCAGTGGACCTCAGAATGCGAGGACGCGTTCCAAGGGATCAAACGATATCTTTCTTCGGCACCTCTGCTGATGAAACCAATCCCTTCATAACCCCTATATCTTTATCTGGCGGCGAGTTCGATGGCAGTGGGGGCGGCATTGGTTCGGGACCAAGGAGGAAATCAGTTCCCCGTGTACTACGTCAGCCACGTACTTCGGGACGCAGAACTCCGATACCCGAACCTGGAAAAATTCGCCTATGCCTTAATCATTGCAAGCAGAAAACTTCGGCATTATTTCCAGGGTCGGGTGGTGGTGGTATACACCGATCAGCCGTTGAAGAAAATTCTAAACCGACCTGAGGTTTCTGGAAGACTGGCGGCATGGGCAATGGAGCTAACACAGTTCGCGATAGAGTATCATCCCCGAACGGCAATTAAAGGGCAGGCGCTAGCAGACTTCGTCGTGGAATGTTCATTTTCGGAGCCAGATGTGGGATCGGTGGCCGAAACACAACCCATAAAGACTTCATGGACACTATATGTCGATGGCTCGTCAACGTCAGACATCAGTGGTGCAGGGGTCATACTGACGAGCCCCGAAGGATTCAAGGTCCAACAAGCTATTCGATTTAAGTTCAGAGCGACCAACAACGAAGCAGAATATGAGGCCATTCTAGCCGGGTTAAAATTGGCCCGAAGCCTAGAAGTACAAAACTTGGTCATCTACAGTGACTCGCAGCTGGTCGTCAAATAGATATCGGGAGAGTATGCGGCTCGGGGGGCAATTACAGTTCGTACTTTGTTGGACTTTTGGCGGCTCTCCCGTGACATTCGGGCAACAATAAATCCTCTTCGGATAATTACAGTTTGCCTCAGACTATATCACATCGGCCTCATCATATCTTCAGCTGTCTACATTTGAGGGGTTATAAGGTCGGATGGCAGTATAAGGTCGGGTAAACTCCTTCGGGACGGACCATCGTTCTCCCGAACGGATCACATCCTTCGGGATGGATATTTTGGCGGTATAAGGTCGGAGGGGTTATAAGGTCGGACCATCGTTCTCCCGAACGGATCACATCCTTCGGGACGGATATTTTGGCGGCATAAGGTCGGAGGGGTTATAAGGTCGGGTGGCGGTATAAGGTCGGGTAAACTCCTTCGGGACGGACCATCGTTCTCCCGAACGGATCACATCCTTCGGGACGGATATTTTGGCGGCATAAGGTCGGAGGGGTTATAAGGTCGGACCATCGTTCTCCCGAACGGATCACATCCTTCGGGACGAATATTATGGCGGCATAAGGTTGCAGGGGTTATAAGGTCGGACAAACGTCCTTCGGGAAGGCTTTGATCTCCCGAAAGGATGAACATTCTACGAATATTATGGCGGCATAAGGTTGCAGGGGTTATAAGGTCGGATAAACGTCCTTCGGGAAGGCTTTGATCTCCCAAAAGGATGAATATTTGAGGATATAAATCTCGAGGATAAAAGTCCCGAGGATATAAATCCCGAGGATAAAAGTCCCGAGGATATAAATCCCGAGGATAAAAATCCCATGGAGACTTTTTGAATAGTCTCTTATAAATAAGTTTCTTATAAATAAGAGACTGGGGGGCAATGTTGGGATAAGGAGGTTTAATTAGGACTCCTATTCCTAATGGGATGCAGTAGTAATAAGGTTGGTTCGGTTGGTATAAGGTTGGGTCTTTATAACTTCGGTTGGTTCGGTCGTAATAAGGTTGGTTCGGTTGTGATAAGGTTGGTTTTCTATATATTTTGATATGTTCGGTGGATTATTTATCTGTCTTTGGTAGTGATAAGGTTGGTTCGGTTGTGATAAGGTTCAGTCTCTATATATTTGGGTGTGTTCGGTGGATTATTTATCTGTCTTCGGTTGTGTTAAGGTTGGTTCGGTTGTGATAAGGTTGGTTCGGTTGTGATAAGGTTGGTTCTTTATATCTTCGGTTGTGATAAGGTTGGTTCGGGTTATATAAGGTTGGTTCGGTTGTGATAAGGTTGGTTCGGTTGTGATAAGGTTGGTTCTTTATATCTTCGGTAGTGATAAGGGAAATTGTTTATCTATCTTATGAGTGAACAAGAGGAGTGGGGCAGCGATATTGGGAGCCGACAATTTTAGTTCGGCACATGAAGTTCGGGCGTGATGTTTTTGTTGGGATATATTTATATAGTCTCTCATTTATAAGTTTCTCATAAATAAGAGACTGGGGGGCAATGTTGGAGTGTGATTATTTGGGTCTAGCCATGGTGCAACCCAATCTATTTAATGGTCCGGATATGGTGATGGCCCATATGTATTTATTATGATAGTAGAAGAGTCCTTATTAAAATATGATTGTGTTTCCTTATTTGGAGAGATAAGGAATCCTTTTCCTAGTTGGATGCAGGCGGAGGTTACTTCTATATATATGGCTACAAGCTAGGGTTTGGGAAAAGGACACAAGAGATACAACACAAATATACAACTTGTACTCCCAATATTATTATAGTGGATTACTCCCTCTCTCCGTGGTTTTTTCCCAATTGGTTTCCACGTAAATTCTTGTGTTCCTACTTTATATTTCTTTATTTATGTTTATGTGAGTGTATTTCGTGAGTTTGATTTCACAACAATTACTCCATCAACCGTTGGCGCTATTTTGGCCTGTCTTTTTGGGTGATTTCGTCAGGCGTACAAAATCAGGCGTTAACAATTATATTAAATAAATAGTTTAAAAATGGTTTTATTAAGTTAAAAATCATTTAAAATGGATAGAAATGAATTAAAAATATTTTAAGTTATGAATAATGACTTTTAATATTTTGATAAATAGAACATTAATACTTTGATAATAATGATAATTATTTAGAAATGATTTTAAATGTTTTAAAAATCATTTAAGGGTAATTTTAATACTTTAAAAGTATTTCAAGTTATTATAAATAACTTTAATATTTTAGAAATAATTTCATTAATAGTTTAATACTAATTAAATATTAATGATAATATAATTGATTAGTATTTAAATCATTTTAATGTGATTCCGATGTTTGAAATTTCGTGATAAATTATAATAAATGTTTTAAAATTATATTAAGTCATTTAAAAATAATATGACTGATATTAAGTTACAGAATAGAGTCTTAGACTCGATAATTATTCGATAAAGTTGTCGGTACACCGACATGTTTCAGAAATTGATCTGGACTTAGATAATGTGATTAGATAAGTGATTATTTGTGATTCAATGGTTGATAAACCTATGTGCCAATGTGATGAGATTATGTGCTAATTGCAATAAGCAGTGTTATGTGTTATAGTATATTGTTCTAATCGAACGAATGATCTGATTAATGATAGGTCGTGAGATAAGCGATAGATCTAAATTACAAACTGTAAGCAGCGCTTTAGGCAAGTATCTAACCTTTGCATTTTCTTTATGCAATGGACATGAGTAAGAATGTTTCTAAACTATGTTATTACTGTACAGATTATTAACCTTATATTATATACGTTCATTGCTTATCAACATGTTAGTATATGGTAATTCAGATATATATATATATATATATATATATATATATATATATATATATATATATATATATATATTCTGTTCGTTAATTTCTGTAAATGGTTAAACAAGTGTCCCCACTTGGATAATCATTGTATTTAATCACATGTTGCTATACCTTTATCAATTACCCGTATATATATATGTTGAATTATAGATTATTGTTGAAACAAGATAAAACCTTTGATTTGGAACCCAGACAAGTATGAACATCCCTACACGAGAAAACTTTTATGCGCCCAAGGCGGAACAGAGTGAACGGTCCTATTGTTCTTGTAATGTAGTATTGATCAATGCAGGGCATAACGGGCTGATCACCCCCCGTGCCCGTAAGTTATGTCGGTTCACAGATGAATT
Organism: Panax notoginseng; assembly: GCA_016801055.1. NCBI lineage: Eukaryota > Viridiplantae > Streptophyta > Magnoliopsida > Apiales > Araliaceae > Panax > Panax notoginseng. The sequence goes on along the minus strand of CM029012.1, from coordinate 161,482,363 downwards.
TCTGTTTAACCTTTTCGAAAATGAAAACAATGTTCATGGCATGTCACCATAACCCCAGTTATAGTCATTATGTAGTTTCAAAAAATTTAAAAGAGAGTTGTTATGTTATTATTATCGGTTCAGAATACTTCACAACTATTGATTTGTTGTAGAAGAATAGTACCAAGAAAACATTTAAATCCTTTCAGCTTATATATATATAATTGATATTACTTGCTGGGCACTCAAATGCTCATCCTTGCTTAAATTTAAATGTTTTCAGCTAAGTGCGAACGACTAGAGAGCTCTGCTAAGAACAAAGGAAAAGGGAAGATTGATGAATGAACGAATTACTATGTTATGTAATAGTTTCATATTATTAAGACAAGTATGACATATATTATCTATCATGGGTTGTAATGAATATTTAAAGGTTACGTACTTGGGATTAGACTCTGATGATATGTAAATTAAGTTGATCTTTATATTGTTGTTATTATTATTAGTATTATTCCGCTCATAGAAATGGTATCGTGAAGAACCGAGTTCGGGTTTCAAGTACTCGGATTTGGGGGCGTCACAATTATTTTGTTAAGCTGAGTCCCAGCGATAATAGTGTTGAAAAACCTTTTAAATCATAGAAGATAGTAGATTGTATTCTCTACTTGACTCTTTTAATGGATTGCTTGTTCCGCTGCAGTTAAACTTGATGTTCGTTATATTTTATTAGTTTAACACTGTTGAAGGCTAATGATAATTTATTCTGCATTATCTTAGTCATAATATTTCTTACTGGGCTAGTTGAGCTCACCCTTTCTTTCACTCTTCTCTTCAGGAAATGAGAATATAGCTGGGACGAGTCGGGGAACGGAGTGATGGACTAGATGATAGTATTAGTAGTGCTCACTATTCTGTTAAATAGTGTGACAATAATTGTAATGAGGACTCCTTTTGAGTTTGTATAGTCTCTAGTAGACAATAATTATTTTCAAACTCACAGTTATGTTTTGTCGTATTGTACACGACAGTTATATTAGTAAGTTGTATTTATATTCTGTACCATGTATCTGACGACCCAAGATGAGTGATGTATATCTAATTTTGGGGGCGTCACATATATATCTTAATAGCCTAGCCCAATCTTCATAAGTCATGGTCCTTTACATCGCATGTCCCATGTTAATTGTTATCCGACCCATTCTATATATTTTCCTTCTCTCTAAATTACTTCAAACCTTTATCAATTGTGTAAGACCCCAACTTTTATAAAGATGAATTTTCTATAAATATCATTTTTGAATATTATGGAATTAATTTGATATAATGTTATAGTTGTGGGTAATATTTATAAATTTTATAAAATACGCAAGTTGTTATATAATATTCGATTGGTCGGAGAATATTCGTTTTAACAGGGAATATTTGTACAACGGCACAATCATTGGTAGACCCCACAACGGAATTATTATCGGATTGAGAAAACGACAAAAATATTTTATTAAAAATAACGGCGGAAGTTTTACCATTGATACTGTTGAACTACTCGGTAGTAAAAGTACAGTAATACGTGTGGTTGCATAGTAGCACACGGTATTGATTATTAATGCTTATGTGAGAAGTCACTCAGTTTGATTCAATTATTGTCAGTTAATAATTTGAATTATTTAGCGATAATGAAGTTTTGTTTTATTCGTATTATTAACGTAATAAAACAGAAACATCTTTTTATATAAAACAGAATACTTTATTAAAGTTATTCTATAAATAGAATGTATTATATTTTATTTAAAAGATTTTTCTTTAAATATGGACCGTCAGATTAAAGTAATCAATCTGGACCGTTCATGGATTAGTTACTATGCATTCCATTTTTCTGTAAATAGCAGTTCATTCCTTCATTATTTCTTATGAATTCACTGAACTCTAGAGAGAGAAACTATAGAGAGAGAGAAGAAAAGTATTCTGCTACTTAACTACTTCCTTATTTCAGTTCTTCTTTAAAACGGTAAGGGGTGTTATTCTTTCTTATTCATGAAGAGAACTTTTGTTATTCCATTTCTTATTATTCTGTTGGAATAACCTATATACGCGGTCTACCATATACTTGGTGACATTCTTCTATTATTATGTTGGAACATCATGTCTGTGTGTTTTACACCGGACCTGGTTCTGTTTTTATTATTATTCTGTTGGAATATCCTGTCTGTGTGTTTTACACCGGACCTGGTTCCGTCTTGTTATTATTCTGTTGGAACATCCTGTCTGTATGTTTTACACCGGACCTGGTTCTATTATTTATTATTCTGTCAGAATATCCTGTCTGTGCGTTTATGCCGGACCTGGTTCCATTATTTATTATTCTGTCGGAATATCCTGTCTGTGCGTTTACGCCGGACCTGGTTCCATTATTTATTATTCTGTCGGAATATCATGTCTGTGCATTACGCCGGACCTGGTTCCATTATTTATTATTCTGTTAGAATAACCTGTCTGTGCGGTCTATCGCATGCCGGGTGATTTCTTTTGTTATTCCATTCTTTATTATACTCAGTTGGTTAAATTTTAACTTCTATACTCCATGAAATTAGTGGAATATCCTTGATAATTGTGTTTCATCCAGTATCTTTTCATGAAAATATTATTCTAAGCATTCTTGAATTTTACTCCACAAAGCAGTATCATGTTGACAATTTGGACGTTGTTAATTCTTGGATAAATTAATTCTTGAACTTGTTTTATTGAATTCTTATATCATTGTCATCATCCTCATGTTTATAAAGTGTTGAAAGTCATCTGTGGCCTGTAGTGCATAGATGGACTTGGTATGATTATGACCATGAATTATTCGGTATAATCATGACCGTAATGTTACAAATGATGTGGTAAAAGTGCTCATTGGCCCGTAGTGCATTGATGGACAGTTGTTGGCATGATCATGACCATTAATGAATACACAAATATTCTTGACCCGTAGTGCATGAATAATTGTGGTCATGATACTAAAGAATATCCTTGGCCGTAGTACAGGGGTGATTCGATGATGTGGATTATTTTGTTAAGCTGAGTCCCAGCGATAACAGTGTCGAAAAACCTTTTAAATCATAGAAGATAGTAGATTTTATTCTCTACTTGACTCTTTTAATGGATTGCTTGTTCCGCTGCAGTTAAACTTGATGTTCGTTATATTTTATCAGTTTAACACTGTTGAAGACTAATGATAATTTATTCTGCATTATCTTAATCATAATATTTCTTATTGGGCTAGTTGAGCTCACCCTTTCTTTCACTCTTCTCTTCAGGAAATGAGAATATATAGCTGGGACGAGTCGGAAAATGGAGTGATGGACCAGATGATAGTATTAGTAGTCCTCACTATTCTGTTAAATAGTGTGACAATAGTTGTAATGAGGACTCCTTTTGAGTTTGTATAGTCTCTAGTAGACAATAATTATTTTCAAACTCACAGTTATGTTTTGTCGTATTGTACACGACAGTTGTATTAGTAAGTTGTATTTGTATTCTGTACCATGTATCTGACGACCCAAGATGGGTGATGTATACCTAATTTTGGGGGCGTCACAAATTGCTCTTGGTTTTTGAGTGAAACTAATAATGGAATGAAAACTGTAAATTGAATTGGGCTTATTTTCGGCAAGAGAAAATAGATTTTGGCTAATATCAACGCAGATAACAAGAAATTTAGTGTTGATTTTGCCATGTTAGCTATAATAAATTGTTTATGGAAATAAGAATATATATAGTGGGTGACGGGTGGAGTAATAAGGAAAAGGAATTAAAAAATTCTTGCTTAATTATTTCTAAATGGTTATGAGATCTCTCTTTTAAAGTTATGCACTTCACTTGTTTGATTAAACTCCTCTTAGAGGCTGTAAAGTTTTAAAAGTAAAAACTTGATGTTATTGTAAGCAAAAAAGCTTATGTTTATAAACTATGGTGGCTTAACTAAATTAGAAATGATTTAGAAGTAAGTTTAAGTGAATTGAGTAATTTTGGTTTGGTTAGAAAACTGATGTGGCTGAGCAGTTTTGAGCACATATAGAATCTGTGTGAAATATTTATTTGGACTGGTTTATATTTGTTTAAAATAGTATGTCATACCTTCTATAACATGTTAAAAATTGGTTCCAATTGGATGTGTATAAGCTGAGTTAGAAAATTGTAAAGTGACTACGAAAAAAATACGAAATTTGAGAATTATGGACAGAAGCCTAGCGCTGAGATAGAGCGTCACTGCTCTGGTCCCCTACTCCAATTTTTAATACTTATTCTAATTCTGTAGTCCAGGATGAAATTTTTTCCTAACTCCGCCCTTGAGAGGGAGTGTTTAAAATAAATGAATCATATTAATTTGTTGTAAAAACGTGCATATGAATTCAAAAGTGAACGACATACAGTAGCTACTACATACATATATACCACCATCTTCTAGTCAGTAATCCTATATATTATACGCTTGTTGGTCATGGATACAGTATTCATCAATATAGGTTTCAGAGACGTGAAAGAGGGTTTCTGTTTTATTATTAATTATAAATAAATTGAGCCTTTTTATTTGTTGATAAAAAATAAAATTTTAAAAATTGACATGTGTCATACACTCATAATATCTTTATTAAGACATCAGAAGAAACACTTATATTATATTATGATGACATGAGAGAGACGATAATAAAATAAAATAAAATTAAGGGTCTTCATTTAATCGATTCAGTTTTAGATTTCATTTAAGCATTACAGCCAATCAAGATCGAAAAGTAAAGATAAACAAGTCTCGTCTCGTCTCGTGTCGTCTCGGTGTTGGGTATACATACATAAGTCAAGTCATTAGTTGGTTGGAGCCCACCCACCCACCCACCCACCCACCCACCCACCCACCCACCCACCTATTGTCAGACCTGACCTATACGAGTGTAATAAAAGTACAAAATTGCATTAATTTTGATATTCACGATTTTAAAATTATATCGTTTTGGGTTGTCCAAATTAGTACTACCTCCGTTTCTAAAAGATTATATTTTAGCACATAGATTAAAAAAATATTATTTATCAAAATAAAACTTATTTGAAATTTTATCACTATCCCTCTATGAAAAATTAAAAACTATTAATATTATAAATGAAAGAATTTCTTGAGACAATGAGAGAAGGTAAGAGTAATATAGAAAAGTAAATAATTTATTTTTCTCAAAAGTTATACACGACAAATTTTTTAAAATATATTTTTTTCTTCTAAAACGATAATTTTTAAAAAATAGAGGGATTACTGTTAAACAGGATTTAGGAAGGAGTCATACCCATATGTATAACGATAAATATTGGGGGAATTAAGAGGGAAAATATAAAATACTATAATTAAAGGATCTTGGACCAATTGTTATCTTAGTACTAAAAAGGTTGAACTTCAAATCTTTGACAGACTACGGTGGTCGTCTGTGTCTTAAACTAGCAGGAAAAAACTAAGAAAAAAAAAGGATAAATTACATATTTTATTATATTTTTAAAAATAATTATAATAATAGTGTATTTATAAAATATTTATATAATTTATACAATTTCATATTTATTTACAATTTTAGTGCAATTAGAATTTTTTAATTTAAAAAATTAGTATACAATTAGGATTCTTTAATTTAGGACTCCTTCTCTCTCTTCATCTATAATAATTGTATTAGTATACCTTTCTTCTTCATTCAACGTATTCTTTATATATATATATATATATATATATATATATATATATATATATATATAAAACACGAGCGTGTGAACCAGAACTTTATGAACAAGGTCAGCTTAATATATTACAAGCAAAAACTGTAGGTGGACATGATATTAGATATAAAAATTGGATAGTAATGTATTTAAATTTTATTTAATTATATTTTGACTCTCAATAATAAATAAAAATATAAATATGTGAAATTTAAATACACTCGTGTCTAATTTTTATATTTACTTAATTAGAAGAGCTTTATTAACAGCTAGCTATTATACACTTGTTTTTGGTCAACTAAACTGTTAGTCAGTAGATAACCATTACTGCTTGAACTCTAGCCAAATTAAAACACATGATGGCAAGTTGCCTTCTTTAATTATTTACTACATCCATTTTAAATTATAAAATTTATTAATTATTGAAAGTTACATTTTCAAATTCAAGATTGAAAGAATTTATTAAAATTATAAAATAATAAATATTACATCAAATAATATTTTTTAGATAATATATAATATTCAATATTGTATTGGTCAAAATTGAAAAAATTCATGTCGATTTTAAATTTGAAAATGGACAACTTTAAATAGTCAACAATAATCTTTTGTATTTATGCCAATACCAATCTATAACAAGATAAGTACGGAGTCATTTTGGTTAGTTCTGAGTCAACTCAGTAATCCAACTTTGGTGACTCGATACCTCAAAAGGCTTTTTTTTATAAAAAAAAATATATTTTTTGTGATTTTCATGTCTTCTTCTTGGTTATAAATTTTGATATTCTCAAAAATTATTTTAAAAGCTTAAGATGTAGTATTAATTAAAACACATGATAACAAGACTCCCTTCTTATTCTCTCCTTGTGTTATCTCTAATTATATACTCATAATATTAGTATTACTCCATAGTTTTGAGGGATTGTGCCCCATCACTTACGAGTAGGAGTGTTCATCGATAAAAAACCGAACCGGTACCGAAAGAATTGAACCGAAACCGAACAGAAAAATCCGGAAAATCAAGAACCGGTACCGGTACCGAATAACCGGTTTCGGTACCGGTTCGGTACAAAGTCGGTACCGGTTTTTTCGGTTCGATTTTCGGTTATACCGCAATAATTAAATAATTTTTTTTATATTAACAAATTTTTTAAAACTAAGAAATGAGAATAGTAAATTACATTCTTATAAATACTAATTACAATTGTTAGTCTAAAAATATTTAACTATCATATTAAATTGACATTTATATATGTATATTCAAATCAAGCAACAAAATTTTCTTGAGTTTCGTCATGCCAGTTTCCAACCAACCAATTACCTACTGCCTTTTAGATCTAATTGATTCATATATTTCAACACACAGAATTTATTGCCACCTTTTTATAATTTTTATTTCATTATTGTCAGCAGCTGCTATGGGAAGAAGTAATAATTATGGGAAGAATCCTTACACCACGAACTAACTGCTATGGGAAGAAGTAAGTTTGCAGTAACTTAAAAGTTGGTGAAAAAAATTTCGGTTTTTTTCAGTTTTTCGTTATTTACCGAATTCAAAATTTTCATTACCGCTATCGATACCGAAAAGTTAAAAAAAACCGAAAAATTGGTACCGAAACCGAAAAAAACCGGTACCGCCAGTACCGGTTTCAACTGGTTCGATAAAAATCCGAAAAAATCGAATTTTTTGAACACCTCTGCTTACGAGTAACTCTTTTCTCTCCGTATCATGTTATAGAATTATAAATTCTTGTCAGTAGTTGAAGCAATTTAGTTGAGCTTTAATTTCTTGCCGACTTTCTTTCCATTATTAATTGTTGTCAGTTTCCTCATAAAACAACCCTCATCACAAAATATTTCCTCGATGGCAAAAAACAACGACTAAGCAAAAAAATAGCGTGCGTATGGTAGAAAACATGCATGGACATGTGAGAGCTGCCACTCATTTGCAACACAATAAAATGAATGGCGACTCTTCACTATCTCCATTTGCAAGAAGGTAGGGCTAATTAATTACCTCCCCTGTCCATCTCAACTAATCCTAGTAGCTAGCTGCATTTTACATTCCTTTAAATAATTATACATCCATATATCTACATATTTTTGCAAGAAGGTAGGGTTAATTACCTGCATGATGGTTGCAGGTTGGAAGGCAAAGTGGCCATAGTCACCGGCGGTGCAAGCGGCTTCGGAGAAAGCACGGTGAGGCTATTCGTTCGATATGGCGCCAAAGTTATCATCGCCGACGTCCAAGATGAGCTAGGACATTCCATTTGTCAAGACCTAATTAGTCATCACCCTGAAAATGCTAACATTATGTACGTCCATTGCGATGTTACTAGTGATTCCGACGTTAAAGATGTTGTGGACACCGCTATCTCTAATTATGGCAAGCTTGACATCATGTTCAACAATGTCGGTATCCCCGGAAACATGGATCACACAATCCTAGGCACGGATAACGAAAACTTCAAGAAGGTTTTCGACGTGAACGTGTACGGGGCATTCCTTGGAGCCAAACATGCAGCTAGGGTTATGATCCCGTCAAATAAAGGCGTCATTCTTTTTACATCAAGTGTTTCTTCAGTTAATGCGGGTGAGGCACCGCATGCTTATACGATGTCGAAGCACGCTGTGGTGGGGTTGATGAAGAGCTTGTGTGTGGAGTTGGGGCAGTATGGGATTAGGGTTAACTCTATTTCTCCTGGCGCTGTGGCTACGCCATTGCTAAGGAATGCAATGGGGTTGGAGAAGAGTGCGGTGGAGGGAATACTTTGCGCGTCGGCGAATCTGAAAGGGGTTGTGCCGACAGCGGAAGACGTGGCGGAGGCGGCGGCGTATTTGGGTAGTGATGAGTCCAAGTATGTGAGCGGACTTAATCTGGTGGTGGATGGGGGTTATAGCACCACCAATCTGGCTTTCACTATGGTGGTTAAAAGGTTGATGCCTTGATTTAAAATTTAATTTCTTGTTTGCACTGGATTAATAGAACCCATCATGCATGTACTGTTGCTATGCAACATTGTTGAATAAATTAAATAAAAAGCTTTTTCTCAATCATACCTTTTGATATCAAAATTAAAAATATTGTCGTATGCAACTCTTAATACTTGCAAGAACAGTCGACCAAAAAACAAAATTTTAGGTATATGTACTTGCTTGCATTATCCTTCCAATATCGAGGTGTGTGCATTATTAAGGCATCTCAACATTTAAGTAGAGAGAAAAAGCTACAAGAATATACTAGTTTTTTTCCCCTTGTGATTAGATAGATAGATATGATTAAGAATCACGCATGATATTACAATTAATATATAAAAATAATATGTACAAGTTAGATTTATTTAAAATTGATAGAAGAAGAGAAACATCTGTCACTGTCACAGGGGTATGTTATATGTATGTATTTCATGGACAAGATCTATCCAGTCATAAATTCCGAGCACTTAATGGTAATGGCCGCCTTGCATCTGCATCATGAGATGGGGCTATGGGTTGGGGTCATATATACTCCTATCTCTTAATTATAGAGTTAGACTATGTATATATAGCTAGTAGTATTATACGCCAATGTTTTTGCAGATTTGCATCATATCCTTCCCTAACATGTAATTTAACTAGTGTTTGATTGAAGTTGTTAAACTAAGAATTACATTTACAATTAATTATGGTAAGATTTGATCCATTTTCTTCCGAGCCACTTAACCTAACGGCTCCTAATTGACCGTACCCAAGGAAAGAAAATACTCCAAAGAGTCCCATTTACAAAAATTAATGTATGTATTGTGTATCATTTTAAACTATCATTCGTAAAAATTGAGAAATAATTTATTTTAAATCGAATATTAATATGATCAAGGTGGTGATATGATGTATGTAGAGAATGAAAGTGAGATTAATTAGTAATAAGGTATTAGTGTTCCTCTCGATCGGTAAAAGGTGTTGAAAAAGAATGAAGTAGAGGACATGCATGAACAAGAAGAAAATGGAAAAAAGAGTTTTCAACTACATGGCATGTGCATGCTGACAAACTATATACATATATTTATTGAGGATTCACAATCTGGATGAGCTTTAGCAGGCAGCTATAGCCTATAGCCAGCCAATACTCACTTTCCTGATCGATGTTTGAACCAACCAAATTAATTAGCTCTCAGAGAATTACAGAGTATCACAGAAACACCCATATAGATAGATCTGGTTTTTCAAAATAGAATTACAGCATCAACCATTAAACTGTAGAGTAACAAACAAAACTAGAAAACCCTACGGAGCCAGCCAGTTGTGTATCCAAAGTTACATGCACGCACGCACATGCCATTGCATTCAGGTAAAACTTTCATTTCTAGGTCAAGGCTTGAGTTGGGGTTTACCGGAATTCTATACCCAAACAGCCAAACTCCATAAAATTTTAAACCAATTAAGTTAAAGTTGGTCCAAGTGCTTGCCAGATCAGGAAAAATAAGCCAAACCTTATTTTCTTATTTGATAATTATCACCCTCACCAAAGACACTGACCTTAACATTCTGTTTCTGAATTTTGGACCCAAAAAAAAGAATATTAAATTTAAATTAAAACAAAACATAAAAAAAATAGAAATTTTGAAATTTTCCTTTATGTTGTTTCTGAGTTTTTAATAGAAAAGAATAAAAAATTTAAAAAAATTCTTTTCCTGGGCTTTTGAGTTCCAATGAAAAGAAAGAAAAAAAATATCACTTTTATAAATTTACCCTTCTATTAATTATAATCATTAAATCATGAATAAAAATATGCAAGATAAATTTAATTAAAAAAAATATTCATAATCAAATACAAACGGAAGCAATGAAAGGCTGATGAGTATACATACACAATTCTGATTAAAATGACTTGAAGATTGGGACAACCTGAGAAAGCACTGGCAATACTATTTCAGGAAATGCTATCGAAGGGCTGTTCTTCAAATTTATTTGCTTACAATACTATGATCCAAGTACTTGCTAAGAACCGGATGGTTGACAAGACAATCTTTCTCTTCTCTAAAATGATGAAAAATGATTGTCGACCCAATGAATTCACTTACAGTGTAATTCTGAATGTTCTGACTTCAGAAGGGCAGCTTGGTAGACTTGATGAGGTTGTGGAAATGTCAAAAAAGTACATGAATAAGTCGCAATGTGTATATGATCTTGTGAGGATGTTGAGTAAGTTAGGCCATGTGAGTGAGGCTCACCAACTGTTCTGCAATATGTGGAACTTGCATGATTACGGAGAGAGAGATGCATATGCAATTTAAAAAAGATTAGAGAGGCTTTAGAATTGCTGAGTAAGATACCTGAAAAAGGGATTATGTATTGATACTTTTATGTATAATACAGTGTTCTCTGCTCTTGGTAAATTAAAACAGGTATCCTATCTTCATGATCTTTATGAAAAAATGAAACAGGATAGCCCTTCTCCAAACTTATTTACTTGCAAGATCTTGATATCCAGCTTTGGTAGAGCAGGAAAAGTTGATGGGGCAATTAAATTTTTTGAAGAACTCGAGAACAGTAACTATTAGCCTGATGTCATCTCTTGCAACTCTTTAATCAATTGCCTAGGGAAGAATGGTGATCTTAATGGAGCTCACATGAGGTTTAGAGAGATGGAAGAAAAGGGTTTCAGTCTTGATGTAATTACGTATACCACGCTTTATACGCTTTGAGATTGCTTCACGATATGCTTGCTAAAGGCTTTTGTCCTAAATACAAATTGAAAATATAAGTTGTTATTTAAAATTTATTATATTAAAAATTACAAATAATATAAAAATTATAAAAATATTACTTATTCTAATTTTTTTGTGAAAAAACTTTAACAAAAAAATAGCCAAGTTTTCTATTCATTTCTTTTCTTTTCCGTTTATTAAAACACTCAAAAACATAAAAAAAATTTAAAAAAAAACTTGGATTTTCTGTCTATTTTTTTTTTTTTCTGTCAATTTTAAAAAACTCAGAAACATAGTGTAAATGACATGAGGATGTTGCATATTAATACTGTTCAATCCAGTAAATTCATATAAAGGGACAATCACCACATAATCCTGCACAAACTACGGCTGGCCCCGAACAAGATCATTCCTTTGTTGAACCCATGACAAATGTATTAAAAGGCATGTATCCAGTTTGGCACTTATCACTAGACTCACCATGGATAGAACCAATCCATGGCTCTAGTATTACTTCACTAGCTCTACTGGCAGAGAGCAAGAACTCACCTAGCTGATCAAATGATTCAAATGCCATCAATGCAACCACTAATATATCCCACACATACATAAGCTGCCCTGATCATCAATTTTTTTTCCTACATTGACACACCCCAAATATCATGCGGAATCAAATTGAGCTTCATTCATGTCAAAAACAAATTGCAATCCAAATTGCAATTATAGAAACAAGTACTCTCATTTTCAAGTAGTATCAGTATCAAAATCCCTTCCTACAGACCTAACTAAGACCCCAAAGCTTCCATAATCCTTGTTCCAATTTCCAGAACACCTCAGCAGCTAAAACTACGAGGTACAACTTCTTTTACTACCACTCACAAGAGACTTGGCATTTGGCTGAATGCAGAAGCAGAAACTAGTATAAATTAATCCTACCATTAAACTCGACTCACCACTAAAAAAACAACAGTAGGACGATATTGACCCTTGTAGCTTTCAATGTAACTAAAACATGCAATATGTATTATTAGTTAAACTTTCACTAAATAACAGAGGGCACAATAAACATTGACCAATCACATCTTATTATCCCATGTATTCTAGACCTAAAAAATAAAAACTGTAATATGAGAAACAATCAAGAAAGGAAGAGTTTAACATGGACTAAAAAGAAGATTTAAAAAAAGAAGGCCAAACAAGACCATGGTAGCTCAACAAGGACAATTAAGTACTAGCGTCTATAAAGCCCCAAACACATTGTAACAAGCTACATTGCACAGACAACCACCTTACTTCTACATGCATAACAAAGCAACAACCTACCTAATAATCACTGAAACATGTCAGGATGCAATTTAATAACATTTTTTCCTTTGTATCAGTAGAACTCTAAAAGGATTCAAGAGAGATGTCAAAACATCTCCTTCTAAATCAAGATTTAAAAACATCCACATTCAAGATGCAGATCAAGGATGATTCATAAGTGAACTCTAGCACAACACCTTAGAAATCATCGATTCCCTATCACATGCACCAAAACATCAATCAAAATGCACAAAAAGAGGTGGAAGTACTTTGAACCGATAATCTATCCTTGACTGGAAAGAACAAGACCAATCAATCTTGTAATAAAAATAGCTCATATGGTGAGCAAATTGGCTACAGGCTTATCACACCAACCAGAGGCTGGGTTTCACATTTCGGGGTAAGGGATATGTTGATTGTTGGGACTTGGTAACCCTGTAACGAGCAGAGCAGTAGTAAATGAAATACCAAATACAAAAGAATGTAATATCTTGTGAAATTGACCATTCTGATTTGTTTTAAAAGCATTCACAAGCTTGGACATTTATTTTCAATTTCTGAAAAACTCGGAAAGTGGGTTTGTATAGCATTTCTTTCTATTTTCAGGTATGTATTTTTAAGGAACCCCAATTTATAAGAGAAAAGAAGCTTTCTACTTTAAAATTTGGAAAAGAAATAATCAACCTAAATTGAGCACAAAAAACATTGCACTGGAGACTCTATTTAACTCCATTATTTACAAAAGCAGGAAAGACCAACAACAACCATCAACATAAAAATCAAAAGATAGCACACTAGTTAAAATTACACATAACTATCCATTATTGAACCAAATTCAGAACAGTTGACCAAATAATAATAATAATATCAAAGTAATCAAAACTTCAACTTCAAATAAAAGAACTAAAACCTATATAGAGAATCTCAACACTTTGGTAAATTAACACAGGGATTCAAGAAATTACATCAACACAGTATCAGCAATACTCTACATTTTCACATCCAGAAGACATACCACTAGAAACAAACATTATTTCTTTTTGAAAGGCAAAGAAAATAAATTTTTAAAACTAAGACATAAAAACAACAAATCCATAGTCAATAGTATGTTAATCAACATTTGTCAACCAAAATAATTTTTTTTGTTAACGCACAATAATACATGGAAAAAAGTTTTGGAACCCTCAAAATTAAGCAATTCTAACAATAATAGCAATATGCTCCATTTTACAAAACAACTAAAACTAACCAAAAAATATTAAAGATTAAGATAGTGCCACCAGAAAATAAATTACCACCCAACCAAAACTGGTACACTACCCACCACAAACAAAACAGCATTTTTGGTTCAAAATTTCCATTCATCATCAACATACTACTTAATAATAAAATTTCCATCACAAGTTTAAAATAAGTACCCATTAAAATAAAATTTAAATCTCTTCCAACATAATCCAAATTAAACCAACAATAACAATATTCATTTATCGAGAAACTTAAAAGTAACCCATTTAAGAAAAAGGTTGCATAACAAAAACTACGCAAAATCCATTACCACTGAACCCCAAATCAGTACCTCCTGCCGCCTGCACCGCCAGCAAAACCACCACGGCCACCACCGTAAGGCGGTAAAGAGGAAATGGCAGCAGCTTGCTCCTCCTTGAGCACAATCCCAGGAAGTTCACTCATACCCAGAGAAGCCAAAAGGTCAATGGTCTCCTTGTCAACCTCGATGCGGTCAGTCTTGATGGCAGACTCATCTGGAACGAAATCCATGCGCCTTTCTCTCTCCTCTTCCTGAAGCTTGAGGGAGATGCCGCGAACTGGACCCTTTTGGATGCGCTTCATCAAGTGAGTGGAGAATCCAGCGATCTTGTTGCGGAGGCGCTTGGAGGGGATAATCGCCACCTCTTCCAGGATCTTCTTGTTGGTGTGGAAATCGAGCGTCATTTTCGAGTAGTACCGCTCGATCACTTGGCGGGACGATTTCTTCACGGTCTTGGTTCGTACTCTACCCATGATTAACTGAATAGAGGGAGAGAGTGTGCAGAGGGAGGGGAATAGGGAGGCGGGTAAGCTAGGGTTTGCTGGATCGAGAAAATGAGGAGGTAGGGTTTTGCGTGAAGTGAGAGTTATATATGGGTAAATTGTGGGAAATGATAGGGTTGAGTTGGTTTTAGAATAAAAATGAATAGACGGACCTAAAATTGGGCTGGACTAGGGATTAGGATGAAGTTTGTGCTCACGAAGCCTGATTCAACTCAATGTAGTCTAATCTTTTACTTCTCAACCCAATCTTAGAAACTAATCCATACAATCTGTCCTTAAAAACAACTTTCATTTCAAATTATGAAATCATTATTTTCTTTCAAAATCAATTTAAGATATTTTTTAATTTTTAAATTGAGAATTTGTGATGATCTATTAAAAATAAATTTTATAATGAGTAATATTTGTAAACAGTTTATAATATCATCAGCGCATTAATTAAAATTTAAAAAAATTCATGTTAATTTCACGTCTTAGTGATTTAGATTTGTATATTTCTTTTACCAATTAAAATACAATAAAATATAAATAAAATTTTATCAAAAATATTTATTATCTTACCGAATCAGATATAAAATTATTAAAAAATATTAAGAGTTAAACAAACATTTTCCTAATATGATAATTAAAACTAAGAACATAGGATCTTTAGTATGTCTTATTGAGATCTGAGTGGCTTGGTCAAATAATTAAAACTAAGACCAAAGATCACACCGTATGATATTTGTGTATGTGATCTTTACGTGCTAAATATTTTAGCTTTATTTATCTTTTTATGTGATACTCTATTGATTTTTGTTGTTTTCTCATCGTTGATACAAGTTTTTGTTAATACTGTGGTTATTGTGTATTTCATTATAAATTTTTTTTATTATTTGTATTTTATACCTTAATAGTATGTTTATTTGTAAGGATTATACTTGAAATAAAATTGTTAATCCTAAGTGTTTTGTTTATTTTTAAATTTAGACACAAGACAATTATTTTAGGAATTATAAAATGACTTAATGTATTTAGATTATAATTATAAATCCGAGATTATAGTCTTGTAATTAATAATCTTGAGATTATAATCCTTACAAACAGAATTTTTTATTTTTGAGACAAAAGAAGAAGAGACCAACTCATATTTAGTATTTCCACTAGAACGTAATAATCATTTTAAACAAGATATAATAAATAGAAATTTCGTTAAAGTGATATAACCTACCCGTTCTCATCCATTTAAAATATTAATTAGTATGTTAATGAAAATCAAATAAATTTACACTAATTTAGCTTTACAACATTTCACAAGTTGATTTAATAAATGAAACTATTTTTTTATAATAGATAGTATTATACTTTATTATCATCACTAAAATGTAACTTATTATGAAGAAGTAGAAGTAATTATAAAATTAATATTTGTAAATAAAAATATAGGGAGTAATAATAAATTTAGAATTAAAATTTATAAAAGAAAGTGGGGATAGATAGAGGGAGGATAAAAAAAATCAATAGGGACAATTCCCAAGTTGAAAGTTGAGAATTGAGAAATAAAATGATTCAGAAACTCCGTCAGGTCAAGCACTGACCTCATCTCGTCGAATGAAAGCTAAAGTTGTTGTTAGCCGCAGAGAGCATTTCAGTCCACTGGTTCTATCACTAACCCTAATCAATTCTGAGTTTTAACTGGTATGTATGTATTGTATGTTATGCTATCTTCTTCATCATTCTTCTGCACATACCTACAGAAACAACATGCGTATTCTAATATACGTAGCAGCTTAAATCTTCATGAAACTGTTGCTTACTCTGTCCTAATTACTTACTAGACATTGATATCTTCGTGAATATAGCTTATTAGTATCTTCTTTTGTTGTCTGAGAAACTGGAATTAGAAATGCTAGCGATGAAATTAAGGTTCCCTTTGGATGTCAGGAACAAGACAGACTGAGATGTAATTGGATATTATGTTTTTTTTATCCTTTCTGGTCGGGAACTGTGCTGGAAATCCATGAGGTAAAAGAAAAGTATAGCATGTATCAAGCTGGTCTTTGGTGAAGTAAATTTTTTATTTTATCTTTATGAAGTATAGCGTGGGGGTTTTGGCACTAAAACATATTAATAGAACAAGTCTTAGATGGGGGATGTTTAGTACAGAAAATCAGTTTCAAAGCAAGTCTTTGAAGTAATTCCATCTATCGAGGAAGGAGTTTGATGAAAAGTGAAGTCTTTACCCTCCAAAACTGTCTCTTTTGGTTTGAAGAGGTGGCACCTAAAAGCCATTATAACAACCGGGTTAAATTCCAAGTCCAAATCAAATCATAACTGAAAGTGCCTCACATACATATTAAAGTATCCTATATGTTTCGACGAGGGATTGGGTGTTACAGTCACCGTAAGGCTCTTTCATCTCTGGTCTTTCCCAATAAGTAGGGGTGGCCAAAGTTTTTGATTTTTTTGGGTTTTAAGGTAAATCGGACCGGTCCGAACCGGCCGGTTCGGGACAGAGAAAACAGGTTCGGTATAGCCGGTTTTTGGTACCGGTTCCGGTTAGGTATTTTGATGGTTCAATTCGTACCGAACCGGTTTGTACCGAATCAAAATACTAAAATGCAAAAATCAAATCTTTAGTAGATGAATTATTATCTGATCCTTCTTCCCATAGAAATCTTTATTACAGATCACTTTAATTTAATTTACTATTCTTAATTTGAGTCAAATCCCAACAGGAGCACAAATCAACACTTCAAAAGCAAAAATGGTAATATTAACCCTCTTTTTCGACTGAAGCTCCAATGGAAAGTGACGAAACTACAAACTTACTACGGTACTCTCCTTCTTCTCTCCTTTTTCTCCTGGCGTGCGCTGTTGCAGTGCTGCTGCTTCACTGCTACTTCATTGCTCCTCTTCCTCTCTCGTTCCCTGTTTTTTTTTCTTCTCTGTCCTTTTTTTCTGGTCTGACCACTGTATATGTTTGGTGTTGCTTCTCTTTCTTCACTACTAAAGTAATAGCTTAGATTTTTTTTTTGAGTTGGTGTAATCTGGACAGTGGACCCGTACTATAACATTAAAAATCCGGTACCGATTTCGGTACACAATTTTAATTACATTCGGTAACCGGTCCGGTTCGATAAATAACCGATGAACGGGCCGACCAATAAGTCCCTCATTTCCTCTTCTTGTTAGTTTAAATTATTTCTTTCTCCTTTCTCTCAATTGTACACACACAGTCACACACATGATTGTTTGTTGAACAACATCTGTATCTATATATATATATATATATAAAGTCACAAAAAATAATCTGTCTTGGTCCTTCGACCCAAACTCTTAGGAAAAGTATCTATTAACATTCAACCTAAAAATTCAGATAAAGATTCACTCAACTACTTTTATAACTCTCACTCAACTTCCAAACTCTTTCCATCCATATTTTTGCTACCATAATTATGTCGTTTACTATAATCTCTTATATTTTGATTTAGTTAGCATAGCGTTGTATTACAATCGATATTATCATTATCACTAATATATGATTATGCTATTATTTTTATTATTAAATATATAAATATAACTATTCGAGTTTAAGTAAGACTTTATTATTGCATCAATAGATAAATATATGAACATATAAAATTAATTTACTAGATGAATATACCATTATGTTATTTCTTCTCCACCTCTTTTGTTCCTTCTCTTTACCACCCCCAGCGAACAACTCACAATTAGGACCGCACTAACTGGATAACCACATAATATTTCTCTCTCCTCATGCTTTGCACGTGTACTGTTGGCTATTAATAATGTGGACAGAATCCTCTACTTTAACTTGATTGAAGATATATTTGAAGTCCATTACTCCATTTATGCAATTGAAAGGAATAAAAGTTTGATAAACATATTGTAAACAGTCCCCATTTCAGTGACCAAAAATTCACTTAACCCTAGAATTAATATTCTCTTACCATGGGCATAAATAATCCTACTTGAACAATCCAAATCAGTGTGTTATTTTTTGTGCGACTGTATATGATTAATAACCACTAAATTCTAGTGATTCTGTAATTATTCACATAGGACAAAAACACATGTTGGGCTTACTGAATTCTTGTAAATCTTACAGAAAAGTGCGCTTTTAAAATACCTATCCGTTTTGCTTACCCAAACATTTTTTTGCGATAAATGGTTAGTTGCCATTTTTATAGTAATCTTTTATATATGCTCTAGAAATTTGAAGGTAAAATGATATTTAACTGTTGGATGAGGTTTGAGATTTTTTAACTTTTTTGATTATCAGATTAGTTGGACAACAGATTGCGTGAGAGCTACTCAAAGCAATGTCGAGGCCAGCTCTACTAGTTTTCTTGCTGTTGTTGATTGTGTTCACTTCTCAGGTTGAGTGGAACCAACAGATTATTAATGAAGTTGAAGCGAATCCAACTGTATCCCGGAAGCAGCAAGATGTTTTAGACGCTCAAGAATCTGTCAAAGAAAAGGTGAGACTTCATCATATGAATTGATTGCTTTGGTACGTGGTTGGTTGTCAAATGTATGTTGTCTATCCAGTTCTGAAGTAATGATGTATGGTTTTATGTATCCTTTCTCTTATATATAGGTTATCATGAATTTAAGTCAAACACTTATACATAGGCTAATCTAGTGAATCGAGAATTAGTTTCCAATTACAACTTGTGATAGAAGCTTATGATACTTTTCTCTTGCATCGTCCTCCCTGGCTGGATCTTCCTTCTCCAGTAGTATCCTTTTACACTGATCTCATCTTTTAACTTGCTGTCTAGCTCCATCACATGCCCTTCATCTAATGCCGGCCCCAACCACCTTCTTAAGCTCCGCTCCCTTAACCCTGGCATACCTAGAAATGTCCATTTTCCTGTCATTTACATTTGAGTTGTTCATCTTCCTCAACACTTCAGCCTTGTTTGCTCCTTTGTCATGCATCTTGAGCCTTTCGTTCTTCATTTTAAACAAATTGATTTGTTTGTATTTTGGTAAACTATCTCTTGGCTTAAATGGCACCTTGTTCTATCTTTCCCTTTTTTTTTATCCAAGAATGCATATATATTGCTTATCTCAATTTAAGAGCCCACACTAGGTGCTAAGTAAGTTGTTCTTAGCCGTTTTGGACTTGCAGGGGTTCCTTTTTTGTTTGTCCTCGATGTTTGGCACAGGTTGTCGCGTTTTCATTTTCCTCTCCGCTCAACCTCATTTAGTTGCTTTAGAGCTGTAGATCTAATCCCTATATATATTACGTGATATTTTACATCAGAAGCAAAGAACATGGAGAGATGACTACTATTAATTTACCTGTCTTTTTACATATTCTTTCGTAATATATGATGTTTGATATTAGGCTCAACCACGACCCTGTGAGGGTCTTTAAGTGGTCTCTTGTACTTCGCCAGTTTCCCTAAGACCTTAAGAGATTAGGTAATGGGCTTGACTCTAGCATAGCCCTCAAATCAACTACAACTTGTATAAGAAGAGAAAATATAATGTGTATCATGATTCGCTAGCCAAAGCTATTAGGTTTGCTCCAACATAATTGTGGAATCAAATGCTAGTAGGAAGACTTGAACTTGACCTTGCAGAACCAAAACTTTAAAACCATGAACTATCAGTTACTTCAAAATGTTTAGCTGCTTGCGAAGGTGGTAAGATTGTGTATCAAGATCTAACAATTTTTCATATCAACTCTTAGCTTTATATGTCATTCCCATTTAGGTCTGATTCGGATCTCAATAAGATGATCAAAGATGAAAATATGTTGGCACTTACAGAGAGAGATCAAGTGTTAGTAAAACTGAATGAACAGACTATATATATATATATATATATATATATATATATGTATAAACTTATCTCAAGTAAACCAAATTGCAAAAGAAGATTTGTCAAAGCTAATATTTGGTAGTATGTTCTTAAGACAATTATGCACTCCTTATGGTGCTTAGAGTTGATAGCAGTTGTTTCTCAGGATATAATGACAACTATGGTAGCACTACAAATAGTACACTCAACGAACCAAATATAATGATCAGAACTCTCTCTAAATGAACTATGAAATGAATACTAGAAAATGCTTCGATTTGAATGAATCGAAGTGGCTGCCCCCTAGTCTATTTATAGGAGGGGTTAATGATTCTTCTGATGGGTCACAAACACTTGAAAAGGAATGGGATGTTTCTGAAAAGGCATGACAAGACATGACATCCTTTGGTCAAAACGACGTAGTTTTGAGCCTTTGCAGAATCGGCACGTCAGTTCGGGCCAGAAACGACGTAGTTTTGGGCCTTACTAGAAAGGGCGCTTCTGTTCGGCTAAACGACGTAGTTTTGGGGCTTCCAATCGAGCAGATAGCACTTCCCAAAACGACGCAGTATTGATAATAAATAACACTTCTCAAAAGACACAGTTTTGATAATAGAACTAATAAAACAAAATTTAAATAAAATAAATTTAAATGAATTTTGTTCAAAAAATTATATACAATGACCTAAACCCATGAACCTCGAGCCAAGAGCCCCGAGCCCGGCCAGGCCGTTCGGCTGCGGTGCGCTTGTGGGTTCGAATCAAGCTTTTGGCAAGGTCCTATCTCCTCCACAAAAGTGGGGTGCCCCTTAGGCCCAAATCCTAGAGCAACTTTATTGTATATAAACCAATTAATACTTTAGTTCTTAACCGATGTGGGACTTGACTTTCCACAAGTATTTATTCATTTCCAAAGGTGATCTTTGGGAGTTAATTTCTCATTCATTAAACTATGGATTTGAGCTTCAAAATATTTAATTTAATCTACTCATGGAGTAGAGCACATTGATATTTGGATTCACTTCAAATAATTAATGAAACCCACTTCAAATTTAGCTCAAATTCTAACAATCACCCACATGTATGAAATTGGCTGCCAGTCGACCTTATGCAAATGTTATGCACTCTAAGAGAGACATAATTAGAAATCATCTGTATAGAAAGCGGTGACTTTTGACTTTTAACCTTTCCTTGTGAAAGACAATTGGGTTTACTGGTTGTCCAGAGAACATGATGTCTTGAACTGTTCAACCGTTTGTGTAAATCAAGACTATTAATTCACACAGAATCTTTCCAGACATTATTTGGTTCTCAAGATTTTGTTCATTTCGGCCCCTAACGATCCCATATTTATGAGTGCTTTAGAGAAGTATAGCCTTATCCTTCTTACAAAATTGGCCTAGTTTACACTCACATATTTGATTCTTAATAAGAGTATCCTGCCATACCCCACTTATTTATAATCATTAAAAGCATATCTTATCCTGAAAGCGCTCTAGGTATTACTATCTCGTATCATAGGAATGAGTAGAAGAAATTAATTTCTTCATAGTGATTTGGTTGAATCGTTCACAATTTAGTTGTCCATTTGAACCTAAATTTTTGGATCTCCAATCAAGTAGGTTGGGTTTCCATCACGACGATCCTTAGTTAGAGGCTTTAAACTCATTCCCCTCGATGTTATTTCAAACTTTTAGTTAACGATATTTTCTTTAGACTTTATATACTCAATAGACATAATGTCATTTGAGAATAATTGTTTTATGGTATTGTGTCTACGACGAATATGTCTAGATTTACCATTATACATGTGACTCTATGCCTTTCCATTTGTTGATTGACTATCACAATAGATTCAAATAGGCGGCACATGTTTAGGCCACATAGGAATATCTTCTAAAAACTGACGAAGCCACTCAGCTTTTTCTCCAACCTTATCCAATGCAATAAACTCAGATTTCATCGTTGATCGAGCAATGCATGTTTGTTTAGAAGATCTCATGATACTACTCCTTTACAGTGTAAACACAAAATCACTTGTGGATTTAAAATCTTTTGTATCCGATATTCAGTTTGCATGTGATGTATTATTCGAGTACTGCTGGATATCTTGAGTAGTGCAATCCAAAGTTTTGAGTGTATTTTTAATACCTTAATACTCTTATAATCGCTTTCCAGTGATCTTGTTTTGGATTATTTGTAAATCTACGTAACTTATTGACAACATATGCTATGTGAGGATGTGTACAATTCATTACGTACATAAGGCTTCCAATTATTTGTGCATACTCAGATTGTGATATGCTCTTTCCTTTATTTTTAAACAAATGTAGATTTATATCTACCGGTGCTCCCACAGAATTGCAATCATATTGATTGAATTTCCTGGGTATTTTTTCAATATAGTGTGATTGTGATAATACTAACTCATCTGATATTTTAAAAATTTTAATTCCTAATATTACATCAACAACACTAATGTCTTTCGTGTCAAATATATTATTTAACATTCTTTTGATAGTTTTAATGATTTCATTATTACTACCCATAATGAGTACAAATAATGGCAAACTTTCTTAGTGTCCTTGACATACACACATTTGTCACACTCATTTATCTTGAAACCCTTTGACAATAATGCACTGTCAAATTTTTCATGTCATTGTTTAGGTGTTTATTTTAATTCATAAGGGGACTTCACAAGCCGACAGGCTTTCTTTTCTTGTTCTGAAACAATAAACACTTCTGGTTGTTCCATGTAGATTTCTTCTTCTAACTCCATTTAAGGAAGTTGTTTTCACATCCATTTGATGCACTCTAAATTATATATAGTTGCAATGACTTATTAGCATTCTAATTGAGGATATTCTTGTCACAAGAGAATAAGTATCAAAATAATCTAAACCCTCCTTTTACTTGTATCATTTGATTACAAGTCTTGATTTATATTTGTTTATAGATCTATCTGCTTTCATTTAGACTTTATGTACTCAATAGATATAATGCCATTTGAGAGCAATTGTTTTATGGTATTGTGTCTACGATGAATACTAGACTTATCATTATACATGCGACTCTGTGCCCTTCCAATTGCTGATTGACTATCACAATGGATACAAATAGGCGGCACAGGTTTAGGCCACATAGGTAAAAAGTGATGAAACCACTTAGCTTCTTCTCCAGCCTTATCCACTGCAATAAACTCAGATTCCATTGTTGATCGAGCAATTCATGTTTGTTTAGAAGATTTCCATGATACTGCTCCTTCACCTAGTGTAAACACAAAACCACTTGTGAATTTAGAGTCTTTTGTATCCGATATTCAGTTTGCATCACAGCATCTTTCGAGTACTGCTGGATATCTTGAGTAGTGCAATCCAAAGTTTTGAGTGTATTTTAAATACCTTAAAACTCTTATAATCGCTTTCCAGTGACCTTGTCCTGGATTATTTGTAAATCTACTCATTGATAACATGTGTTATGTCAGGACGTGTACAATTCATTACGTACATAAGGCTTTCAATTATTTGTGCATATTCAGGTTGTGATATGCTCTCCTTTATTTTTAGACAAATGTAAATTTATATCTACCGGTGTTCCCATGGGAATGCAATCATATTAATTGAATTTCATGAGTATTTTTTCAATATAGTATGATTGTGATAATACTAACCCATTCGATGTT
The DNA here is from genome assembly GCA_016801055.1 of Panax notoginseng. NCBI lineage: Eukaryota > Viridiplantae > Streptophyta > Magnoliopsida > Apiales > Araliaceae > Panax > Panax notoginseng. The sequence goes on along the minus strand of CM029012.1, from coordinate 161,458,105 downwards.
TTATAAATTTTAATTCCTAATATTACATCAGCAACCCCCATGTCTTTTATGTCAAACATATTATTTAACATTCTTTTGGTAGTTTTAATGATTTCATTATTACTACCCATAATGAGTATATCATCTACGTAGAAACAAATAATGACAAACCCTTTCTCAGTGTACTTATACACATTATCCAACAATCTTGGATGTAGAAGAATTTTTCATGTATAATTGTTTTCTATTCTCAATTTCTTGATATGTGGAGAACATCTTCCTGTTAGAACACATGATTGGTTGCTCCAGTATCTACCCACTATTCCTTGGGATTCTCAACCATGTTTACTTCAGAAACAACTGCTGAAAGGTTCATTTCAGAAATATCTTGAAGAAGACCATCCACTTCCGTTACATTGGCTTGTGCGGATTTCTTGTTCTGGTCTTTGCGTTTACGACAATCCTTTGCCCTATGTCCGGGCTTGTCACAAATGTAGCATTTGCTTTGGAACTTTTTATTTGTTCCCTGTTGAGGCCCATTGTCGGAGTACTTTCTCTGTTTAGACTTTTTACCTTGTTCCACCACGTTGGCTTAATGTTCCACAAAGGTCCTTCCTGCTTTCTTCTCAGAAGCACTGTTATGCTCTTCCATCCTTAATCTTACAATTAAGCCTTCAAGTTTCATTTCTTTGCGTTTATGGTTAAGAAAATTCTTGAAATCTTTCCACATTGGTGGTAGTTTTTCAATAATAGTAGCAACTTGGAAATATTCACTTGCGGACATACCTTCTACATGTATTTCATGCATGATTACTTGTAATTCTTGGACTTGGTTGATGACAGCCTTGGAATCCACCATCTTGTAGTCCAAAAACCTGTCAACTACGAACTTCGTGCCAACATCTTCCGTTTTATATTTTTTATCTAAGGAATACCATAGTTCTTTTACTGTTTTGAGAGAACTATACACATTATATAATGTGTTGTCTAATTCTTTAAAGATGTAATTTCGGCACAAAAAATCAACATGTTTCCATGCATCAATTGCGGCAACAACTAGCCTATCTGTTTCATGGGGGGTCTTCATGAAGAAACCTTGCCAAATTAAGAGTAGTGAGATAAAACATCTTTTGTTGTCACCTTTTGAATTATGTATCATTGAACCTTTCAGGTTTTTCTCCATGGTTTACTGGCACATTTGGAATTATTGGTGTAGAAGAAGAACTGACTATAATTAAAGAATCGATGGCCATGTTTATTGCAAATATATATAGATAATAATTCTCTTAAGATTGTTAGTAAAACTGAATGGACTGACTATATATATATATATATATATATATATATATATAACTTATCTCAAATAAACCAAATTGCAGAAGAAGATTTGTCAAGGTTAATACTTGGTACTATGTCCTTAAGATAATTATGCCCTCCTTTCGGTGCTCAGAGTTGATAACACTTATCTCCCAGGATACAATAACAACAACGTATACAATAGCAACAATATTATATTCAACGAACCAAATATAATAATCAAAACTCTCTCTAATTGAATTATGAAATGAATACTAGAAAATACTTGAAAATGCTTCGATTTGAATGAATCGAAGTGGCTGCCCCCTAGTCTATTTATAGGAGGGGTTAGTAACCCTTTTGATGGGTCACAAACACTTGAAAAGGCATGGAATGCTTCTTAAAAGGCATGACATGACATCCTTTGGTCAAAACGACGTAGTTTTGAGCCTTTGCAAATTGGCGCATCCGTTCGGGTAAAAAACAATGTAGTTTTGGGTCTTACCAGAAGGGCGCTTCCGTTCAGCAAAACGACGTAGTTTAGGGGCGTCCGATCGAGCAGATAGCGCTTCCCAAAACGATACAGTATTGATAATAAATAACAATTTTCAAAACGACACATTTTTTATAATAGAACTAATAAAACAAAATTTAAATAAAAAAATTAAATGAATTTTGTCCAAAAAATTATATACAATGACCTAGGCCCAGACCCACGAACCACGAGTCCAGCTGGTGACGCGCGTGTGGGTTCGAACCAAGCCTAGGTCCTGTCCTTCTACAAAATCGGGGTGCACTTGGGGCACAAACCTAGAAACAACTTTATTGTATATAAACCAATTAATACTTTAGTTCTTAGCCGATGTTGGACTTGACTTCTCACAAGTATTTATTATCATTTACAAAGTTGATCTTTGAGAATTAATTTCTCATTCATTACTCTATAGATTTGAGTTTCTAAATACTTAATTTAATCTACTCATGGAGTAGAACATATTGATATGTGGATTCACTTCAAATAATTAATGAAACCTACTTCAAATTTTACTCAAATTTTAACAGGTGTTTCCCTCAACGTTTCCAAGTATAACTAAGAGTTCCCTGATTTCTTAGAAGACCCACTGGGATTGTGACATTGTGTAGCTTAAGTAACGAATGCCCACTCTGTAACCTAAGATAAATAGGAAGTAGGAGAAACCCCCAAGGACGGCAGACTGGCAGAGGCCCTTGAGGAAAAAAATTCAAAATTAGTTATCAAAGAAAACAAAAAACAATTAGAAATTATGAAGTATCCTAAAAATCACAAAGAAGAGATAAGTGTTTGCTATTCTTAATAGTAGTGTTTTTGTTCTTTGGGACGAGCATGGTCACACTTTGATGTTTGCATGAAGCAATATTGGATGGAAGGAAAAGCCCATAAGTTTGTGATCATAGGGCAAAGAAACGGCCCTGGGACATACTGGTATATCCATCTCACTAGATAGATATAGGTGGGCCTTGTACAGATCCATTCCTACTGGTTCTCATGATCCTAATGTTTTGTGTGCTTGTTGGAGGATATCTAATCCTTTCTTGAAGCCCTCTTTTCTTTTTGTCAAAATATTAGTGTTTTGTGACGAAGAAATTGGTGGTGATACTTGTGAAAAGGACATTTGGTGTTGGTCACTAGCAAAAGCTATTGTGTTCAGTGCCTAGTGTAACTTAAGTTTCCTTGTTTAGACTGAAATTTCTTCTAAATGGGGAGATTTTTTATTTTTATTTTTTTCAATTGATAAATTCTAGTAACCGGGAATATATCTACTGTTGAGTTAACTAGAGCCCATAAGTTGAAGGCTATGATCTGAATTCTGAATGATAAAATATATACGTTTGAAATTTATATTGAAGTTGTGAATCTTATCAACTTGGTACAAGTTGATGCAGATTATCCTATCCCAAGAGAAAAGCATTCAGAAACTTAATAAGCTTGTGCAGAGTCTTCAAGAACAGCTGGTACAGTGCAGGGTTATTAATGGGGCTGTAGTTGACACTTCGATCCCTTATACTGAACTTCTTAATGAACTTGAGCAGCAGCAAATCCTTGAGGCTTAAGCTGGAAGACCATGTTTGTATTAATGTTTTGGTATGTGCAGCTGGCTAAAACCATCATTCTCTTTTGAAGCAAATTACGCCATTTGACATATATACCACAAGCTTTGATCATGTGCTTCTTGTCACTGTTTTGAGAAGGGTAATTTAAGTCCATTTAATTCTTCACTTTACTCATTGATTTACTGTTCTCTCGTATGCATCTGACTTGTAATTTGTATCTCAGTAATTTGGTTGAGCATGATATGTTAAAAGATGTACATATGGTAGTCTTGACATTCCAAACAAAGTCCAATACCCATATGATGGCAAATATTATTTAGACTGAAGCAATATAATATGGTGTGAACTGTTTATAGGTTGGATTTATTTAGTTGTGCACTAGATTTATTATTTTTGTTGATTATTTTAGCCTTGTGTTCTTCCTTACAAGAGCTGTAGTTTCTTCCCTTTTGTCTGATAAATTGTCATGTTGATATATAAGCATATACATATACATATACATATATATATATATGGGTTTTAATCCGTGGCAAACGGTTGCCATATGCACTGTTCAGCAACCAAGTTTACATCTGTTGATCCATACACTTAATGGCTGAGATTGGTCAAATTTTCTCCCTGCCGCTACAGCTTGTAGCGGCAGTCCACATCTCCCAATCCGTGCTAGCAATTTACGTTACTGCCCTTAATAATTTAATACATGCCTGCCGCTACAGGCTGTGGCGGCAGTGTGGCTCTCACCCAAAGATGAGTTTATTTTTATGTATGCATAATGTAAAAATAAAAGATAGTGTAAAGATACATAATGTAAAAATAAAAGATAATGTAAAGATAAGTATCTTTTATTCAGAGTACTTATCTTTACATTATCTTTTATTTTTACATTATGTATCTTTACATTATCTTTTATTTTTACATTATGTATACATAAAAATAAACTCATCTTTACATTGTCTTTTAATTTTACATCAATATGAATGAGAGCCACATTGCCGCCACAGCCTGTAGCAGCAGGCATGTATTAAATTATTAGGGGCAGTAACGTAAATTGCTAGCACGGATTGGGGGATGTGGACAGCTGCCGCTACAAGCTGTAGCGGCAGGGAGAAAATTTGATCAATCTTAGCCATTAAGTGTATGGATCAACGGATGTAAACTTGGTTGTTGAACAGTGCCTATGGCAACCGTTTGTCACGAATTAAAACCCTATATATATATATATGGATATTATTGTAGATATTAGCATTGGGTAATTGAGGAACATGTTGAGAACCGTCTTAACCTTTTAATTTGCTTTTTCATGGGGTTTGTGAGCACTTTGTTTTAGGTTTGGTTCTTAAAGTTCAGTATTTGCAGTTACTGTTTTCAGCTAAATAAATTAGAAGTGGGAGGAAAATTTTCTGTTTTGGCGATAAATAGCTTTTGAAAGCAACCTACAGTTATACATAACCACTCTGACCTATCTCAGTTAATTCTTTCAACCCTTTTATTAGATTTTCTTTATTATAATCATTTGCTACTTGCTAGAGAGAGAAGCTTTTATTTCACATTCCCCGTGAATCAATAGATGATGGAGGCACTGAAAGCAGTATCCAATATTATTCTATCGGGTTAATTGATGTTTTGGTTACTGTATTAGGGGTTAATTTTTATTTTTGTTACTGAATCTTTTTTTGTTATAAAGACATTTTATACTCAAAAAAATGTTACAAACTACTTAACTTTCCGTCCAAAGAAATGATGGAAGTGCTTAATAGACTAATGTTTAACCGATGTCATGTGAGATACTTTGAATATGTGGCTGGTGGGTCTCTTTTACATGGAGGGTTAATTGATGTTTTGGTAATTGTATTATGGTTCAATTTTCATTTTGTTATTTTGGGCATCAGTTATACTTTATGGAGATGGAAGCCTCAAGAATGAGTATCTTTAGTTTTGGAGTATATGGTGCAGCAGTAATGCCTGGGTTCTGGTCTAGGATTTAGTTAAGAATTATTCATTGGAAAGGTTTGCCATAATAAAATTGTTGGCACTGATAATGTCTGCAGTCATTATGAGATGGAAAGGATAGAGAGAAGGGGAAGAAAGAATAATACGTTCTTCCATTTTTCATGTCATCAACCTAGTTGCGAAATCAAAAACCAGTTTCGTGAATTTCTTAGGATTAGGTACAAGCTTTGCATTGGACACAATTTCTTTCAACAATATTATTAATAGTTTAATATTCATTTTACAACATGTTCACACCACCGAAACAGAAAGGAGTAATTCTTCATGGAAGTATATTTTTTTTTCAAAAGTTACTATATTTAATATTAATTAGTAACTTATCAAAAATAAATAAAAAAGTCATTCCAAGTAATATGCCAAATTGCCAATCAACTCAAGAACCCAAGTACCCGACCACCATATGAAAACAAGTAGTCAAATAAAATTTCATGTTACTCCCTTCATCCCAAAATAAAAGACGTTTTAGAGTGTTTTTTTTTTCTCAAAATATTTGATATTTTCTAAAACCAAGACTATTTTGCCTTTTTTTTTTTCTTCTTTACCCTTCCTTCTCCACCACCATTAATACTCCTATAATACTCAACTCTACCATAATACTCAACTCTAATCAGATCCGGTTACGGTGATCCCATAATAACAGATCCGTTCCAGCGTGAAAAGAACAGAGCAGATCCGGTGATCTCGTTCCAAATCGAAAGATACAAATAGAGTCGGTTCTGTTTAGAGAGAGAGGAGGTATAGAAGAGGTAGAGAGAGAAGATTTGTAGAGGGATGAGGGATGGAGATGAACAGATTTTATAGAAGAGGTAGAGAGAGAAAATTATCAGATTTTATTCCTAAGTGGAGTTGAACGGACATAATAACAAATAGAAAAAGAGGGACGAGATGAGGAAGAAAGAGGAACAAATGGAGAATTAAATGAGATCTAAGAATAAAATAGTAAAATTGTATCTATTCTTAATCTAAGTTAAGTACTCTAGAACGTCTATTATTTGAGATGGAGGGAGTACTAAATACCACCCAACAAGTAACGACTAAAGAATTACAAAGAAAAACGAATCCAAAAATGAATCTTTATACGTCCAAAATTCCAAAGAGTTTCCAAACTCCAAATCTTTTGAATAGCCACCCAATGAATCCAACTTCGAGTAAAGAGCTTGGAAACGAGGAGTCTCTATTGTACGGCAAGGGTTTGACTATTAGGAAATAGGTCATATTGGAGCCTCACTTGAAGCATAGGTCTGCTAGACAAGGTTGAATAGACATAATAATATAGTTGATTAATTATCGAGTCAACTCATATCAATTAGAATCAACCCAACAATGACCCACTGAGCTAAAGAATATGGTTGACTTCAACCCAACAATGACCCACTGAGCTGAGTTGGATTTATTGTTATTCAAAAATTTATTTATACTCTCATTATTATCTAAAGTCAACTAAAAATATTTTTAAATTTAAAATTATTATAAATTTTAGTTAATGTAAGGATAAATATTATAAATTATTTAAAAAATATTACTCATTATAAGATTATTTATTATTTTATAATTTTTAATTATTGTTAATATAAGGGTAATTAGAATTATTGTTTACTATAAATTATTTTATTATTTTTTAATATTTATTAATATTACTATATTTGGTGTAGTAAAATTTTGCAAAAAAAAAAAAGGAAGAAGCCCGCGCCACGGGCCTCACATTTTCAGCCCACCAAAACTCGGGCCATTTCGGCCAGGCCCGTTTTCAACCCGGCCCGCTCTCGGCCCGGCCCGCCCGTTTGCCAGGTCTCATAATCAAAAGTTCGTTCCACCCCAGATTTAAAATTTTTTAATTAAAAAAAATAATATTTACTGATTATGTATACACCCCCGTCCCCGCCCCCCCCCCCCCCCCCCCACCCCCACCCTAACCCCAAAAATAAAAATATTAAGTGATTATATATATTTAATAATAATTTATTTAATTGAATCATAATAAAGGTAAGTTTGAAATTTAAAATGTGTCGACCTATGTATATTTGAACCATAACTATATGGTTCAAACCCATCCAACCAATATTAAAAATAGTTAATATGATTTTAATTCTTAAATAAAATCATAACCATATTTTGTAAACCAAAACCAACCCATATCCATATTTTGCTAGATCTAGTTGCATGCAACTCGTGAAATCATAAGACAAGAGTTACCGCTGAGCCAATAACCATACGGTTCAAACTCAACCTTTACCTAGTTCTTAGACAAAGTAAGTGTACGTAGTAGATTTGGATAGAGAAAATATTAAGTGTAGTTAAATATGGAGAATGGTTACACAAAGAAGTACTCCAGAATACACGTTGAGAGAGCTTACATTCTGTTTTAATTTGTATCAATATGTTTGTCCCTGGATGTCGTTAAAATGGCGGGGTTGTATTGTGAAGAAAAAAGAGTTCTTAAATCCACATATGGGCTGGATGCCCATGGTTAGTGAATCTACAAATAATACCGATCCTTGATTCCAAATTGCTGTGATTGGTGAATGTTTGGTCACAATTCGAGTCCTTGGAACAGCCTGCGTATATCTGACCTTTTACTGACCCTTCTATGGTTTCTTCATTTACCGTAGAAGTATAGTAGAATCACATTTTGTGTTGGAGAAATAAAGAGATAGATGGAGTATTTGTTTAGAAGAGAGGCTGGCTTAAACAAGAATTCTTATCTTTTGACTTTCCTCCAAACAAGGGTGTAATTAATCTCATGTCTTTGATTACATGCATCTAACCGCATATTGTTGTTCCCCACCCCCATTATTCTATCCCAACAGTTTTTTCTTTCTTTCTTCCCTCCATTATCTCAAATGCAATTATATAAACAGTTGAGTTGGGCCATGTGCATTGGGCACCATCCAACCCTAATCTAGCTTCTATCCATTAATTCCTTGGAAAAGTTGTTGCTTCATAACCATAATAATGACCCATAATCCGTTGCAATCGAATCTTTCTTCGAGAAAATCACGAGTTCTGCTATATATTGTGAAAAATTATGTCGAATTGCGACGTAAAATTTGATAGGATTATAAAAGTAACTCACTACATCATAAAAATATTACTAAATATACATAACTTGCAATAAAAAAGTATACATGTAATGCCATATATAATAATATATACTCCCTCCGTCCCAAATTAATTGCTCAGTTTTGACTTTTTTAAGTCAAATTGACTATTTTTAGAATTTATAATTAAGCATATATAAATATATTTCTAAAATTATAAAAATTGGAGTTAGTAATAAATTGTATATATTTTCTTTTGGTTATAATCTCTTCACCTATATTTTAGTAAAAATAGTAAAAAGATTAGTTTTAAAAATAGTCAATTTGACTTTAAAAAGTCAAAACTGAGCAATTAATTTGAGACGGAGGGAGTACTGGAGTATCATTTTTCTTCGTAAATCATTAATTTTCTAACTTTTCATTCTGGTAAGTTAACAGAACCATGAAACTCCAAGCAAAACTCTTTATCAAAGCATTTTTCATACTTAAACGTAGGGCTGAGTAAGTAATCAAATTGGAACCGAAAGCGCACTAAAAAATGCACGAACCGCACCAATTAAAATCGCACCAACGGTTCCGGCGTATGTGGCGGTTTTAGGTGGGTTGAATAACCAAATTTACGGTTTCGGTTTGGTTACTAGCCAAAACTGCACACATAAAACCGAAACCGCACCATGTGTGTGTATGTATGTATTATCTCTAATAAATTCTAAAGTTACTTTTCACTTGAACACGCTCAGAGAAAACTTCAGTCTTGCATTGTCATTTTTTCACCAATTAAAAGAAGATGTTAGAGGTTATAGAATCAAAAATTAAGCAATTGGGTTTTGGAATTTAGAATTTGTTTGATGCGTTATTGGAGGGGTTTATAGCTGAGGGGCTCGAGCACTTGATGCATTGGTTAATGTCAATGCTATAATAGTAATAGTCTAATAGATTATTTTTTAAATTATGTATAGTTAGGATTATATTCATTCTATCTCCAATATATATACTCTTAATTTTTGGGGAACTAGATAAACATTCTTGTTTGTTATCGAATATATAGTCTCCGTTGTTTTATATAGCGTATGTTTTAGTTTTAAAGCATGCTTGATATAATTCTCATTGCCGACTTTGTCACTAAGTTAATTGCTCGATGTAAGTTTTATGTTAAAATTTATTGAAAACTTAGACTTTTTTGTTGTTTCAATTGGTTTTGGAACCAAAATCGCACCAATTAAAACCGCATCGCACACTTTAAAACCGCACCGCACCAATCACAAGCAGTTTCGGGTGCAGTTTTGAATTTTTCAAACAGCACCTAAGCAGTTTCGGGTGCAATTTAAACTTCAAACCACACCCAACCGTACCATGCTCATCCCTACTTAAACGTGTCATCCCCTAATAAAAGGTGAAGGGAAATGTCAATTTCTAGGCCGAAACCAGATTAATTAAATGGAGTAGTGCTTGGAATAAGTATGAAAATTGATAAAAACCCAACTTACTAAAATAATGGCCGGTCATAAATTTAATGGCTGTGAATTGTCGCAATAAGTATTCCATACAGTATTAGCCCAACCGAAAATAAATAAATTGTAGAATTTTACTCAAACCATCACTAGAAATTGAATTCTGAATTGAGACAGTATTGATGGAACATTAGTATTCATTAACCTGTCCTACCAAGTCGTTATCCAGAGTCCAGTATTGGTGGTGGCTCATTGAAATTGGGCTTTGTCTCAATATAAGGCCCGTTCCCTAATAATAAAATTGTTTGTATAAAAAAGGTTGTTAATAATTTCAAAGCATTATTTTATTTTATGCTGTCAGATTAAATATACATTTATATAATTACACTTAACAGTTTTTATTTTTACTTGCACTTATTGTTTAGTATAAATAATTTCAACAACTTAAAAAATTAAGAAATAATATTATTATTATTCTACTCTTAAAGTGCAAAAGTTTGAATTGCACTAAGTAGAACATTTTCTTTATTAATTTAGGTATTAAAAGTATGACTTTAGCCGTTTACATAGCTAGACAAAGAAAATAAATATTTAAATTTTGTATTAGAAATAAAAGAAAATCCAGTCCATTTTTTTGCACCAAGTCATGGATGCACGAGTCATGTGACAGAATCTCTTGTAATGTGAACCAGGATTGCAAATTAAAATCTGTAAGATATTTACTACTACTAGTATTACTATTAGGGAGTACTTATGGTTTTAATGGTCATTGAAGGAGCTCATAGGAAAATGCAAAGAAATTTATACACTAGTAGTAGAGTGGTAGTAGTAGTAATGGTTTTACTATCACAGTGGAGAGTGGACATTTAATTAAAGTTGGTATTAATAGCACAAGATTTTAGTAATTGATTGTCCTGATCAGATTCTTGATGGAGTTTGGTTGCCACCATGATCTGTTGTTAATGGTGTTTTGAATGCTCCTCTGCTCTGCCTCTATAAAACAACCTCTCTCTCTCTCTCTCTCTCTCCATAAAGTTATTTTTTTTTAATCTTATTGGACTTCGTAAAAATATATAGAAAAACACAATAGTACGACAGACAGTGCGTATAAATTAGTAAAAAATATAATTAATACACTTATTTAGTTAATTAAAATATGTACTACTACGTAATTAACAACAATGCCTAATCAGTTCAATTAATGGAAAGATGTTACAAAAAAGATGGGAAATTAATTGAAATGATGAAAGAAAAATTAATATGTAATTAATGTTTAACTGGAATTAAAAGTTAAGGTTGTGTTTCAACGTTTTTTGAAAAATATTTTCTAGTATTTCTTTTTTAAATATTTGGTGTGTTATAAAAACGGGTCAACCGGAAACATATTGTATGTGCAAATATGTATAGAGCGATACTTTAGATAAATCTCTCCAAAATATTCTTTATGTATATATATATATATATATAGAACGGGTTTAAAATATCCCTCTTAAATAACATATTAATTTCTCTTAAATAAGATTATATATATATATATATATATATATATATATATATATATATATATATAGTGATGATTCCATAATTTGTCGAATGCAATTGAAGATCACCATTTGTTGGTGAAATTTTAATTATATAGAAATTATTTCAAGGACGATACAATTGAATGTTGATAATAGCATGGTTTTAAAGGTGGTGTGTCTGGAATTTTTAATGGAGTTTGAATGCTTCTTCAGATGTGCTGCTAAGTTTGTAGCTAGAGAGTTGTGAAGAAGTAATACATATATATAAAAAGGGCACAGATAATCACAGTCTTTCTCTGTATATCTCCTCCTCCTTCCCCATATTAGGAAGGTAATCTCAATCTGTAGCTATGCTAGGTGTATCACTTAATGCAATTCAATGGGGGAAGTTGGATGTTAACTCTATTTTCATCAATAGGTGATATAATTAAATTTATGGCATCCAACCCTTCAACTTGCTTCATGCATGTATATATACATTTATTTTGATCTTTAAAAAATGAAAATAATTATGCTCGTAGTAATTGATTTTATGTCCTAGCTATATATATACACATGCATGATGCATGGCCATTGGCCAAGTTTAGTTGTTAGTAGTATCAATTATAGTCACAAAGGAAGGGTGAACTTAATATTTATGCATGCATCAACTACAACCTGTACATAATGAAAATATTGATAGTTTTATGGTCAGAAAATAAACCATTAAAAAAATGATTATCATTTTCTATAAAAATAATTAAAATAATACTTCCTCTGTTTAAAAATAGAGTTTTACTTTACTTTTATTAAAATTAATTTATAAAATATTAAAATTTAAAAATAACAAATTTTATTACAGTAATATTTTTTAAATTGTTTATGATATTTACGATTTTATAACTAAAATCTTATTAATTCACATCAATTTTGAACTTTGATATTTAAAAATTTAATTGAAAAAGTTAAAAAAAAAAATATAGTAGTGGCTTGTAAGACTCTTAATTCCTTTTTGATGGTGGAGAAATAGATTTAAAATTACAAATTTACAATCCCGACCTGGTAGTGGTAAGAGGTGACATGTCACGCGCGAATCGATGAACTATTAATTACCATTTCATTCAAGTTTTTCATTTAGAGCTGACTTTACCATGTTACTACATAAATACCATGTTCCTCCAATATTTATGGGTCAACAGTTTATACTGTGTTTGTAAATTTTTTTTTAGCAGAAGGGAAGTGAAGAAAATGAAAGATAATTAAAAATTTCTTTAAATTTTATGTTTGTGACTTTTTTTAAGGAAGGGATTTAGAAGTAAAGTTGATTTTTTTTTTTTTCAAAAAGTGATGATTTGGAAGGATGGGAAAGTTAAATGTTTTATATTATCTAAAGTGACCTTTCAAAATAAATTATGTCATTTATTACATTAATATGTAAGGATAATATAGTAATAATGTAGTTTAAAAATAAAAATATTTTTCCTTCCATTTCTCTTTTTCTAAACTCACAAACAAAAAAATATTAATAATTAAAATCTCATATATTCTCCTCCTTTCTAAAACTCACAAACATGACAATAAAAAATTATACTCCCTCCGTTCCTTAATATAAGTCGTTCTAGAAAATAGTTTTTGTTCCTTAATATAAGTCGTTTGAGAATTTCAAGTACGCATTAATTGCTTAGTTTCTAATATTACCCCAAGTAATAAATATAACTTTAGTACTCTTATTTTTTTTGTTCAATAAATAACATTCTCTTTTTTTAATACAAGGGCAATATAGATAATTAATATTATATTTAATGTTATACAATCATTTCCTTAATATTTATGCACAACTTTAAAACAATTTATATTAAGAAACGAAGGGAGTGATGTCCTCCCCTCCCCTCCCCTCCCCTTCTATATTTTCTCTTTTCATCTCATTTCTCCAAACTTACAAACGCAACTTTAATGTAATTCATCACCTACATCCAGTTGAAAATGTAAGACCCCAATTTTTATAAATAAAGATGAATTTTCTATAAATATCATTTTTGAATATTATGGAGTTAATTTGATATAATGTTATAGTTGTGGGTAATATTTATAAATTTTGCAAAGTAAGCAAGTTGTTATAAAATATTCGTTTGGTCGGAGAATATTCTTTTTGTCGGGGAATATTCGTACGACGGCACAATCATTGGTGGACCCCACAACGGAATTATTGTCGGATTGAGAAAACGACAGAATTATCTTTCTATAAAAATAACGGCTGAGGTGTTACCGTTAAAACCGTTAAAACTGTTGAACTACTCGGTAGTAAAAGTACAGTAATACGCGTGGTTGCATGGTAGCACACGGTATTGATTATTGATGCTTACGTGAGAAGTCACTCAGCTATACTCAATTATTGCTACAGTAATTGCTGCATCATATCTCTTAAATTATTGTCATAGTATCATCTGTAAAATATGTTATATTATTAAATCAATAATTGAGACGTTGTGGTAAGTTTGGTTATTTTATGGGGGGCCATATGTCATCATCTAAGAGTCTCTTCGTCAATAGTATTTACCTTGGTCAATAGTAATTACCTTCGTCAATAGTATTTACCTTGGTCAATAGTAATTACCTTCGTCAATAGTATTTACCTTGGTCAATAGTAATTACCTTCGTCAATAGTATTTACCTTGGTCAATAGTAATTACTTTCGTCAATAGTAGTTGTCCCTTCAATATTACCAAGAGTCATTTGACCCTTCGTTAAGACCAAGAGTCATTTGACCCTTCGTTAAGACCAAGAGCCACCCTCGGTTTTTCTATAAATAGAGGCCTAGGGCTTCATTATTTTTCACGAATTCATTCAAGCTATAGAGAGAGAAAGTATAGAGAGAATAAGAGAGAGAGAATAAAAATATTCTGCTACATCACTTTTCCAATAACCAGTTCTTTTAAGGTAGGGAATATTATTTCTTTTATATTCATGAAGAGAACTTCTGTTATTCCATTTGTTATTATTCTGTTGGAATAACCAGTATACGCGGTCTACCCTATACTTGGTGACATTCTTCTATTATTCTGTTGGAACATCCTGTCTGTGTGTTTTACACCGGACCTGGTTCCGTTTTATTATTATTCTGTTGGAATATCCTGTCTGTGTGTTTTACACCGGACCTGGTTCCATTATTTATTATTCTGTCGGAATATCCTGTCTGTGCGTTTACGCCGGACCTGGTTCCATTATTTATTATTCTATTGGAATAACCTGTCTGTGCGGTCTATCGCATGCATGGTGATTTCTTTTGTTATTCCATTCTTTATTGTACTCAGTTGGTTAAGTTTTGACTTCTATACACCATGAAAATTGTGGAATATCCTTGATAGTTGCGTTTCATCCAGTATCTTTTCAAGAAAATATTCTTCTAAGCATTCTTGAATTTTACTCCACAATGCAGTATCATGTTGACAATTTGGACGTTGTTAATTCCTGGATAAATTAATTCTTGAACTTGTTTTATTGAATTCTTATATCATTGTCATCATCCTCATGTTTATAAAATGTTGAAAGTCATCTGTGGCATGTAGTGCATAGATGGACTTGGTATGATTATGACCAGGGATTATTCGGTATAATCATGACCATAATGTTACAAATGATGTGGTAAAAGTCCTCATTGGCCCGTAGTGCATTGATGGACAGTTGTTGGCATGATCATGACCATTAATGAATATGCGAATATCCTTGGCCGTAGTGCAGGGGTGATTCGATGATGTGGATTATTTTATTAAGCTGAGTCCCAGCGATCACAGTGTTGAAAAACTTTTTAAATCATAAAAGATAGTAGAGTTTATTTTCTACTTGACTCTTTTAATGGATTGCTTGTTCCGCTATAGTTAAACTTGATGTCTATTATATTTTATCAGTTTAACATTGTTGAAGGCTAATGATAATTTATTCTGCATTATCTTAGTCATAATATTTCTTACTGGGCTAGTTGAGCTCACCCTTTCTTTCACTGTTCTCTTCAGGAAATGAGAACGTAGCTGGGGCAAGTCGGGGAACGGAGTGATGGTCCGAAGAATAGTATTAGTTAGTAGTCCTCACTATTCTATGTAATGGTGTGTTAATAAATGTAATGAAGACTCCTTTTGAGTATGAATACTCTCTAGAAGATAATATTTGTATTCAAACTCACAGTTTATGTTTTGTCGTATTGTACACGACAGTTGTATTATTAAGTTGTATTTGTATTCTGTACTATGTATCTGACGACCCAAGATGGGTGATGTATACCTAATTTTGGGGGCGTCACAGTTGGTATCAAAGCTTAGGGATATGATCCCTGGCTAAGATGTGAGAATAGAACTAGGAGGGGAGAGACGGAGAATTCATTCGCTAGTATGACATACCTAAGTTTATTTGCATGGTATTTGTAACGTCCCCAAAACAGGTCCATTCCATCCAACCTATTCTGAGTCGCCAAATACATGGTACAGAAAATAACTACAACTTTATTACAACAATTGTCGTGCAAAATACAACAACACATATGCTGTGGGTTTGGATACAAATATATACCAAATGTGACTCATGTTCCAACCGTGGACATCACCTTACAATAACACCTTACATAAAGGTATAGTCAAAAACTATTTTAGAAATTAGAATATTTGGGAAGTGCTCAAGGAAACCTTCGTACATGGGAGGCCACGCATCTAGGTTATGATAGATATCATATGGCCACAGAATTATCCTTGGTTGACCCAATAGACCCCAAAGAAAAACGAGAAGATTACTATCATATTCTTCCCAATGGTGAGTCTTCTCTTGACTTATCATTATCTCCACTGTCTCTAATTGAGAATTATACTTCAAACAAACACCAAGGTTATATAGGTAGTGCCCATAGATATACTCAGCAAGTGGATGAGCACAACCCTGTCTTATGATGACACGAGGTTGTATGTCATTAGACATCTTGTATGATAGTGACAAAACACCCTTCCAACGTTAGGTTCGCCTCACCCTATTTTTTTCACCAAATATAACTACTAAATGATGACCACCGTTCTATTCCCTTGTTACCCCCGCTCGATCCAGCTACACTCTTATTACCTGAAAAGGAATTGTGAAGCAAAAGGGTGAGCACAACTAGCTCAGTAAAGAATATCATGACTAAAGATAATTAAATTATCAATAGCCTTCATCAATAATAAATCAGAGATTTAGAACATATGGTAAATGATAAAAATTTCAACCATAGTTGCAGCGGAACGAGCAATCCATTAGAAGAGTCAAATAGACTATAAAGTCTATTATCTTCTCCATGTTAAAAATCCACCAACAATATTTTATCCATGTAACATCACTCAACAGTTCCTTTCCACAATCATATGAATAACTCATAATCATAATTGTGACTATAAATTTTTCTTCGCACCCAGGACGAAGAATATTTTCATCACCTGTCTTTACCTGAAACATCAAAGATCATGGTTATACCAAATCACAGTTCCTGTTTATAATCATACTAACAAATCCATCTTTGCACTACGGGCCAAAGATATTCATCAACAAACCATCTTTGCACTACGGGCCAAAGATATTCAACAACAGTTCATCTTTGCACTACAGGCCAAAGATATTCATCAACAGGCCATCTTTGCACTACATGCCAAAGATATTCATCAACAATTCATATTTGCACTACAGGCCAAATATATTCATATCTCAAAGAAATATATAATCATTTCAGAATTTATATAAACAATAATTATAACCATGTTGATCAATTCACCTTTGCACTTAAGCTTAAGATATTCAATTATAAATTCAATGGTCATGATCATACCAGTCACAATTCAACTTTGCACTACAGGTCAAAGAGAACCCTAGTCATGATCATACCAATAATCTACCCATCTTTACACTCTACTGAAAGAGAATTTCAACATCAGGGTTATAAAAATGTTATATATGATGATAAAAATAATATGATCAACATATAGTTTTAATCTCAAGAGTAATATTCGTAATTCATGAATAGTAAATCGTGAATAGTAACTCATGAATAGTAAACCCGACACAAAAGATAGAAATTCCACAATAAAATCCATACCAATATTTCGGTATAATGATATTGAAAGAATAATATTTCTTAAGCTTATAAACAATTTATTTAAATTGTTTACACTTTACTAATTAATGCATTTAATCATCATAAAATACCAACTCTTAAGATTTCATCATCAATAACCAAAACCCTCATCAAAAATCTGCATATACCTCATATATAGGATTCTCAAGCCATAAAATCCTATTTTCCAATTTTCTTACTTCACATAACATATTTAATTCATTTTCTCATAACTAGACTATTTTCATGAAAAATACCAAATCAGTTTCAAAAATATTCCTTTTCTGGAATTTAGCATAATATAGTCCCATAGTGAACATATATTTTTCTCAGAATTTTTAAAAGTCATTTACTATTTTTCATATGGCCAAAATAGCCGAATATTTAGACATTTATCAAAACTTGTACTTTTGTCTAAAAATTCTGAAATTTACAGAGTATACTTCTATCATATACATGTACTCCCAATAAAAATTTCATCAATTTTGGAGTTAACCACAAGGAATTATAAGCGGTTACTTTTAAAATAGTATTTTCTCATAAAATTCATAACTCTCAATCTATACATCAAAAAATCACCATTTTTGGACACAATCAAGAAAACTCATCAATTAATCATTTCAAAAATTTCCAAAATTTTTGAAGATCAGAAAAATTACGAAACTGAAAATCATAACAACCCTTAAAAATTTTTACTATCCCTTACCTCAAAAGAGCAGTACTTCTGATCGGCATAAGGCTGAAGGAAACTTGCACTGATGAATAGAAACTCACAGAGTATCTAAATACTCACAAAATACACTCAATAATCTAGAGAGAGAAAGAGAGAAAGCTTATGTTTCTGGTGTGATTTTCAATTCTAACTTATCCCTCTATTTATAGGAAAATTTTGGTAGGTTTGACCTGCAACCTGATGGCTTTACCTGCTACTATTCCCACCCACCACATTTGAAATATAATTCAGCACATTTCTTCACCAACCACAAGTGGGGCCCACCAATTCTAGAATTTTCCACCAAAAATGATTTATAACCTGATTTCCGAATCAGCCACCTCTTAAAATTCATAACAAATCATACGTTCATTTTTAACGGTTCAAAATTTATGGACATATACTCAACTTATATATGTATAACATATCCAAAAATTACCACGATCCAACGGTCGGATTAAAAATTATAACCCCCGCAAAATATCTCAAAAATCCTGATTTTTAATACCTCCATTCCGACAAAAATACTGATAAAAACCTCAACATTAACTCCTTCATTTTTAACCACAAAAATATATCCCTCATTTATATCCACATAATATAAATATTTCCTTATCATATGAATCAATAATTAATTATTCACAAATAATATTACAGAATCACATTTATGACAACCAGGCCGTTCCCAGGAAAGAGGGGGCTTTCCAATAAGAATTTTTCCTTACTGGCGCGCAATTAAATGACCAAACCTCTCCTTAGACAGAACTTTCTAGACATTGTCAATAATGTTATCTAATAATATTATTCAAATAATATGAATTATTGATCTGATAATAGAAAATACTGTGCAGCAACAATTATTGAACAACAATAATACAAAATTTCAACGTAGCAATTATTGAATCAATAAAATAAAATATTGAACAGTAATTACTGTAACAATTATTGAGTAGTGCCTTCTTACGTAAGAATCAATAATTTCAAAAATACTATGCAATACCGTGTGCTACTGTGCAATAACGCGTATTACTGTATTTTAACCACCGGATATTCCAACAGTGTTAACGGTAACAACTACGCCGTTATTTGTAAAAACTCAAATTTGTCATTTTCTTCACCCGACAGTTATTCTGTTATGGGGCCTACAAATAGCTGCGCCGTCGTACGAATATTCCCCGACAGAAAGAATATTCCACGACCAAACGAATATTCCCCGACAACAATGATTATTTTATAACCACTTGCTTATTTTGAAAAAAATTCATATTTCACCCTTAACTTTAACATTTATCAATTTAACCATTTACTGAATAGTAATTATAAGAAAAATTGAGTACTTTTATTTCATAAAATTCGGGGTCTTACAGTATTTAATTGGTCGGTCATAATATAAGGATAATATATGACATATCAATTAATTTTTATTTTGTGGCAGTATCTGAAAATGGCATCTGAGAACGTTGAGAATAGCAATGGAGCACAGACGACTGTTGATTCACCACATATCAATAATCAGGATAATGTGCATCAGGAAGGTGTCAATCCTCATGCAAACAACAACACTGACCAAATGATGAATGATCAAATGTTCAGAGGCTTTATGCAATTCATGCAACAACAGGTGAAAGCGGCTCCTGTCCACAACGTAGGTGGAAATACTGGAAACTCTCTAGCGGTCACCGCTAAACAGTTTAAGGAGCTGGGACCACCGGAGTTTAAGGGAGAACCCAAACCACTTGTAGCTGAAACATGGATAAAGCAGATCACCAAGATATTTGATGTCTTGGGTTGCTCCGAGGAGCAATAGGTTCCCTTTGTCGCCTTTATGTTGCGAGGAGAGGCAGATTACTGGTGGGAATCGATAAAGCGTACTCAACCTGCCGCACTGAAGATGTCCTGGGAGAAGTTCCAAGAGCTGTTTAACGACAAATACTTTCCCGAGAGTATTCGTCACATGAAGGAGGTGGAGTTCATCAAATTGGAGCAGAATAATATGACCGTGTCGCAGTACGAGGCAAAATTTGCGGAGTTATCCCGGTTTGCGTCCCACCTGGTGGATAATGAAGAAAGAATGACGCGGATGTTTTTAAGAGGTTTGAAGCCGAAGATACGTCAACATCTTGTTTCTCATAAACTATGTTTGTATTCAGATGTTGTAAATAGAGCTCAGTTGGTGGAGCGCGATAACGAGACAACGCAACCAAAAGAGAGTAGCCGGCAAAATGATAATACCTGTGAGAGCAGTCATCGAAGCGGTGACAACAAGCGTGGAGGGAATCAACAGGCCAGAAATGGTAACCACTTCGGTGGTAATCAGGGCCAAAACAATAAGAATGGATATTTCAAGAAGAGGAGATTCAACAATGATGGAAAGACGTCAGCACCAGCACCTGTCGTTAAGGAAGGAGAACGACCACCTATCATATGTTTCAAATGCGGAGGGGAGGGGCACATCAGTCCAAACTACGCGATGCCGTCCAAAGCATGTTATAATTGTGGAAGAGAAGGTCATTTAGCCCGATTTTGTCGTTTACCGAAGACAAATTCAGCTAGGATGGAGGCACCAAAAGCCGTCCCAGAAAAGTCAAAACCGGTTGTGCAAGGGAGAGCGTTTGTTGTGAACTCCCAGAGAGCAAGGAACCCGAATGAGGTCATCACGGGTAAGCTTATTATAAACTCTAAAGAAGTTTATACTTTATTTGATACCGGTTCAACCCATTCTTTTATTTCTCCTACTTGCGCTCATCGATTAAATTTGATTCCGGAGAAATTAGACTTTGACTTATCTGTGGAAACTCCGTTGGGAGAAACCTTCATTACCTCCACTGTTTATAAGTCTTGTTTGGTTCAAGTTGGTACCCACACATTACCTATCGATCTGATTTCATTAAAAATACTTGCATTTGATGTGATTCTAGGGATTGATTGGTTAACTACTCATTATGCAAAAATTGATTGTTTTCGTAAGGTTGTTAGTTTTCATATTCCTAATCGACCTATTATGCGAATTCAAGCAACCAAACCATTAAAATCAATCGCTGTCATCTCAAGCCATAAAACTATTCGTTTATTGAAAAACGGATGTCAAGCTTTCTTAGCTCATGTCACAGATCTAAACAAAAATACGTCAGTTTTGAATGATATTTCTATTGTTAATAAATTCCCTGACGTATTCCCTGAAGAACTTCCTGGCCTACCCCCAGAGCGTGAAATTGAATTTTGTATCGATCTTGAACCCGGTACAAAACCCATTTCCAAAGCCCCATATCGAATGGCTCCTATTGAACTTCAGGAGTTAAAGATCCAACTGCAGGAATTGTTAGACATTGGCTTTATTCGTCCTAGTACTTCTCCTTGGGGTGATCCTGTTCTATTCGTGAAGAAGAAAGATGGAAGTATGCGACTTTGTATTGATTATCGGGACTTGAATCATGTCACCATCAAAAACAGGTACCCATTGCCACGTATTGATGACCTGTTTGACCAGTTGCAAGGAGCACAATTTTTTTCAAAGATCGATCTTCGTTCTGGATATCATCAGCTGAAGGTTAGAACTGAGGATATTCCAAAGACGGCTTTTAGAACTCGGTACGGGCATTATGAATTCCTAGTCATGTCCTTTGGATTGACTAATGCTCCTGCTGCCTTCATGGATATGATGAACCGGGTATTCAAGGAATATTTGGATCACTTTGTGGTCGTCTTTATTGATGACATCCTTATTTATTCCAAAAGCCGTGAAGATCATGAGCAACACTTGAGGCTGGTACTCCAAAAGCTTCGTGAATACAAGCTTTATGCCAAGTTGAAGAAATGCGAGTTCTGGCTGGAGGAGGTAGCATTCCTTGGGCACGTAGTATCAAGTCGTGGAATATCAGTTGACCCGGCAAAGATTGAAGCTATTCAAAGCTGGGAGCAACCTAAATCAGTGACCGAGGTACGTAGCTTTCTTGGTTTAGCTGGTTATTATCGGAGATTCGTGGAAGGATTTTCTCGAATCGCTACTCCATTAACTCAGCTGACTCGAAAAGATACAAAGTTTGGTTGGAGCGAAGAATGTGAGCAAAGTTTTCAAGAACTCAAGAGGAGACTCATTTCAGCACCTGTTCTAACAATACCATCTGGCTCGGAGGGATTTGTCATCTACAGTGATGCTTCGAGCAAAGGGTTGGGATGCGTTCTCATGCAACATGGAAAAGTCATAGCCTATGCATCAAGACAACTCAAGGAATATGAGAGGAATTATCCTACTCATGATCTAGAGTTGGCA
This sequence comes from Panax notoginseng, assembly GCA_016801055.1. Lineage (NCBI taxonomy): Eukaryota > Viridiplantae > Streptophyta > Magnoliopsida > Apiales > Araliaceae > Panax > Panax notoginseng. Next base: position 161,435,638 of record CM029012.1, on the reverse strand, counting down.
GCTGTTGTCTTTGCACTTAAAATTTGGAGGCATTACTTGTATGGGGAGAAAGTGGAGATCTTTACGGATCATAAAAGCCTCAAATATTTCTTCACTCAAAAGGAACTCAACATGCGACAACGACGTTGGCTTGAACTGTTGAAAGATTATGATCATACCATTCAATACCATCCTGGAAAAGCGAACGTGGTAGCTGACGCATTGAGTAGAAGATCATATGCGGGTACAAGTGCAATATTAACAACGCAAAGGCCCATTTTGTGTGACTTGCAAAGGATGGAGATAGAGTTGAAGACTCCAGGGACCCATGTGATGATGGCGAATATACGAGTAGAACCGACTTTAATCGATAAAGTTAAAGCTGCTCAAGCTACAGACCTGGAGCTGATGCGTATGAGGAAGAAAGTGCAAGAAGGTGTTATGCCGGAAGCAAGAATCGATGAGGAAGGAATACTTCGAGTCAACTCCAGACTTTGTGTTCCTAACAACCCTGATTTAAAGTATGAAATCATGATGGAGGCGCACAACACACCGTTTGCAATCCATCCTGGAAGTACCAAAATGTATCATGATCTTCGTCATACATTTTGGTGGAGCAATGTGAAGAGAGAGATAGCGTTGTTTATCTCAAGGTGTCTAACTTGTCAACGAGTCAAAGCGGAGCATCAAGTACCAAAAGGTCCATTGCAACCACTTGAAATTCCAGAATGGAAGTGGGAGCACATTACCATGGATTTCGTTACCGGTCTTCCTAGGGTTTCTCAAGGTATTGATGCGATTTGGGTCATTGTTGATAGATTGACCAAGTCTGCTCATTTCTTACCGATACGAGAAACTTATACACTTGAACGTCTTGCTCGTATGTACATAAACGAGATTGTAAGACTGCATGGTATGCCAGTATCCATAATTTCTGATCGAGACCCAAGATTCACTTCACGATTTTGGGTTAGTTTACAAAAAACTATGGGCACGGAGTTACGATTTAGTTCAGCATATCATCCTCAGACGGACGGACAATCAGAGAGGACTATTCAAACTCTTGAAGATCTATTAAGACTCTGTGTCTTTGACTTCAAGGGAAGTTGGGACAAGTTCTTACCATTGGTGGAGTTTTCCTACAACAACAGTTATCAAGCAAGTATTGGCATGGCTCCATTCGAAGCATTGTATGGAAGAAAATGTCGTTCTCCAGTATGCTGGGATGAGGTGGGCGAAGCAACGTTGTTGGGACCGGAGTTGGTACGTATGACTACAGAAAAGATTCAAACGATCCGACAACGTATAAAAACCTCACAAGATCGACAAAAGAGTTATGCTGATCTTCATCGAAAGGACGTGGAATTTGATGTAGGAGATCATGTGTTCTTACGTGTTGCTCCATGGAAAGGAGTTACAAGATTTGGAAAGAGAGGAAAGCTAAATCCTCGATTCATCGGTCCATTTTTAATCCTCGATCGAGTAGGAACTGTGGCTTATAGACTCGCTTTACCGCCAAGTATGTCTCGTGTTCATAACGTTTTCCACATATCCATGTTACGCAAATATGTGGAAGACCCGAACCACATTATTGAGTTAGAACCGGACGAAATAGCGGAGGATTTGACGTATGAAGAAGTTCCTGTTCAAATCTTGGATAAGAAGGAACATATTCTACGCTCCAAGGTTATACCTCAAGTCAAAGTTTTGTGGAGAAACCACGATGTTGAGGAAATGACTTGGGAGTTAGAATCAGAAATGAAATCAAGGTATCCTTACCTCTTCGACATACCAGGTACGTACCCTAATTTCGAGGGCGAAATTTCATAAGAAGGGGAGGTTGTAAGACCCCAATTTTTATAAATAAAGATGAATTTTCTATAAATATCATTTTTGAATATTATGGAGTTAATTTGATATAATGTTATAGTTGTGGGTAATATTTATAAATTTTGCAAAGTAAGCAAGTTGTTATAAAATATTCGTTTGGTCGGAGAATATTCTTTTTGTCGGGGAATATTCGTACGACGGCACAATCATTGGTGGACCCCACAACGGAATTATTGTCGGATTGAGAAAACGACAGAATTATCTTTCTATAAAAATAACGGCTGAGGTGTTACCGTTAAAACCGTTAAAACTGTTGAACTACTCGGTAGTAAAAGTACAGTAATACGCGTGGTTGCATGGTAGCACACGGTATTGATTATTGATGCTTACGTGAGAAGTCACTCAGCTATACTCAATTATTGCTACAGTAATTGCTGCATCATATCTCTTAAATTATTGTCATAGTATCATCTGTAAAATATGTTATATTATTAAATCAATAATTGAGACGTTGTGGTAAGTTTGGTTATTTTATGGGGGGCCATATGTCATCATCTAAGAGTCTCTTCGTTAATAGTATTTACCTTGGTCAATAGTAATTACCTTCGTCAATAGTATTTACCTTGGTCGATAGTAATTACCTTCGTCAATAGTATTTACCTTGGTCAATAGTAATTACCTTCGTCAATAGTATTTACCTTGGTCAATAGTAATTACTTTCGTCAATAGTAGTTGTCCCTTCAATATTACCAAGAGTCATTTGACCCTTCGTTAAGACCAAGAGCCACCCTCGGTTTTTCTATAAATAGAGGCCTAGGGCTTCATTATTTTTCACGAATTCATTCAAGCTATAGAGAGAGAAAGTATAGAGAGAATAAGAGAGAGGGAATAAAAGTATTCTGCTACATCACTTTTCCAATATCCAGTTCTTTTAAGGTAGGGAATATTATTTCTTTTATATTCATGAAGAGAACTTCTGTTATTCCATTTGTTATTATTCTGTTGGAATAACCAGTATACGCGGTCTACCCTATACTTGGTGACATTCTTCTATTATTCTGTTGGAACATCCTGTCTGTGTATTTTACACCGGACCTGGTTCCGTTTTATTATTATTCTGTTGGAATATCCTGTCTGTGTGTTTTACACCGGACCTGGTTCCATTATTTATTATTCTGTCGGAATATCCTGTCTGTGCGTTTACGCCGGACCTGGTTCCATTATTTATTATTCTATTGGAATAACCTGTCTGTGCGGTCTATCGCATGCATGGTGATTTCTTTTGTTATTCCATTCTTTATTGTACTCAGTTGGTTAAGTTTTGACTTCTATACACCATGAAAATTGTGGAATATCCTTGATAGTTGCGTTTCATCCAGTATCTTTTCAAGAAAATATTCTTCTAAGCATTCTTGAATTTTACTCCACAATGCAGTATCATGTTGACAATTTGGACGTTGTTAATTCCTGGATAAATTAATTCTTGAACTTGTTTTATTGAATTCTTATATCATTGTCATCATCCTCATGTTTATAAAATGTTGAAAGTCATCTGTGGCATGTAGTGCATAGATGGACTTGGTATGATTATGACCAGGGATTATTCGGTATAATCATGACCGTAATGTTACAAATGATGTGGTAAAAGTTCTCATTGGCCCGTAGTGCATTGATGGACAGTTGTTGGCATGATCATGACCATTAATGAATATACGAATATCCTTGGCCGTAGTGCAGGGGTGATTCGATGATGTGGATTATTTTATTAAGCTGAGTCCCAGCGATCACAGTGTTGAAAAACTTTTTAAATCATAAAAGATAGTAGAGTTTATTTTCTACTTGACTCTTTTAATGGATTGCTTGTTCCGCTACAGTTAAACTTGATGTCTATTATATTTTATCAGTTTAACATTGTTGAAGGCTAATGATAATTTATTCTGCATTATCTTAGTCATAATATTTCTTACTGGGCTAGTTGAGCTCACCCTTTCTTTCACTGTTCTCTTCAGGAAATGAGAACGTAGCTGGGGCAAGTCGGGGAACGGAGTGATGGTCCGAAGAATAGTATTAGTTAGTAGTCCTCACTATTCTATGTAATGGTGTGTTAATAAATGTAATGAAGACTCCTTTTGAGTATGAATACTCTCTAGAAGATAATATTTGTATTCAAACTCACAGTTTATGTTTTGTCGTATTGTACACGACAGTTGTATTATTAAGTTGTATTTGTATTCTGTACTATGTATCTGACGACCCAAGATGGGTGATGTATACCTAATTTTGGGGGCGTCACAGAAAACACTACTCTCCGCCTTCTAGGTACAGGGTATTTAACTATGCCCAAACAAATGTATAGAAGTGTAAATGAATCGAGTCGAGCAGGATATTAAATTGCTCAAATTTTGTTCACAAAATTTATTGAGTTTGAAATAAGGTTTTATTTTAACTCATTTAGCTACCTAGTCGAACACGATCTCGAATCAACCTTGAACAGTTTGAAGTTTTCGAACGAATATGATCCGAGCATATATCAATAGAAAATTGCAGTTTGCAGAGATTCGAGTATTTATCGAATTTTAAATTTGTTCATATTTGAATTATTTATATTTCGAGTCGAACGAGTACGAATTGAGCCAAAATATTTGAGATTAGCTTAAATTATTGATTTAAGGTCATTGATAATATTAATTAAAACAGCACGTCTGTAGCCAAAATAATATAAGTATGGTTAAAAGTTAAAATTGTAGTTAAAATAATTGTAAAAGTGTTATTAATTAACAATCAAATTTATACAAGATTGTAAAATTATCATCATGCATTTTGAATTATGATAGGGTTTTGAACAAGAAATTGTTGAAAACAATCAACTCCATCTAATTAATTGGTTTCATCAAATAGAAGTACGTTTGATTAATTAATTAGGTAAGCGTTACGTTAGACCGATCATTTTTTTGATAATGTCATGTGGAGTGCGTATTGTGATATTCGTTATGAATAGATTTAATTAAATTAATATATATATATATATATATATATATATATATATATATATATATATATATATATATATATATATAGTCTAGAAGGAGCGAACTAAAAATGAACCGGCTATAGCGACGGTTTTTTCCGTCGCTATAGCATAGAAAGCCGGTTTTTTATGCTATAGCGACAGAAAAAATTGTCGTTATAGCCAGTTCGCTCTTAGTTCACTTTTTCTAATTCACTGGAGAGAGCCGAATTATACTATATATAATTCATGTTTCCCTTGAATTAATTAAGAAACAGTTTTAATAGTAAATGAGTTGCAACCACCAAGTCTGTAAATCCTAGCTAGCTTGTAAATATGCATGAATGAATGTGTACCAAAAAATTACTCCTCCATTAAATAGAGATGTAAATGATTCAAGTGAGAGGAAGAGGAAGAGGAAGAGGAAGAGGACTCCACACACATTCAATCCAATCCCATTGGTTTTGGTTTTGGTTTTGGTACCTACTTTTAAGGTTGTAAAATGAGTAAATATTTCGGGCTTGATTCGTACTCGCTCGACTAAAAATTCGATTCAATTTCGACTCGAAATATAAATAAGTCAAATATGAGCAAATTTTAAAGTTCGATTAATTATTTGAACCTTCTCAAATTGTAATTTTCAATTAATATTCGGATCATATTCGTTCGAAAAGTTCAAACTATTTGGGCTCGATTCGAAATCGGGCTCGACTCGGTAGCTAAATTAGCCTCGGTCAAATCTTATTTTATACTCGATAAATTTTATGAATCAAATATGAACAACTCAATACTCAGTTCGACTCGATTCGTTTACACCCAAATAATCAATCAAGAAAGAGTAGATCATCATATTAACTTACTAATTTATTAATGTGCAGTATACTTTATAAGATTAATAAACAAGTAAAGTAAGTTGGCACAATTTAAAAATAAAAAAAAAAAAGCACTGAAAATGCATTCATTCATAAAACTATATAAGTACTAGATCTGATCCGGCCGGTGCTTTTATATTTCTTGTACATCTCATATTTATTCAATACTTTAATGGTTTCTAACTATATTATGACAACATTAATTTAGGGCTTGAAAAATTTGAAGGAAAAGGGAAGGAGAGGAAATGAAATTCAAAAATGTATTTATTCAAGTTTAATTTTGTCGGATGGGATCCATTATATATATATATTGCACAAAAGTACGTATATACTTGTTTTTTTTTTTGACAAACCTTGGGAACAATATATATCAGGGGAGCCAAAAATCATTAAAATAATTCATTAATTAAACCTAAGGGTAATTAGAAGTTAGAAGGTCTCAATCTTGAGCATCAAACTAGCTAATTAAAACCCTATTGACTTTAATTTTACAGGTTAATCTTATCTGTGATCATGTCCGGCTAGATATAGAGGGAGGGAGGGACCTTTGAGCGTATCAAATTGTCCTATTGTCCTTATGCTATATAACTAATAATAATATTTTTTAAATATTTTCTGATATTTATAATTTTATTAGCATAGACAATTAATATTTTGAATTTAAAAATACTAATTTTTATCTTATAATTTCTCTCACATGGGCAGTCTTATGAGTTGCAATATTTGACCATGAAACATACATAAAATCCAATCATAAACATATGGAAGTATCCACCCAATTTAGTGGGACCATATTTATATTATTATCACAATCCTTAAATGAAGTTTCTAATGAGAACAAAAACTTTCTAAAAAGGTTTCAGTCCTTCACGCCACTTATGCCTTAATATGGGGAAGTTAATTCCGACTTGATATCTCAACCTACTCAACTAAAGTATTATTCCTCACGTTTCAAAATTAGATAAATAATTTAATTTTTAAATTTAAATAATAATATATTAAATTTTAAAAAATTATTTAAATTCAAAAATAGTATAATTTATAAAAGTTTAAAATAAAATAAACTTTATAATTAATAGTTTTTGATATATACTATACAATTCCCACTAATTTAAAATTTAATATGTTAGTCCTTTGACTTTAAAAAATAAATTGTATCTCTAATTTTAAAATGAAGGGAGTAATATTTCAATGTACTCGTTGATAATATATAACTCATAATTTTTTTAGAACATGTACTAAATATTGATGTACGTCATTAAAATAAAAATATTCATTTTATCCAAACAAACATATATTGGATAAAATTTTGATAATTGTTCTAACGACATTTAACATTTTAAATAAATTATTTTTATTTTAACAAAATCGATGACCTTATATAAATACAACCAAAAAAATTAAGGATAATATATATATCATAGAAGTCTATAGGTACTGAAAAAAAGAAGTCGAAGGTACTGAAAAAAAAAAAGAAGTCGAAGTAAAAGAGGAGTCCTAAGAATTAGGCTATCACAGTATCACTATCTTATATAACTCATAATTTAAAGTAATTTATTAATTTTCCATACTTAATTGAACAAGGAATAATCATATATATATATATATTTATACACTAGAATAAGAGTACACCCTCTTGTTCCACACAAAAGATCTTCATACACCAATCTTTTTAATTTGTTCCAAGAGAAAGGTGTTTTCGTTTTATTGAAAATAATATGAAATTATATAATTACAAATTTAATTTGTCGTTAATGTAATCTTAGTATAATTAATGACATGACACCGTTATTAGCCTACCAATTTATTATACATTTATAGAGAGCTAGCTAGACATGAAAGTAAAAATATCATTAATATATATAAACATAAGACTAATTTCCCTTCTTTTTCTTTCTAAACGAAACGGAGGGATTATAAAGAGGGTGCATGGTGACACATTTCCACATATATTTTTTGTGCATGCACGGATAGACATGTTCTCATTATAATTTCTCGCGTGTCCAGCGTTGACTTGCCTTATTTTTTTTTAAAAATAAAATACAGTGATACTCCTTTAGATAATTATAATAATATTCTTCTCTTTTTCAGTTTTTTTAAGTAATTCCTTTAAATTTTTAGAGTTGACTAAATATTTAAAATTATATATTTACCCTTGTGTACTATTAAATTTTAATTCATGAATAATAGATATGTTTAATTATCATTTTTTTAATATAATACATTTTAATTATAGTATTATTTGCAATTATGACTATCTCATTCAAATTGTTAGTAACTTATAAAAAATTGATTTAGTTTAATTAACACATATTTTTGGATAAGTGAGACAAATATTAAGAATTTTAAATTAAATTATTAATTGAGTTTTTCTAATTAGAGTGATTGAGTATGTTGATAGTTTAGTTCTTGGTGTTTAACAAAGATTATTATTATTTGAATTCTTAATTTCATATTATGATTTTTATTCTTAAATTTTCTTGAGTATATGTCAAAATTTAGAATGTTTATGATTTTAATTACATTTTTTATTATACAGCTGGTGTTGTTTTTGTGTAATGTTGAATAAAAAATATAATAATATTTATTATTACCTTTATCTTGTAAAAAGATTTTTCTTTCAATATATTTTTTCTTTTTTTGAATAACAACATTTGTCATTTTTACTATAAATAATTATGCCCAAGTATGACTTATGTTTAGTTTAATATTTGAAAAAAAACAATTAATATAATTTTTAATACTTTTTCATATGAATAATAAGATTCATTGTGTAATAAAAAGTTTGTTTTATATAAATTTTAATATTTGGAAAAAATAATTATAATTTTTTTTCCGTTAATTTGTACTTTTATGGATATTAAATTTTACTTTTTAATTACAAAAAAAAAATATTTGAATGTATATTACGTCCCTTTTAATCTTTGAGAAACTTAATTAGCAAAAAATGTATGACTTTATTTTCCTGATAAAATGAATATTTATTATTTTTTATATTTATATTATTTATTGCACAAGTTCATAATTTAAGTTAATTAAATCAAGTTAAGTAAAAATTATAATATACAAATTTATATTTAGTAGATATATTAAATATTATAACTTGAAGGGTTTATTATACTACTACATTATATTAAAAATATTTTTGGATATTAGTTGATCAACAACACTAGAGACAATGAATGTTACATATTGTTGACAAAAGGATACTAACTGTTATTTAAAAAATTAAAAAAGTGATGAATGTTATTATAATTATATACAGGAGTTGTGAGTATATTTTACTTTGTTTGGAATCATGGGATATTATAAAATAAAGCTCAAATTCTGTAATCGATCACGTACAGCACGATTAGAGAGCCACCCACACATGAGACATGTTTACTTTGACATGCACGTCTATTTAATTTTTATCTAGATTGATTTGTTGCTCGATCATATATATATATATATATATATATATATATATATATATAGCTAGGCTAGTAGTATTACACACTCTAGCATAAGTTAAACCAATTAAAGAGGTTGACTTTCTGTGATGAATTACTCAATCTATAAAAAGGCCACAAAAAATCAAATTTTTGCTGTAATTTATGTATTAATTATCTTTGAAAATTACTACAAGTATATAATAACAACAACGTACAGCACAATATATAATAATATTTTTATTACTGTTATTATTATTATTATTATCTTCGCTCATACATCTAAATGGTCTACTTACATTGTTCAACAAGTTGTTTTGACGTTTCATATAGTCAATGCCCCCCAAAATAAGCAAACTAGTCGTAGTGGTAACTAAGTGGAGGGTGGCGACCACAATTGTAATTTATTTATTTATTTTTGTTGGAAAGCAACAACAATATATATATATATATATATATATATATATATATATATATATATATTACTCATCAAAGAAAAGCTTTTGTATTAATTCCTTTAAATTAATTCAATCACAAAACAATATAACCTAAAGCAATTTCATTCACTAAAATTAGCCTTTCATTCCAATAATTTTAACATAAAATTAAAATGATCCATCTTTAAAAAAAATCATGTCTCCACGACATAACTGGGGTGCTTTAAATACGTACTTATCCAATATGGGCTTATAATAGCCTAGAATTAATGAAGAACCTTCAACCTTGTCTTGGCATTTGTTGGCCCTCATAAATCCCCCCAAAGTTTGTTTTTTCTTATTTATTTATTTATGATGGATGCCACATGTGAAGAGTTTAAGTAATTAAGTACTACAATTTTAAGATTTGATAAATCAATTTTGATAATATAAAGAAAACAAAATGTATCCCTTAATATTTTCAATTGAAATTAATTAATTCTTTTACTACGTATTTAACAAGGGAGTGCTATAAATCTACCTTCTTAATGTAGTACTAGTTTTACTTTTAAAAAGAAGAGAGCACTAGCAGTAGCAGGGTGTCTAATTACCCTTTAATTTGAAACTCTGTCCCGATTTGTGAAGACAAAAATGTCCTCCAAAAGGAAGCACACGTACCTTAAGCCACAGTGATACAACATTAGCCTCTGTTGGACTTGGCCATGGGGTATCTCTCTATGCTGGTGGTGACAATATATACATGGGAGGAATTAGGAGGCCAGTGGGGTCGTATGATCTCAAGCACAGTGGCGGAACCAGAAGGTTTTTATAGGGGAGTCAAAATATACGAATAAAAAAAATTTATTTATTAACACTTGAAGTGCTTATTTGGTTGTACGAATAAGAGTAGGTAACTGTATCATGCGAGTCTGTATAGTTTGAAAACGTCTCAAAATTTGCTCGTTTTCAATTGTTAGAAAAATATAATAATTCAATGTGTTTGTAAAAATTGTGGGAATATAGAAATGAGCATATTTGATTGAATCTCTTCACAAAGATTTCTTGATTACATATTAATTAAAGGTTAATTTGGAGTTTCTAATGCATCAAATAAGAAAGAAATTGTGTTTTCATGCGACTTTTAATTGATTTTAACTATTGAGAGCATGTGCCTCATAATTTTTAAAATTAAAAAAATTATATTAATTTAGAGTTTAAAAATATCTCAATTTAATTTTAAAAAGTTCATAATAATTTTATATTGATCAAAACAAAATCGCCTCTTTATGATTTTTATTTGCAAACATTTTGTCATTATTTAGACAATTCAAATTTATATTTCTCACTCGCATTGAGATGTAGGACCTATAAGAAAAAAATTACAGAAAAGATATAAAATATATGTAAATACCATTTTTTCTCTCTCCAAACCTTAACTATCATTCTACTGCTTAGCTCAAATAGTGCTGTAGCCAGCAGTCTACCGGGGGCAGGTGCCCCCCTGGTTCCGCCAGTTCTCAAGCATGTTAATATTAGTTAAATTTGATTTTTATTATGAGATGATATTAATTAATTCATTTACTTTCTCATGTCCTTTCACCTATAATAAATTAATAATATTATTATAAGATAAAATAATATTAAATAATTTTAAAGATTAATTAATTAATTAATATTACACTCATTTGTCTTACTGACTTAATCAAACATTGGTATCAATTTTTTATAAATGAGAATAACTTAATTCATTTTCTTGCTTTGAGTGGCTCTTTTCAGTTGTCTCCAAAAAAGATGACCAGAACCACAATATAAGGTTATGAATATATAATATTATAATTTGTAACTTATCTATAAAAGTAATTAATCAGTTGACTAAAAAAATTCAAAATCTGATTAATAGTCTCATAGTTCGGGGAAAATATATATATATATATATATATATATATATATGTATGTATTTAAAGTCATTAACTCAAAGGATGACAATGGTTGGAATAGGATGTTGTGAAATAATATAATTGAGCAAAACAAATTTGAAAGAAGCACTCCAAACGTCAATAAATAAATTTTTTTTACTGATGTATTTTGACTCCACTCTAAAAATATATTTTAATTCCGCCACTGTATATATAGGACTATATATATGTAATAAAATTATAAATGGTTTATCATTTTGCATGTAAAATTAGCAGCTTTTCAATCAATTAATAGAAGCCAAATTATTTTGCAGTTATACTAAAATTTTACCTGTCTGTCTAATAACAATGGTAAAACCGGATGCATGGAGTCTAATTAATTGGATTACAATGTTTTTTAATGGGGTAGTACTTGAGTCTAGAAATAGTCCACGCATATGGCTAATGTTTATGTCAATCTTCTAAATTAGGATTGCTTGTGCCAATTTTAGTAGAGGATATATATATATCCATCCATCCCCATTTGCTAAATTAGGGTGAGGTAATTAATTATGTTGGTTAATTTATAGATGTTGATAAAAAGTCTTTGATTTCGAAGTTGACAAACAACACACACATTCACAAGAATGCGATGAGCAGTAGTTGTATTAGTTAGTAATTAGTACAAATAATATTAATAATAATAACAACAAGAAAAAAATGAGATAAATTAATGCATAAATTATATTATATTGAAAATTATTTCAATATATGTAGTATCGCAAAAATTAATATTAGAAATAAGAAAATAATCCATCCGTTCAAACAAAAATAATTCTAGTTAATATTTATCTCTAAATATAATGAAGGGTTAAATTAATAATGGTGACATGATAATTATTTTGGAGTACTGCTATGCATTATGATAAATTTACGTCAAATTATAATTATGAAACGTATGTATATATATATATATATATATATATATATATATATATATATATATATATAGAATTCGCATCTCACCAATACTTATTCACGTAACTAACAACCAAAAAGTCGACATAAATATTCGCAGTATATATCATTTTTCATAAAATTGTGTTACTATATTTAAAAATATTATAATGTCATTTTATACTATTATCAATTACTATCAATAAAGGAAATGACTCTTTTGTGAAACAATTTTTTCTTTTAACAAATGAGACTTTTTCTGGAACTGAGATTATTAAAAAAAAACATTTAAGATAGTATATCATGATCATATTGTATATTATTAGGCAGTAGTTTAATTTTAATTTTAATTTTCTTTTAATACACATAATTAAATGGAACATAATTATCTTACGTACGCAAGCACCTTTAGAACAACAACCCCAAGGTTTGAACTTTGAAATATGACGAGGCTCCTTATTCATGCTGTCAACTTCCAAATTAAACGCGTAGTATTTAATCATTTTGAATTTCAAGATAATACTATTTGACTAAACTTATAATACTACTAAATTAAATGTCTTTTAATACGTGAAAATACAATAGGCCACCACCGCAACAATATAAAATTACTATATAATATACTCCTGTACGTATTTATAACAGTCATCTTTCTTGTTTAATTTCCAACCCATTTTTCAAAATTTTGAGAGTATTAATATTCATAAATAGACGTATATCAATTTACTTATCATGATACATAAAGGAGAATTAAATAAGAGCGATACATACATACATACATATATATATATATATACTCAAAAAATTACTAATAATTAAGGGTGTGGTTGGATTTGTTAGAAATTTGGTTTAGCTTTAAAAGCAGTTGGGCTTTTTCTTGTCTTGTTATATACTATATGTATTTGTTGTCAATACAATATATATACCAAAAAGAATACGTATACCAGAAAGAAAAGATACGCATAGTATAAACACACACCGACTCCTCTAAGCAATGAATGAAAGTTTTTTCCTGCACTTTGTGTGACTAATATTTACTCCAATTTTCCTTTTTCTGCACCCTCCTTGGGATTTTTCCAATCAATTAATAGTAGTACATTTCCTGCCCCTCAATTTACAACTCTCTTCCTCCTTCAATTCAATTCTCATCTCTCTCTCTATATACAACTCCCTCCACCTCTCCCCATAATTAAATTAAGCTTTAAAGCAATCCCATCTCTCTTTTCTCTCTCCTTTGAGTTCTCTTTATATATAATGGCCTTAGATGTTCAAAACCAACAACCACAACCACTTCAACTGGTCCATCCTCCTCCTCCTCCTCCTCCTTGTGGTGGTGCTACCAGTAGCAGTACCCCGGTCACCCTTAATCTCTTCCACGCTACCCTCCCTCCTCTTCCACCTATTTTCGATATACAATTACTACAAAAAATTTCTCCCCTTCCATTTGATTCCCAAAAGTTTCTCAATCTCAAGGTACGTATTAAAATTTATGTTCTTTATTACGGAGATAATATTTTTATCCAACGCCCAACGCCAATGATGCCACAAGCAATTGCATATTAAAAATTGTGCATTTGCGCTCGCGCGTATTATTAATTATTTGATCAAGTTATTCACTTTTGATTTTGACTCTTTTATATTCATTTTGGTTTTTGTTTGATATAATTATAGACAGGTGACACTACTACACCATACTACACAAGCAGCAAAAGAAAGAGAGACTCGGAAGAAGATCACACAACCAAGATGAGCCGAAGAAATGGGAATGGACCAAAACTTGACTTGAAGCTGAATTTGTCGCCACCAAGGGGTAACCCACACGTGGCCACCCCTAGCCGATCGGCCACGGTATCACCGACATCCCCACCGAGCTCGTGCGTGTCTTCGGAGCTCAACCAAGAGGACACTAGTAACCGGTATTCGAGTAGCCCGGAAGCAACCTCCATGGTGCTAGTAGGGTGCCCCCGCTGCCTCATGTACGTTATGCTATCCGAGGAGGACCCTAGGTGCCCTAAATGCAAAAGCACCGTTTTGCTCGACGTCCTCCACGAAAATTCCACCACCACCACCACCACCAAGAAAAACAGGAAGAGCTAAACTAGCTAGGCCGAGTCTTTATTTTAATTGGAAGCTGGAGTATTAATTAATTAATCGTGCTACTATTATATTATAATCACTAGCTAGCTAGGACTTAGTTTTATATTATGCTTGTTGGTATTAGTAGTACTATTCTATTTGCACTCCACTTTTAACATTTTGAGTGGAGTGTCAATAGCACTATTACATCTCTTGATTTTTATCTTTAAGTTGGTCCGTAGCTTAGGATATTATGGGTAAATTCAGTCCTTGTTTAGGAGAAGACAATGTACATGGGCTGGGCTATATATGTCCAACTGCCCAATTTTCTTTATGAAAATGTTAGGTAATTTTTCTGGCTTGTGTTTTTCTTTTGTTATGCACGCAATAACAGTCGCTTAGCTGATAGAGTAAATAAACTAACTGGCAGAAAAAATATATAAGTTAAAAAATATCGCTTACCAAAGAAATGCAGCAACCTGGCCCTATGTATACATGGGCAAGTTGTGTGACAAAAAGTGGAGTATATTTTTAGTACTTGAGTGCGCAGTTTGTTGGGAAATGTTTTCTTGTAAGGTTTGGGGTATGGGCCCACTAGCTTGAGCTGGGTTTGCATATACAAGGCCCACCGGCCCACCCATTGCTCTACTTGCATGTCCCAAAAATCCGCATCTGCCTCCAAATCTATATTCATTCTACTACTACTTCAAAACCAGCCAGCAAACCGAGTAGAAAAGACAAAATCAAAATGGAGTACTACTAGCATCGAGTTGTACAACCTTTTTGAGCTGCAATTCAATAATGTTAATTAAATTATGAAAACCAAAGAGCAAGAATTTTGATTTTAACTTGTGCAAAGAAATAATTAATGAGAAGACGTGGCTTTGTTCGAGTGGTTGAATTAATTACAGAGTGATGTTTTCAGAGAAGGTTGGTCATTAGTAATGGAGGAAGAGGAAGAAGGGGGTAATTAAGTAAAATTGGGAGAAGGGGTTGGGGTAGTTCGAGCATTGAAATAAAGAAAAGAGGAGTATGAATGAATATTAGATAGATTTTAATTGATAGACCATTAAAAACAAATAAATGCAAGAGCAATTGAGACGGTTGAGAATAATGAGGAGGGTATTACGTCAGGTGATAAATACAAAATTTAATTCCATACACCCCTGCACTTCTTCCTTCGTCTCTTGCTTGCTTCAATCTTCATCACCTTCTTCTCTGCCTTCTTAATTGATGAATTGAATTTGGCTCCTCAATTAAATGCCATTCTCAATTAGGCCAACCCCTCTCATCTCCCTTCCCTCAATGTTCTCCCTATTCAATTCAGTTTTTACTATTTTTTCCAACCTCCTTCCTCAACTCGCACACGTGCACCTACTCCCCCCTCCCCCCCCCCCCACCCTCTCCCTCTCCTTCAAAAATTTTGCCCAAAAATTGTTGCATGTATGTATATTTAAATATAATAGGGTTTAATGTATATACTATGAACGTTTTATAATGACATGACAATAATGCTCTTAATGATATAGGGCAGAACTGATGCTGTTCAGTCAATATACATATATATATATGGATTTTATGGTTTCACATATAACTTTTGACTTTTTTAGTGTAAGTACTTTATATTACATATACGCGTGGGGTGGGGATGGGGATGGTGTTTGGTTCAGATGTTAACCTTAGGTTGTCCTATTATGACTGATATCCCATATGGTTGAGACAAACTCAAATAAGAAGAGGAAAAAAAATTAAAGGAAATCTGAGAACTAAAAATTTGATACATATTGTACCAACAATGAGAGAATTAGAGCAGCTGAGCTGAGCTGATAAATAATAGGAAGGATGGTTGGGTGGATGGGGAATAGACCGGTCATTATCAACTGATGTTTACCAATGTAGGAACATATAATATAGCTCAACAGTTCTTTTGACTTGGTACACGTACTATCAGCTGCAATTTACAGTCAACAAACAACTTATTAACACAGTCAAAACAAGAAATATATGCACATCTTTGTCATTCACACACTATTATCCAAATAACAAAAGATTTGCAGTTTGGTGCACCAACTAAATGAGCTGGAGCCATATATTTTTTTATGAATGCAATCTATGAATCAGATAATTACAGCTTTACTCCTGTGACCTTCGTTATCTTTCGTCAACAAAACTATCATCATACATGATACATCCCTACAAGAATTTCAGATCAATCCATAAACTACAGGTATTTCTTAACCATTCCTACAAAGCAAGGATGATCATGCAGATACTCTACTAGGGTAAGGAAAGGGTTGGTAGTAAAATTTGACACGCATATATATATATATATATATATATATATATATATATATATATATATATATTTTGTGTCTGTGTGTGCGCGCGCACGTGCGTTTTTTACTGCAATACTAAAACAAAAATGCTGAATGTCGTTAATATGTTTACCATTGACATACAGCCAAAGTACAATTAAACATGAATCCTCACCATATCCATATTTTCCTTCAATTGAACAAAAACAAAAGAAAACCAAAACCTGGCATCAGTTGCACCATTATAATATCTGATGCATACAATTAATTCAAGCTCAATATGAGAACAAAATTGGAGTTCATATTTCACAAAGCATGCATTATATGAGGCACGACACCTCTAAATCACTAGGGTCATATTTCACAAGTATATAACCAACTAACCAAGGGTCAAGCTTCAGATTATGAAAAATCCATAATACACTAAATAGGAGTTTGACACTCAGACAACTAACTGAAATTATAGACCAGAGCCATGTATTTCAAAATTTAAGCAACTGTAAATTTTACTATTCTTTGCAACCTCTGTTATTATAATAACTGGTAATCTGTTGACAAAAAGGAAAATGTTCAGGCATACGAACCCAACACATAAAAATTCTAGTAATGTCAGTTATGCACCTTATTTTCCCTTGTTTCTTGATTTCATGCTGAACACAAAACCGGATTAATCCTGAAAAGAGGTAACAAGTGTCAATTATCTTAATAACTGGCGATATCTTTTGCTAGAACGAAGCAAACCGCGAGGGTACAAAACGAATGAAGCCAAGCAGTATCATGCCCTAGAGGTATGCATCTCACTTATGGTCATATTCCAAGGAGATCTTATTGAAAACTTTAATTATGAAAGCAATTGAGCAGCAGAATAAGATACAGTTACTAAAAAGATTGTGTCCTAAAACATGACCATTTCTGAAGTACTGGATAGTATATCAAGTATCAAATTAATTCATTTTACTTGTATAATATCACACATATTAATAACTTCTAAGACAAAAAATTATTCTGAACATTAGTTCTTGAAACCCAAGTGGTAGTGACTTACTATTTTGAGTTTAGCCATGCAAAAAATATTATTTGAACCACCAATAAGCAGACACAATAAATTAAAGCATTATGATATCTGGTTTATGTGCAGCTCCTCAGCACTTCCATCTCAGTTCAAATATTTTTTAAACTTACTATTAGTTACTCCCTCCATTCTCAAAAGGATGGCTAAAGGTACAATTTTTTGTCCACAAAAGGATGAGCTAAGGTACATAACTGAAGGTTAAATATGTCATTTAGTGGGATCCACTAATATAAAGAGTAAAAATACTCATCACTTTATGTAATCTTGTTGTCTTTAAGGATAAATTTAGAACTTTTTTAATTTCTTTACTCTATTGTACTATTTTCTTAATGTGTGTGAAAAATGTACTTTGTTCATCCTTTTGAGGACGGAGGGAGTATTTTTTTAAATAAACAGATGAATTTCAAATTCAACATCGATGTACCCTGTAATGAATGAGCCAAGCTGGACCCATTACATATCTGAGCAGCAAGTAACAAAAAGTTAATGAGTGGGCATCCCAGATTTATTTACTATCGGTGAAAACTGAAAAGCTTAGTAAGGGTAACTTCAATATGTACGATGGGGAATATTATAAAAAGCCTGTAGATTTTAGGAGATAAAATCCGCAAAAAATGTTGTCGGATATTGATTGTGCATGATCAATCCTTCCATTTGAAATTTAATACTGGATGGGTCTTATTAATTGAGCAGCTAAAAAATCTGTACATAAATGAAATAAGGGTGAAGATTCTTGAAGTGAAGGATAATTGGATATAAAGGCCAGGCGGCAACGCCGGCAAGTAGTTGAATAGCCTATCTTTTGTTTCCAATTATACTCTGAACTATGTACTGATATCTAAATGGAATCCATAGAGTTTCAGATTTTTTTTATGACTTTTCAAACATTGTGAAATATAATCAAATTGATCATTAATCACTGACATGTAGAACATGGTCACTTGATCTGGGACTTCCCAAAACAGAAAGGTCACTCAAATTGGGACGGAGGGAGTAGCACTGAACTGAGGAAGAGGAGGAGGAGCAGCTGTCATGGATTCACATGGTCCTCATTGGGCTTCCATCCCTAGGGTTTGGAACTTGGGAGTGGGGACTGCCTCACGCATCAGAATCTCATATCTCAGGACAAAATCAATGTAGAATGATAGATTAAAAGATCACAAATAAAACAGAGACCTTTGCAGAGAACTTTAGGTACACTGAACTTTGGCAAACTGTTAGAATTGGTATACCAAAGGGCATTAGGTCAAAGGTAATTTAACCAACCAGGAATGGTCACCAAAATTGACACTAGAATGAATTTGTTATTCCTGAAAATTCTTTGATAAAGTATAGTACGTTACCCCTAGTAATTTTCCGTAGTACCTCAAATAAGGGAAAAGAGAATCTTCAAGCTCTTACCAAACTATGGATACACAATCAATGCTCAAAATTTTATACACCAATGCTTCAAAACACAAATGTTGAATTTTCTCAATCTCCAATAAGGGGAGAATATGAAAGCTCAACCATGGTATATAGTCTAATACTCGTATTTTCAGAATGTTCTCAAGTATAATTTGGTGTTACTAAATATCTATGTTTCCTTATATTTTAGAGTCTCTAGATTCTAGAATGTGCGGAAAGTGTAGTTTTTTAGTATTTCAATCAAACCATTAAATTAGTTGTGAAATTTTAGTTTCAAGTTCACCATTTATTAGTCCAAGTCCAGAAGAATCTGTTTGTGAAAGTTTCTCTGAAGTCTGATCTTCCTACAGCTTTAATAATTGAATTTCAAGGATTAGATTTCATATATGACCTGTCCAGGTAAGTGGATTCCTAGCACATCACTCCTTCGATCTATCCTTTTATCTATCCTATACCTGGATGGCGGATGCATGAGTTCATCAATGAATTTCGGCTACATGAGAGAAAATGTCATTACCTGAGTTTTAACTATATTTTTTGAATAACTCTTTCTTTATATACAGAGTGAGGTATTCTTTCAAATTGTATGTAAACCCTACATCCAGTATTCCATCTCCATTTAACAGCAATTTACTCATCCTTCAGAACAGCAAAAGAATATAACGAGTTCAATAAGCATTCTGAGCAATTTAAATTTTCACTGTTAACATAAGAAAAATAGTCTGCTATGTGTACCTGGTCAAAAGTGTCACTCTGAAAGATTCTCTGCGAGATTAGCTTTTTAATGTGAACTCCAAAAGTACTATAAGCAAAATGATCTCAATGATGATATTCCCACGATGAAAAAGATAAAATAGGCAGATAAACTGAATAAGTATTTAAGGACTATCTTGGCTTAATTCACCCCATCCACTACTGCTCCTGATGTACTTATCAACAATACCAAACTGCTTATTCTGAGAAACTCTTCGCGCATAGTTCTCAATTGATATAGGTCCCTTTTTAAGTCTCCTATAATAAATGATCTCCCAGGGCCACAAACGAGCAGAACCAAAGAAAGCCTCCGCAGGTAAATCCTTAACATGTTCTTCCGGCTGTTCCATACCATAATGTTTTAGAGCCTTATACATCTCCTCTGGGGTTATGCTTGTTGAAGTGTGAGATTTTATAGAGACTTCTGAGTGCAGATTCTTAGTTGATATTGACATATGATCTTGATCTACGCAAACATTATAATTTTCTAGTTCCATCATATCTCTCAAAGCTTGTGTAGACAAACTCCCTGCAGTAAGATGGTCTTGTTCCAACTCTGGGGCACGAGAATTATCCACTTTGTGTGTATCCCTAGTAGTAGCATGGTAATCATCTTTCCTATCAGAAAGGCTTTCGTTCATATACTCGTCCTCATCCACTCCGAAGGGTGTTACTGCACTTTGGTTTTCCATAGTAACCCTCGTACTATCAAGATTATAATCGCAAGATACTGCATCACCTTCTAACTGTTGTCCCCTTTCTACCAAAACCCCCTTGGATTCAGGACTTGCAGAATTCACCAAGGACGCCTTCTGAATTTTATGAAACTTATTGGGAGAAGATGGTAAGGTCCGACCTGGAGATACACGCAAAGAGAATGAGATCGGGGAACTTGACCTTGATTTTAAATTGATCTTAGAATTTCCAAATCTGGAGTTGTGTGATGTTGAATCTGAAGTTGGCCTAGAAGACAGGGAGCCTGATTTCGAAGATTCTGATTGCAACCTTGACTGCGAACTAAACCCAGATGCATATTTTGAATGCGACCCTGATCTAGATGCAGAATAATAAGAATGAATTGGAGATGATTCGTGCCCCCTAGCTTTCTTTATCTGACGTCTTGCTGGACTTCCATTTTCCCTTTGCTTTCGCTTTTTTCTCCGGTGCTCCTCACTCCAAGATCTATGAGTTTCCTTTGCTAAAGGAGTATGTTCACTTCTTATTAACCTCCGGTGCTTTCTAAAACTGGATTCCTTCCTATCACTCTTGTGGTTTCTCGTAGATACAGCATCTCTACCTGACTGCAGTCTTCCCCGGGACTTCAATCTGGGCCTTCTCAGCTCACCTTCACCTTTACCTCTATAGTTAAATTTATCATCATGCCTACGATTAGCCCAGCTCAATTTTTTCCCGTTAGAAGCCTCTCCTAGCGGACAGTTACGCATTCTGTGACCCAAATTCCCACAAATATAGCAAGTATGCTGGGATTTTGCATTTTCAGGATCATTCAAAGCTGTGTCACCAGTTTTCTCTGTTCCTACCTTCTCTTGGGACTTCTTAGGAGCAGGTGAACCACCAGAACAAGTGATATGATAGATATCATCTTCATCATCCCTTCTGTCGTCAGCATGGTAAGGCTCATATCGCTCAAACTGCAATCCATCTTCCACCCCATTGTCATTCGATAAGTGATCAACTTGCTTTGTCCATCTGTCACTGTCCGATAAATTTGGTTCAAGATTTCTACCTTCCTCAGGCAAATCATCCCTAAAGCTATGGTCCTTTTCTCCAATGTAATCTTTAATATTCTCTTCATGGTAGCTTGTCCCTTCATCACCCCGATCAACAGACTCAAACCTTCTACCATCAGCATCTGGTTGCTTCGCACTCATTCTATAATCTCGTCGACTACCAGAACCCAACCTCTGATTAACATAATCTTCTCTCATGGAGCTCCTTCCACGTTGTGACTCATAGGTTCTGCCACCTTTTACAAATCTCCGCAACGGTCTAGGCTGCCTATTCGACCATGAAACATTTATTGGCTCACCACAAATGTTCTTACCCCTAAGTGTTCTAAGAGCTCTCTTGGCATTTGCAGGGAAATCATAAACTGCAAATCCAAATTTATCTTTCACTTGTATATTACACCGCCCAAATCTCCGGAAAACACGTTTAAGTTCATCTTTACGAACACGGGATGATAGATTACCCAAATGCAAAGACATCTGCAACATATAAAACCAAATTCCATTACCTACAGAACAAACTACACCGTACTTGATGTAAATGTTATTTAATAGATGCTGTATAAAACTACTAGAAATATAGAAATGTACAAGATGAACATTTTGTCCATTCATAGACTATACTACATTCCTACCTTCAAACCATTAAATTACACAATATTATTAACCCAATATCAAATCGAAGTAGCAAAGAAATAGTAATTCAATATAATTATAGCATATAGCAACAAATACTTTTTTTATAACATATATGTGTGCGTGTGTGCGTGCATTTTGGCATTTATTCAAAAAAAAACATAGTTTCTGCTACTGACAAGCCTAAAGTTTAAAGGCAATAAATAAATAAAAAAATCAAAATTTAACACAAACTTTATATGTTAAGAAGATCAAAGAAGCACAGCAGAAATTCCTCAAACAGCTTATATGTATAGCCAAATTACTCAAGCAGTAACATCTCTACCTATCACTATCAAGGCTTGCAATGCTGATCTCGTCTATATCACTCGATTACGAAAAACGTTAAAAATCAGATAAATGAACCCATTTGAAACCCTAATATATAAATAACTTCTACGGATAATCAATTTATACATATAGTACATATATATTGAAAGATAAACTGAAGCTCAAATGGACTGTTATAAAACCTTTGCTTGATGATTATTTACACGAACTCTCACACACCGTCGCTACTTCTTCCTCACTCCATAACTCGAGTTAGTGTTTCGCGAATCACTCGAAAGTAGAATCAGCGGGACATTTTCACATTTTTTCCCTCTTTGTATGTTTTTATTTATCAGGTAAATATTGTTATTTAGATAATTAAATTTGGAATAAATTGATATTTTTGTAATTTAACCTCCACATAAATACTAAATTCACATTTATGTGAGTAAAATATTATTAAAATATCAAAATAAATTAATAATTATAATATTTTTAAAGTCTCACTCATATTTACAATGAAAATGAATATTATTTACCTTTCGTTATATTAATGAAGTTTTACCAAATTATAATTTTTTTAAAAACAATATTAATTATTTATTTATCAAAAAAAACTTTCTCAAATAACCAAGTTACTTTGGAATAAATTGGATTTGCATTGCTTATAACCGAACTCAACAAATTCTGTTATGTGAATCGCATTATCCTACACATTTATTATTTAATCAATAATAAATTATAACACAATTTATTTAATAAAACAACATATAATTAACCAAATATTGATAATATATTCAATTAATTTAAAACTCATATATCCTTATAAAAAATATAATGCCATAATATATTTATATCTTTATTTTAACATATTGTATATGTTTTTTGGTCTTTATTGTGGTCAGTTTTTATTTTTTTAGGTGGAAGTCTGTATTATTTAATTTTTTGTTTTAAATTTTAACTTTTATTAATTGAGAAATAAAATCATACCCTCGTTAATATTTAAGAGTTTGCAACAAAAATTATGAAGCCTTTTACTCATCTATTATTATATTGGTATAAATGTCTCCTTTTTCTTTTTCTATTTCTATTTTTAAGTGATACCATTATTATATTTTGTTGCTTTTTCTATTTTTTTAATATTTATACTATTTTCAATGACCATATTATTTATGTAACACCATGTCCTCGAAATAGCAAAATTATGTGAGAATTACATTATACTCGCGTAAAGCAAAAAAAAATTATAAGTAATTTAATGAATTGATAATCATTGTGAAAAATTCTAAGTTGGTTATCAATTACGATTCTTGCATATTATTATAATATCGATTGTCATGATATTTACAAATCAAGATTTCAATTGATGTTGTGGATGAATTTGGAACTATGAAAATTAAACTAATAGGTCAAGTTAAAGAGAATGTACTATGAAATATAATTATGTTATCAATTAAGATTATAGCATATTATAATATCATTTGTGTTTGTTTGTATCTTAATATATCTTAACGTCTTACTTCTTAATGCATCTTAACAATTCACATCTTTGTATTAAGAGATTCTCTGAATAATTAAAATACAAATATGAGTCTAAACTATTCAAAAGACCTCTTAATACAAATATATAGGCTCTTAAGACGCATTATGTGACGCCCCAAAATTCTTTTCCTCGAATCTGGTGCTTCACGATCTAACTTATACAACAAACTAATAATACATACAACGGAATAATATAATAATTTGCATTGATATAATATAAATATTCTCGTCCCAAATCTCGCAACCATTATTAACATGTTACATAGTCATAAATAAGTCTTAATACAACATAATAATTAACTTTTAACATAAGATAACAAAGTTGCTGTGACTCCCCCAAAATAGGTTTAATCCACCCAACCTATTTTGAGTCGCCAAATACATGATACATAAAATAATTACAACTTCATTATTACAATTGTCGTGTAAAATACGACAACACATATACTGTGAGTTTAAATACAAATATTGTCTTCTAGACAGTAGTCAAACTCAAATAAGTCCTCATTATAATTATTAATACACTATTTTATAAAATAGTGAGGACTACTAAGACAACTGTTTTGAATCATCACTCCATACCCCGACTAGTTCCCGCTATATTCTCGCCTCCTGAGAAGAAAAATGGAATAAAAAGGAAAATGGTGAGCTCAACTAGCCTAGTAAAAAATATTATGACTAAGATAATGTACAACAAATTATCCTTAGTCTTCAACAGGGAAAAATCTGATAGAATACAATAGACAACAAGTTTTAGATCAACAACTGCAGCGGAAACAACAATTCATTAGAAGAGTTAAGTAGATAATGAAATATATTATCATCTATGAATTTAAAAGTCCATCATCGATATTTTATTTCTGTAACATCAATCAATATACATCTTGAATCAAATAGTCAATTTTGCACTACAGGCCAAATATATTAATCAGTCGGTCATGTTCATCTCAACACCTGTTCATCTTTGCACTACGGGCCAAAAATATTCATCAAAAAATTATTCATCTTTGCACTACAGACCAAAGATATTCAATAATATCATCATTTAGGATTGAGGATGATGAAAAATATATTTTAAAGAAAACGAATCAAGTGAGACAAAAGAACAAATAGTAAGGATTCGTACTTCGGTTTATCCATATTTAAAAAAAATACTCCATAATAAATTATTGTGGAGCAAAATTTAAAAATGAAGATCAAAACATAAATCCAATCAAAGATAGGAACCATAACAAATAATCTTGAACACAGAAAAGAAAATTTAATTTTTTTGTGAATAGTGTCGTATTTGTGAATAGTGTCGTATACGTGAATAGTGCCGTATACGTGAATAGTAACCCCGACACTAAAAGGTAGAAATTTCACAAGAAAAACTATCATACTTCGTGAATAGTACTCGTGAATATTAACTCGTAAATAGTAACTCGTGAATAGTAACTCGTGAATAGTAACTCATGAATAGTAACCCCGACATGAAAAGGTAAAAATTTCATAATAAAATTCATACCAATATTTCGGTATAATGATATTGAAAGAAATAATATTATTTACGAAAAAAATAACATCCCTTACCTCAAAAGAATAGTACTTCTAGCTGAAATATCAGATAAAACGTTGAAGAAAACTTACACCGTATAGCAACACTCAAAGTATTAAAATACTCACAAAAATATGCTCGATAATATAGAGAGAGAAAACTTCAGTTTCTGGTGTGATTTTTAATTCTAACCTAAGCACCCTATTTATAGAAAAATACTTAGAACACCAAAGCAGAAAATTTAATAAAATAATAATTTTTTCAAAAAATTTTCCTATGCACACTTGAAATCTGATTTCAGCATCTTTCACCAACCAGTGGGGCCCACCAACACACAAAATATGTTTTTATCATTTAATGCAACAAAATCAATTCAGACCCAATATTTCGGAACTTCAATAATTCATAATAAATAGGTCTTTTATCAGAAAATTTCAAATCTTATGTCCATTTCATAGGAAATTCAATTCTCTACAACTTTGTAAGTTTAAGTTTTTTCAAATTCTAAACAGAAATTGACTGAAATTTATAAACGGACGATTTTACAGGCTATAATCAAATCTCAGTCAAAAATAGGGTCCACCAACATGTTTAACATGTTTTTAGCATTTATTGTAACAAAAATACTTTTTCTCCTCATTTATTCATATATCACACATTTATTGTAAAAATATCACCATTATTATATTATTAAAATATAATAATATATTTAAATGAATTATTTTATCAGAAAAGATAAAATATCAATTTTTAACAATTGTCACTTTTCTAAAAATTCTTTCATTTATATCTACATAAAATAAATATTTTTCTTATCATATAAATCAATAATTAATTATTCATAAATAATATTACAGAATCACAATACTGACAACCAGGCTGTTCCCAAGAAAGAGGGGGCTTTCCAATAAGGATTTTTCCTTACTGGCGCGCAATTAGGTAACCAAACCTCTCCTTAGACAGAACTTTCTAGACATTACCAATAATGCTATCTAATAATATTATTCAAATAATATGAATTATTGATCTGATAATAGAAAATACTGTGTAGTGACACTTATTGAAACAACAATAATATAAAATATCAACGTAGCAATTATTGAATCAATAAAATAAAATATTAAATAGTAATTACAGTAATAATAATTGAGTAGTATTTTCTTACGTAAGAATTAATAATTGGCGCAATACCGTGTGTTACTGTGTTTTAACCACCGGGTATTCTAACAGTATTAACGGTAACAACTACGCCGTTATTTATAAAAACTCATACTTGTCGTTTTTTTCATCTAATCGCTTTTCGTTATGGGGCCCACACAAGGCTGCGCCATCGTACGAATATTCCTCGACGGTAATAATATTTCACGACTAAACGAATATTCACCGACAAAAATGAATATTTTATAATCACTTGCTTATTTAAATTATTTGCGCATTTTACCCATAACTAACCATATTAATCAAATCAACCCTTACTATTTCAAAATAATAATTAGAGAAATTGAATCTTTATTTATAAAAAGTTGGTGTCTTACAGTTGCTCCGTAGCCTTGCCTTTTTCCTTATCATTGCCCAATGTTTCACATTGTTCTGCCTTAATTGAAATGTTTAAAGAAAGCAATAATAAGCAACAAATTTACCCAGTAAATAATATAACAATAAGTGTAACAGGCATAAATATAAAGCTAATAATCTCAAGAATATAATGATAAATGATAGCTCATAAATTAAGTAAGAGTGTTGTGAATAAAGAAAATATCAATTGCTCCAAATCTGTCATTTGAATCAAATAAAAAGTCACTATGGATCGAAAGATGGTTAAAATAATTCAAAGGTTCCAACATCTCCGATTTAAAGAATATTTAGCACTGAGTAGTCATTATGGACTAAAAACTCTACTAGAATTAACAGTATTTCACTGATAATCTAATAAAATAAGCATAATAGATGATCAGCCCAACGTACCCTATGTTATGCATAACACTCAAACATATTATTCACGCGTGTATCGGTTTCCCGACAATATATAGTTTCCCCTTTTTGAGGGTTGTTTATCCAAACAGATTATAAAATTTCGCACCAAAGCAATTAGTTTTGGCAGATGTTTAACACATGATATCAATCTAGCCGAATCAAATGACGTAGACCCTTATCCCAATACATTTAAGAACAATTCGTAAGTTCAATGCTTACAATAGGGTTTAAGGACTATAATTGTGATTTAAATCAAGCTTCATAATATGAATAACAATCTTCATGAATTTATATAGCACAAGAATCATTCTAGCAATTATTTACTCGTATGATCAATAAGAGTACAAGTTTAGGTATTTGCCTGAGTCGTTGTCTATATCTGACCTTGTCTTTTTATCATTCGAATAACTTATGTTTATTATTACGGTTAACCTCTATCGAACCATAAATATAAATCTTAATCGATTTAACACACTAGCCTTAGGTGACTAAGACTTCACAAAACAATTCGTTTAATTAATTGTTACTTTATGCATCACTCTTTTTATCTTCGTATTTATTTCATAAGATAATCTCTTATCATCTTAATTATTCATTTAAGGGTTTACACCTTATTGTATTTGTAAAGCATTGTTACTTCATTTATTTCCTTAAGTAATGTCCTTAATTATCATTCATACTTTATTAGTTCACGACAGTTTAATTGCTACTTTGCTTCATAATTAGAGATATATATTTATATTACTTTAATTAAATAGTCTTCCAAGTATTTAATTGATTAACATTATCATTGCATAGTCAAAGTAATTATTAACTTTTAATATTACTTTAATTGTCCGTAATTAAAATATTACTCAATGTCATCTTAATTGTTTATATATCGTTAATTTCACAATTAAAAATAATCTTTACTATTATTGTAACAATTTATTATTTATTAACCCACATTATTATTCACATGGTTTAATATTTATTAATGCACGATTAAAATAAATATTATCTTAATTGTTTATTTGTTCCTCAATTAAAATCACTTTTAGTTTTAATTGTTTAATTATAGTTTATAAATTCCTTAAAATAATCCTTAATATTAGGATAATTGAAATTTACTTAATTCACAATTACATTAATTATTTAACAATCATTATATTATTTATTTTAGATTTTTTTGTTTTGACCTGGTTTGACCCAACCCGGTTCACCATGACCCGACCCGGTTTGACCCGGATATGGGTCAATTATGAAAGGGTCACGGTGCGGGGTGCGCCTGTGAGACCCTAGATTTTATGAATAAAGATTTAATTTTCTCGAAATAATTTTTTTAATATTATAGTGTGGATTTGATATAATGTTATAGTTGTGGGTAGTATTTATAAATTTTGTAAAGTATGCAAGTTGTTGTATAATATTCGATTGGTCGGGGAATATTCTTTTTGTCGGAGAATATCCGTACGATGGTACAATCATTGGTGGACCCCGCAACGGAATTATTGTCGGATTAAGAAAATGACAAAATACTTTATGAAAATAACGGCGGAAGTTTTATCGTTAACTGTTGAAACACCCGGTGTTAAAAGTACATTAATACGCATGGTTGCATAGTAGTACACGGTATTGATTATTGATGCTTATGTGAGAAGTCACTCAGTATTGTTCAATCGGGTATTCGGGACACTTTTCGTGTCGAAGTACTATTCACGAGTTACTATTCACGAGTTACTATTCATGAGTTACTATTCACGAGTTACTATTCACGAGTTACTATTCACGGGGTACTATTGATCACCCGTAAAATATATTTCTTTTCGGTCCAAATCATTTTGGGTACAATATTATTCTATGAGGAGATGTGCTAATTTTTCAGACCGTTGGTTGAAGATATAATAGTAAATCAATATGGACCGCTGGTGGAAAGTTATATTAGTGAATCAATATGGATCGCTAGTTTAAAGTTTTAATAGTAAATCAGTATGGACCGTTGCTTTAAGTTTTAATAGTAAACCAATATGGACCATTCGTTTAAAAGTAAATCAATCTGGATCGTTCATGAATTAGTTACTATTCAGTCCATTTTCCTATAAATAGAAGCTCATTCCTTCATTATTTCTTACGAATTCACTGAAACTCTAGAGAGAGAAATTATAGAGAGAGAGAAGAAAAGTATTATGCTACTTCACTACTCCGATATCAAGTTTCTTTTACGGTAAGTAGACCTGGCAAACGGGCCGGGTCGGGCTGAGCGCGAGCCGGGCCAACGGCGGGCTGGGCCGAAAAGGCCCGGGTTTTGGTGGGCCAGATTTCTTAAGCCCGTGGCCCGGGTTGGGCGGGCCGGGCCGGGCCGGCCCGCGGGCTTTTTCCTATATTTTTTTTTACAAAATCTTGATACACCAAAAATAGTAATAATAATAAATATTAAAAATAATAAATAATAATTCTAATTACTTAAATTAACTACATATCTCAATCAATTAAAATTTTAATAGTATTGTAATTTTAGATATTATTCTAAAGGCATGATTTGGGATAATGATTGATTTACTTTCTAAATAAGTAGGGGGAATGCATAATTAAGGGATAATGATTGATTTACTTTACAAATTTACTACAATATGATTCTTTAAATTTAATATAATTTATTTAACTTTTAAAAATAATAAATACTGTAATTAATACTAATATATAGATAATTTTAAATTTTTATAATTATATTATCTAACTTAAACTAATAATTGTTAGTTTAATAGTTTTATACTTTGAAATTATTTACTATATATCTCAATCAATTAAAATTTTAATAGTATTATAAATTGGTATTATTAATTAAGAATATTAAAATTATAATAAAATCAAATTTATAGCGACATAAAGAAAAATTATAACACAATCTTAAAGAGATACTGTTATACACTAATAAATACATGAAATAAAATATAATACTATATTATAAAGACACTCACGCTATTTTATAAAAATAAAAAACTATATGTATGAATATTAAGATTATGTTTTTTGTATGCTTTTAAAATAATAAATTGTTAATTTAATATTGTTGTGCAATTATGTGTTATTTTACATAATTATATATTACTAAAATAATACACTTTATTTATATAAAAAATTATATAAATAAAGTGTATTATTTAAGTTTTACTTATTATAAATGCACGATTTAAGTAAGCATTAATTGTTTAGTTTTATATTATAAATGCACGATTTAAGTTTTACTTTTTAAGAATAGTAAATTTGAACAAAAGTAAAGAAACAATATATTAAAGATTGCATTAAAAATAAACAATTATTGTAGCTCAGTTGGTTTGAACTCTTATTTATTTATTTACAAGTCTTGTGTTCAAGCCCCACAAGTAGCAACATTTTGTTTAAAAAAAAAAAGTTACGGGCTGCGGGCCGGGCCGGGCCGCCCGCAGGTCGGGCCAAAACGGCCCAGCTTTTCCTGGGCTAGAAAACTGCAGCCCATAGCCCAACCCGTGGCGGGCGGGCCGGCCCGGCCCGCGGGCTTAGGCCAAGTTTGCCAGGTCTAACGGTAAGGGATATTATTTATTGTACCCGTAATGGATATTATTTCTTTTGTATTCATGAAGAGAACTTCTGTTATTCCATTCTTTATTATTCTGTTGGAATAACCTGTATACGCGGACTACCCTATACTTGGTGAAATTATTCTGTTATTCCATTCTTTATTATTATGTTAGAATAACCTGTTTATGCGAAGTATCACATACATTGTGAAATTCTTCTATTATTATGTTCTTTATTATTCTGTCGAAATATCTTGTCTGTGCGTTTACGCCGGACCTGGTTCCATTATTTATTATTCTGTCAGAATATCCTGTCTGTGCGTTTTATGCCGGACCTGGTTCTATTATTTATTATTCTATCGGAATATCTTGTCTGTGCGTTTTACGCCGGACCTAGTTCCATTCTTTATTATTCTGTTGGAATATCTTGTCTGTGCGTTTTACGCCGGACCTGGTTCCGTTATTTATTATTCTGTTGAAATAACCTGCCTATGCGGTCTATCGCATGCATGGTGATTTCTTTTGTTATTCCATTATTTATTATTCTCAGTTGGTTAAAACTTTGACTTCTATACTCCATGAAATTAGTGGAATATCCTTGATATTTGCGCTTCATCCAGTATCTTTTCATGGAAATATTCTTCTGAGCATTCTTGAATTTTACTCTACAAAGCAGTATCATGTTGACAATTTAGACGTTATCAGTTCCTAGATAAATTAATTCTTGAACTTATTTTATTGAATTCTTATATCATTGTCATCATCCTCATGTTTATATTTTGTTGAAAGTCATCTATGGCCAGTAGTGCATAGATGGACTTGGTATGATTATGACCAGGGATTATTCGGTGTAATCATGACCGTAATGTTACAAATGATGTGGAAAAAGTCATCATTGGCCCGTAGTGCATTGATGGACAGTTTTTGGTATGATTGTGGCTATGGATTCTCTTTGGCCGTAGTGCAAAGATGAATTATTTTATGGCATGATCAGGACCGTTGATGAAAACATAATTATCTTTAGCCGTAGTGCATGGATAATTCGTGGTCGTGATACTAAAGAATATTCTTGGTCGTAGTGCAGGTGTGATTCGATGATGTGAATTATTTATTATGCTGAGTCCCAGCGATAAAAGTGATGAAAAACCTTTTAAATCATAGAATATAGTAGATTTTATTCCCTACTTGACTCTTCTAATGGATTACTTGTTCCGCTGCAGTTAAACTTGATAGTTATTATATTTTATCAGTTTAACACTGTTCAAGACTAATGATAATTCATTCTACATTATCTTAGTTATAATATTTTTTAATGGGCTAGTTGAGCTCACCCTTTTGCTTTCATTGTTCTCTTCAAGAAATGAGAACGTAGCGGGGACTAGTCGGGGAACGGAGTGACGGTTCAGATGATAGCATTAGTAGTCCTCACTATTCTATGAAATAGTGTGAAAATAATTGTAATGAGGACTCCTTTTGAGTTTGTATACTCTCTAGTAGATAATATTTGTATTCAAACTCACAGTTTATGTTTTATCGTATTGTACACGACAGTTGTATTATTAAGTTATATTTGAATTCTATACTATGTATCTGGCGATTCAAGATGGGTGATGTATACCTAATTTTGGGGGCGTCACAGTTGGTATCAAAGCTTAGGGATATGATCCTTGGCTGAGATGTGAGATAAGAACTAGGAGGGGAGAGACGGGAAATTCCTTCGCTAGTATGACCTACCTAAGTTTTTTTGGTATTTAATTGGTCGGTCAAAGTATATTGATAATATGTGATATGTCAATTAACCCTTATTTTGTGGCAGTATTTGAAAATGGCATCCGAAAGTGTTGAGATAAGCAATGAAGCACATGAGATCGTTGAGTCACCAACGATCAATACCCATGATAATGTGCAACAGGAAGACAATAATCCTCAGGTAAACAACAACACCGATCAGATGATGAACGATGGGATGTTCAGAGGCTTTATGCAATTCATGCAACATCGGGTGAGAGAGACTCTTGTTCAAAATGTAGGTGGAAATAATGGCAACCCACGGTCGGTCACCGCTAAGCAGTTCAAGGAACTGGGACCACCGGAGTTTTTGGGAAAGCCAGATCCACTTAAGGCGAAGACGTGGTTAAAGCATATCACCAAGATATTTGATGTCTTGGGATGCTCAGAGGAGCAAAAGGTTCCCTTTGCCACCTTTATGTTGCGTGAAGAGGCAGATTACTGGTGAGAATCTATAAAACGTACCCAGCCTAACGCACTCAAGATGTCTTGGGAGAAGTTCCAAGAGCTGTTCAATGACAAGTACTTTTCCGAAAGCATTCGTCACATGAAGGAGGTGGAATTTATCAAGTTGGAGCAAAACAACATGACCGTGTCGCAGTATGAAGCCAAGTTTGTCGAGTTGTCCCGATTTGCGTCCCACTTGGTTGATAATGAAGAGAGAATGACGCGGATATTTTTAAGAGGTTTGAAGCCGGAGATACGTCAATATCTTATTTCTCATAAACTGTGTTTGTATTCAGATGTTGTTAATAGGGCTCAGTTATTGGAGCGCGATAACGAGTCAACCCAACCAAAAGAGAGCAGCCGACAAAATGATAATACCGGTGATAACATTCATCAAAGCAGTGACAATAAACATGGAGGGAATCAACATGCCAGAAATGGTAACCACTTCGATGGTAATCATGGTCAAAACAATAAGAATGAACATTTCAAAAAGAGGAGATTCAACAATGATGGAAAGACGTCAGCACCAGTACCAGCACCCGCTGTTAAGGAAGGAGAACGACCACCTATCATATATTTCAAATGCGGAGGGGAGGGACACATCAGTCCAAACTGCGCGATGCCGTCCAAAGCATGTTATAATTGTGGAAGAGAAGGTCACTTAGCCCAATTGTGTCGTTCACCGAAGACAAGTTCAGCTAGGATGGAGGCACCAAAGGCCGTCCCAAAAAAGTCAAAGCCGGTAGTTTAAGAGAGAGCGCTTTTTTTCGTGACAAGGAACCTGAATAAAATTATCACGGGTATGTTAGTCATAAACTCTTGTGAAGTCTATACTGTGTTAGATACTGGTTCTACTCACTCTTTTATTTTACCTAGTTGTGTTCAATGTTTGAAGTTAACTCCGGAGAAGTTAGACTTTGATATATCTGTTTAAACTCAGTTGGGAGAAACCTTCGTTACCTCCACTATTTATAAATCTTGTTCAAATCAACACTTTCACGTTACCTGTCGATCGTATCTCTTTGAAAATACTTGCCTTTGATGTGATTTTAGGAATCGATTGGTTAACTACTCATCATGCTTTTTGTAAGGTTGTTAGCTTTCATACTCCTAACAAACTTGTTATGCGAATTCAAAGTAACCAAACCACTAAAGTCAATCATTGTCATATCAAGCTATAAGTAAAGAGTCCCGATCCTTTTGTTGTTGACTTTCTTGTGTGGAATGCACTGAAGCCGAACTTTCCATAGGCGACGTCGTGAATGACGATGACAAGTTAATAGGTATCAATGTGACGTACTATCCAAGTCTTTGATGAGGGTCACAGCTTTGATTGATATTTCTATTGTTAATAAATTTCCTGACGTATTCTTAGCCTACCCCTAGAGCGTGAAATCGAATTTTGTATTGACCCCAGTACAAAACTCATTTCTAAAACCCTCAAATATTTTCTTCACCTAAAACGAACATGTAATGTGCCAAAGACGTTGGCTTGAGCTGTTGAAGATTACGATCGTACCATTCAATATCATCGTGAAAAAAATGAACGTGGTAGCTGACGCGTTGAGTAGAATATCGTATGTGTTTACGAGTGCGATGTTGTTAACACAAAGACTCATTTCGTATAACTTACAAGTGATGAAGATAGAGTTAAAGACTCTAGGGACCCACGTGAAAATAACGAATATACGAGTAGAATCGACTTTAATCGATAAAGTTAAAGTCGCTCAAGCTACACACCCGGAGCTGATGAATGTGAAGAAGAAGGTTCAAGAGGGCGTTATTCTAGAAGCAAGAATCGACGAAGAGAGGAAATCTCAACCCTCGATTTAATTGGCCTATTTGAAATCCTCGATGAAGTAGGAACTGTGGCCTATAGACTCGTTTTACCGCAAAGTATGTTGCATGTTTAGAATGTTTTTTTTACGTATCTATGTTACATAAATATGTGGACGACCCGAACCACATTATTAAATTAGAACTAGATGAGATAACAGAAGATTTAACGTGCAAGGAGATACGTGTTAAAATCTTGGATAAGAAGGATCATATTCAACACTCAAAGGTTATACCTCAAGAGTTAGAATCTGAAATGAAGTCAAGGTATCCTCATCTCTTCGACATACCAGGTACGTACGTAAATTTTGAGGGTGAAATTTCATAAGGAGGGGAGATTGTGAGACCCCAGATTTTATGAATAAAGATTTAATTTTCTCGAAATAAATTTTTTAATATTATGGTGTGGATTTGATATAATATTATAGTTGTGGGTAGTATTTATAAATTTTACAAAGTATGTAAGTTGTTGTATAATATTCGATTGGTCGGAAAATATTCTTTTTGTCGGAGAATATCCATACGATGGTACAATCATTGGTGGACCCCGCAACGGAATTATTGTCGAATTGAGAAAATGACAAAATACTTTATAAAAATAACGGCGGAAGTTTTACCGTTAACTGTTGAAACAACCGGTGTTAAAAGTACATTAATACGCATGGTTGCATAGTAGTACACGGTATTGATTATTGATGCTTATGTGAGAAGTCACTCACTATTGTTCAATCGGGTATTCGGGACACTTTTCGTGTCGAAGTACTATTCACGAGTTATTATTCACGAGATATTATTGATCACCCGTAAAATATATTTCTTTTTGGTCCAAATCATTTTGGGTACAATATTATTCTATGAGGAGATGTGTTAATTTTTCAGACCGTTGGTTGAAGATATAATAGTAAATCAATATGGACCGCTGGTGAAAAGTTATAATAGTGAATCAATATGGATCGCTAGTTTAAAGTTTTAATAGTAAATCAGTATGGATCGTTGCTTTAAGTTTTAATAGTAAACCAATATGGACCATCCGTTTAAAAGTAAATCAATCTGGACCGTTCATGAATTAGTTACTATTCAGTCCATTTTCCTATAAATAGAAGCTCATTCCTTCATTATTTCTTACGAATTCACTGAAACTCTAGAGAGAGAAATTATAGAGAGAGAGAAGAAAAGTATTCTGCTACTTCATTACTCCGATATCAAGTTTCTTTTACGGTAAGAGATATTATTTGTTGTACTCGTAAGGGATATTATTTCTTTTGTATTCATGAAGAGAACTTCTGTTATTCCATTTTTTATTATTCTGTTAGAATAACCTGTATACACGGACTACCCTATACTTGGTGAAATTATTCTGTTTTTCCATTCTTTATTATTATGTTGGAATAACCTGTTTATGCGAAGTACCGTATACATGGTGAAATTCTTCTATTATTTTGTTCTTTATTATTCTGTCGGAATATCCTGTCTGTGCGTTTACGCCGGACCTGGTTTCATTATTTATTATTCCGTCAGAATATCCTGTATGTGCGTTTTACGCCGGACCTGGTTCCATTATTTATTATTCTGTCAGAATATCCTGTCTGTGCGTTTTACGCCGGACCTGGTTCCATTCTTTATTATTCTGTTGGAATATCCTGTCTGTGCGTTTTACGCCGGACCTGGTTCCATTATTTATTATTCTGTTGGAATAACCTGCCTGTGCGGTCTATCGCATGCATGGTGATTTCTTTTGTTATTCCATTCTTTATTATACTCAGTTGGTTAAAACTTTGACTTCTATACTCCATGAAATTTATGGAATATCCTTGATATTTGCGTTTCATCCAGTATCTTTTCATGAAAATATTCTTCTGAGCATTCTTGAATTTTACTCTACAAAGCAGTATCATGTTGACAATTTAGACGTTATCAGTTCCTAGATAAATTAATTCTTGAACTTGTTTTATTGAATTCTTATATCGTTGTCATCATCCTCATGTTTATATTTTGTTGAAAGTCATCTATGGCCTGTAGTGCATAGATGGACTTGGTATGATTATGACCAGGGATTATTCGGTGTAATCATGACCATAATGTTACAAATGATGTGGAAAAAGTCATCATTGGCCCGTAGTGCATTGATGGACAGTTTTTGGTATGATTGTGACTATGGATTCTCTTTGGCCGTAGTGCAAAGATGAATTGTTTTATGGCATGATCAGGACCGTTGATGAAAACATAATTATCTTTAGCCGTAGTGCATGGATAATTCGTGGTCGTGATACTAAAGAATATTCTTGGTCGTAGTGCAGATGTGATTCGATGATGTGAATTATTTATTTTGCTGAGTCCCAGCGATAAAAGTGATGAAAAACCTTTTAAATCATAGAATATAGTAGATTTTATTCCCTACTTGACTCTTCTAATGGATTGCTTGTTCCGCTGCAGTTAAACTTGATAGTTATTATATTTTATCAGTTTAACACTGTTCAAGACTAATGATAATTTATTCTACATTATCTTAGTTATAATATTTCTTACTGGGTTAGTTGAGCTCACCCTTTTATTTTCATTGTTCTCTTCAGGAAATGAGAACGTAGCGGGAACTAGTCGGGGAACGGAGTGACGGTTCAGATGATAGCATTAGTAGTCCTCACTATTCTATGAAATAGTGTGAAAATAATTGTAATGAGGACTCCTTTTGAGTTTGTATAGTCTCTAGTAGACAATATTTGTATTCAAACTCACAGTTTATGTTTTGTCGTATTGTACACGACAGTTGTATTATTAAGTTGTATTTGAATTCTGTACTATGTATCTGGCGACTCAAGATGGGTGATGCATACCTAATTTTGGGGGCGTCACAGCGCCGATTCAAGCTTACCAGTAGCGCTGACCGCGCTGGTCTAGCATAGTTTAATTTTTTGATCTGGCGCGAGGTGCGTCAAATTTTGTTCACCGGCAACGCGGGGCGCTCTGCCCTAACAGAATTTCTTGACAAGTTTTTCAATGCTTTGATTTTCTATTTCTTTTTATTCAATCTTACATAACTTTTGATTTAAACATCCAAATGAGTTCAAACCACTTCCATTTTCTTATAGACATACATATCTTCAATATTTGATTTCTTAAATCACTTTTCAAAATATTTAGTTAAGAAAATTTATCGATTTTCCAAGCTAGGGTTATTGTTTTAGTATGTCCTACTAAAAGTTGTGTCACGAGTTCGTTTTACGTCCGATTCTGACGATTCCACTTGTGTTATGTTCGTATTTCATAGATGTTCAACATAACATTTTTAAATTATACACATAATGTAAGACCCTAATTTTTTATAAAGATGAGTTTTCTATAAATATTATTTTTAAATATTATGAAATGAATTTGATATAATGTTATAGTTGTGGGTAATATTTAAAAATTTTGCAAAGTACGCAAGTTGTTGTATAATATTCGATTGGTCGGGGAATATTCGTTTTAACAGAGAATATTCGTGCAACGGCACAATCGTTGGTGGACCCCACAATGGAATTATTATCGAATTGAGAAAATGACAAAAATATTTTATGAAAATAACGGCAGAAGTTTTACCGTTAATACTGTTGAACTACTCGGTAGTAAAAGTACAGTAATACGCGTGGTTAGATAGTAGCACACGGTATTGATTATTGATGCTTATGTGATAAGTCACTCAGTTTTGTTTTATTAGTATTATTAATGTAATAAAACAGAAAAGCTTTTTATATAAAACAGAATACTTTTATAAAGTTATCTATTTTATTAGACTATAAATAGAATATATTATATTCTATTATGCATAGTGTTTTGCACAGTAATTTTTTTTTTATATAAAATAGAATACTT
Source organism: Panax notoginseng (assembly GCA_016801055.1). Lineage (NCBI taxonomy): Eukaryota > Viridiplantae > Streptophyta > Magnoliopsida > Apiales > Araliaceae > Panax > Panax notoginseng. Next base: position 161,396,423 of record CM029012.1, on the reverse strand, counting down.
TTATAAATTTATTTGTTTTATTAGATTTTAAATAAAATATATTATATTTTATTATGCATAGTATTGCATAATGCATGCATAGTATTTTGTATAGTAAAATCTTTTTATATAAAACAGAATACTTTTATAAAGTTATTCGTTTTATTAGATTATAAATAGAATATATTATATTTTATTTAAAAGATTTTGCTTTAAATATGGATCGTCCGATTAAAAGTAAATCAATCTGGACCGTTCATGAATTAGTTACTATGCAGTCCATTCTTCTATAAATAGAAGCTCATTCCTTCATTATTTCTTACGAATTCACTGAAACTCTAGAGAGAGAAATTATAGAGGGAAAGAAGAAAAGTATTCTGCTACTACACTACTCATATATCCAGTACTCTTCTTCTTAAGGTAAGGGGTATTATTTCTTTTGTATTCATGAAGAGAATTTCTGTTATTCTATTATGTATTATTATGTTGGAATAACATGTATACGCGGGCTACCCTATACTTGGTGAAATTCTTCTGTTATTCCATTCTTTATTATTCTGTTGGAATATCCTGTCTATGCATTCTACGCCGGACCTGGTTCCGTCTTTATTATTCTGTTAGAATATCCTGTCTGTGCATTTTACGCCGGACCTGGTTCCGTCTTTATTATTCTGTTGGAATATCTTGTCGTTGCGTTTACGCCGGACCTGGTTCTATTATTTATTATTCTATCGGAATATCATGTCGGTGCGTTTACGCATGACCTGGTTCTATTATTTATTTTTCTATTGGAATAACCTGTCTGTGCGGTCTATCGCATGCTTGGTGAATTCTTTTGTTATTCCATTCTTTATTATACTCAGTTGGTTAAAGTTGTGGCTTTTATACTCCATGAAATTAGTGGAATATATTTGATATTTGCGCTTCATCCAGTATCTTTTCATGAAAATATTATTCTGAGCATTCTTAAATTTTACTCTACAAAGCAGTATCATGTTGACAATTTGGACGTTGTTGGTTCCTGGATAAATTAATTCTTGAGCTTGTTTTATTGAATTCTTATATCATTGTCATCATCCTCATGTTTATATTTTGTTGAAAGTCATCTGTGGCATGTAGTGCATAGATGGACTTGGTATGATTATAACCAGGGATTATTCAGTGTAATCATGACCGTAATGTTACGAATGATGTGGTAAAAGTCCTCATTGGCCCGTAGTGCATTGATGGACAGTTGTTGGCATGATCATGACCATTGATGAATACACAAATATCCTTAGCCCGTAGTGCATGAATAATTTGTGGCCGTGATACTAATGAATATCCTTGGCCGTAATGCAGGGATGATGTGGATTATTTATTAAGTTGAGTCTCAGCGATAAAAGTGGTGAAAAACCTTTTAAATCATAAAATATAGTAGATTTTATTATCTACTTGACTCTTTTAATGGATTGCTTGTTCCGTTACAGTTAAACTTGATGTCTATTGTATTTTATCAGTTTAATATTGTTGAAGACTAATGATAATTTATTCTGCATTATCTTAGTCATAATATTTCTTACTGGGCTAGTTGAGCTCACCCTTTCTTTAACTGTTCTCTTCAGGAAATGAGAACGTAGCCGGGACTAGTCGGGGAACGGAGTGACGGTCCAAATAATAGTATTAGTAGTCCTCACTATTCTGTTAAATAGTGTGACAATAAATGTAATGAGGATTTATTCTAAGAGTGGATATTGTCTAGAAGACTGTATTTGTATTAAAATTCACAGCTCTCTTGTTGTATATCAAAGATTGTATTTGTATTCTATACCATGTATTTGGTGACTCAGAATAGGTGATGTATACCTATTTTGGGGGCGTCACAGTTGGTATCAAAGCTTAGGGATATGATCCCTGGCTGAGATGTGAGATAAGAACTAGGAGGGGAGAAATAGAAAATTCTTTCGCTAGTATGACCTACCTAAGTTTATTTGGTATTTAATTGATCGGTCAGAGTATAGGGATATTATGTTATATGTCATTTAACCTTTGTTTTGTGGCAGTATCTGAAAATGACATCCGAGAATGTTGAGAATAGCAATGGAGTACAGGAGACCGCTGAGGTTCCACATATCAATAATCAGGATAATGTGCATCTGGAAGGTGACAATCCTCATGTAAACAACAACACTGACCAAATGATGAATGATGGAATGTTCAGATGCTTTATGCGATTCATGCAACATCAGGCGAGAGAGGCTCTTGTCCAAAATATAGGTGAAAACACTGAAAAATCTCGGACGGTCACCGCTAAGCAGTTCAAGGAGCTGGGACCACCGGAGTTTATTAGAGAGCCAAAATCACTTAAGGCGGAAACGTGAATTAAGCATATCACAAAGATATTTGGTGTCTTGGGATGCGCCAAGGAGCAAAAAGTTCCTTTTGCCACCTTTATGTTGCGAGGAGAAGCAGATTACTGGTGGGAATCGGTAAAGCGTACTTAACCTGCCGCATTGAAAATGTCTTGGGAAAAGTTTCAAGAACTGTTCAATGACAAGTACTTTCCCGAAAGTATTCGTCACATGAAGGAGGTAGAGTTCATCATGTTGGAGTATAATAATATGACCGTGTCGCAGTACGAAGCTAAGTTTGCTGAGTTGTCCCGGTTTGCATCCCACTTGGTTGATAATGATGAAAGAATAACGCGGATGTTTTTAAGAGGTTTAAAACCGGAGATACGTCAATATCTCATTTCTCATAAACTGTGTTTGTATTCAGATGTTATAAATAGGGCTCAGTTATTGGAGCACGATAATGAGTCAATGCAACCAAGAGAAAGCAGCCGGCAGAATGAAAATACCAGTGGTGACAGCCATCGACGCGATGACAACAAACGTGGAGGGAATCAACATGCCAAAAATGGTAACCACTTTGGTGGTAATCATGGCCAAGGCGATAAAAGTGGATATTTCAAGAAGAGGAAATTTAACAATGATGGAAAGACGTCAGCACCAACATCCGTTGTTAAGGAAGGAGAACGATCACCTATCATATGCTTCAAATGCGGAGGGGAGGGACATATCAGTCCAAACTGCGCGATGCCATTCAAAGCGTGTTATAATTATGGAAGAGAAGGTCACCTAGCCCGATTTTGTCGTGCACCGAAGATAAGTCCAGTTGGAACGGTGACACAAAATACCGTCCCAGACAAGTCAAAACCAGTAGTTCAAAGAAAAGCGTTTGTTGTGACCTCCCAGAAAGCAAGGAAACCGAACGAGGTCATCACGGATAAGCTTATCATATACTTTAGCGAAGTTTATACCTTATTTGATACCTATTCTACCCTTTCTTTTATTTCTCCTACTTGCGCTCAACGATTAAATTTGACTCCGAAGAAATTAGACTTTGACTTATCTGTAGAAACTCCGTTGGGAGAAACCTTCATTACATCCACTGTTTATAAGTTTTGTTTGGTTCAAATCGGTACCCTCACATTACCTGTCGATCTTATTTCATTGAAAATACTTGCATTTGATGTGATTCTAGGGATTGATTGGTTAACTACTCATCATGCTAAAATTGATTATTTTCGTAAGGTTGTTAGCTTTCATATTCCTAATCAACCTATTATGCGAATTCAAGTGACTAAATTATTAAAATCAATCACGGTCATCTCAAGCCATAAAGCTATTCGTTTATTGAAAAACGGATGTCAAGCTTTCTTAGCTCATGTTACAGATCTAAACAAAAATACGTCAATTTTGAATGATATTTCTATTGTTAATGAATTTCCTGACGTATACCATGAAGAATTTCCTGGCCTACCCCCAGAGCGTGAAATTGAATTTTGTATTGACCTTGAACCCGGTACAAAACTCATTTCCAAAGCCCCATATCTGATGGCTCCTATTGAACTTCAGAAGTTAAAGACCTAATTACAAGAATTATTAGATATCGGTTTCATTCGACCTAGTACTTCTCCTTGGGGTGCTCCTATTCTATTCGTGAAGAAGAAAGATGAAAGTATGCGACTTTGTATTGATTATCGGGAGTTGAATCATGGCACCATCAAAAATAAGTACCCGTTACCTCGCATTGATGACCTGTTTGACCAGTTGCAAGGAGCACAATTCTTTTCAAAGATCGATCTTCGTTCTGGATATCATCAGCTGAAGGTTAGAACTGAGGATATTCCTAAGACTGCCTTTAGAACTCGGACTTTTCAAAGAAATATTTACGCTTCATCCAGTATCTTTTCATGGAAATATTCTTCTAAGCATTCTTAAATTTTACTCTACAAAGCAGTATCATGTTGACAATTTGGACGTTGTTGGTTCCTGGATAAATTAATTCTTGGACTTGTTTTATTGAATTCTTATATCATTGTCATCATCCTCATGTTTATATTTTGTTGAAAGTCATCTGTGGCATGTAGTGCATAGATGGACTTGGTATGATTATAACCAGGGATTATTCGGTGTAATCATGACCGTAATGTTACGAATGATGTGGTAAAAGTCATCATTGGCCCGTAGTGCATTGATGGACAGTTGTTGGCATGATCATGACCATTGATGAATACACAAATATCCTTAGCCCGTAGTGCATGGATAATTTATGGTTGTGATACTAATGAATATCCTTGGCTGTAGTGCAGGAATGATGTGGATTATTTATTAAGCTGAGTCTCAGCGATAAAAGTGATGAAAAACTTTTAAATCATAAAAGATAATAGATTTTATTCTCTACTTGACTCTTTTAATGGATTACTTGTTCCGCTGCAGTTAAACTTGATGTCTATTGTATTTTATCAGTTTAACATTGTTGAAGACTAATGATAATTTATTCTGCATTATCTTAGTCATAATATTTCTTACTGTGCTAGTTGAGCTCACCCTTTCTTTAACTGTTCTCTTCAGGAAATGAGAACGTAGCCGGGACTAGTTGGAGAACGGAGTGACAGTCTAGATGATAGTATTAGTAGTCCTCACTATTCTGTTAAATAGTGTGATAATAAATGTAATGAGAACTTATTCTGAGAATGGGTATTGTCTAGAAGACAGTATTTGTATTAAAACTCACAGCTCTCTTGTTGTATATTAAAGATTGTATTTGTATTCTGTACCATGTATTTGGCGACTCAGAATAGGTGATGTATACCTATTTTGGAGGCGTCACACATAACTTACACATTTTAGTTCATTTAATATCAAAGTCATATATTCAAGTATTATAAGCTAGGTTTCATGCTCACATATTTTTATTATTTCATTTAAAACCTAAATCACATACCAAGACATATATATCACATATTCCCCTATCAATGCTCATCCTTATACCTTCGGATCCTTCATGATCCCACGACACATAAATCTCTCACAACCAAACATGTATCTCTACCTAGAATAACATATACCAACTTTAACTTACAAAAACAAAACTAGGTCATGTTTCTACCTGTTAGTGTCTTTCTTTCTTTTGGCTATTAATTTCAAGTAGCCCTCCACATTGGTTCATTCTTTTTTGACTCCACCAAATGCAAGAGTTCTCATATGTTTCTTCTTTTTCACAGAATTTATCTATAGCTCTCTATATGCTTCTAAAACTTAGCAGATAAAATAACAAACTTCAACCAACAACTTTGGGGCGTCCTATTTATAGGCAAATTATTATCCAATAATTGAGTTGTTAACCAAGGGTAAAAGTAGAGTTGGTGAAAAGTTTCACCAACCTAGTACTTCTCCATCATTTGCCCACATGGACTTAACTTGCTTGCAAAATGGGAAGCAAAAAAAAAATCAGCATTTTACAAAGGGGATGGGGTATAGCTGACCATGGGGGTCTATTGCACCCACATTACAATTTTATTTTACCTTTTATACAATGTGCTAGCTTATTTGCCTCCTACACACACACACACACACACACACACACACACACACACACACACACACACACACACACATATATATATATATATATATATATATATATATATATTCACCCACACACATATATATACACATCTTATGTGACGCTCCCAAAATAGGTATACATCACCCATCTTGAGTCGCCAGATACAAGGTACTGAATACAAATACAAACTAATTATACAACAGGCGTGTAAAATACGACAAAACATATGCTGTGAGTTTTAATACAAATATTGTCATCTAGACAATATCCACACTCAATGGAGTCCTCATTACATTTATTATCACACTATTTCACAGAATAATGAGGACTACTAATGCACCATCTAGGACTATCACTCTGTTCCTCGACTAGTCTCAGCTACGTTCTCATTTCCTGAAGAGAACAATGAAAGCAAAAGGGCGAGCTCAACTAGCCCAGTAAAAAATATTATGACTAAGATAATGCAAAATGAGTTATCATTAGCCTTTAACAGTATAACAATTGATAGAATATAATAGACAACAAGTTTTAGATCAAAAACTGCAGCGAAATAAGCAATCCATTAGAAGAGTCAAGTAAAGTATAAAATCTACGATCTTCTATGATTTAAAAAGTTTTTCATCAACTTTATCGCTGAGACTCGGCTTAATAAATAAAATCGAATCATCCCTACTTCACGGCGAAGGATATTCATGTAATCATCAATGGTCATGACAATACCGAATAATCCCTGGTCATAATCATACCAACAACTGTCCACTAATGAACTACAGGCCAATGAGGACTTTTACCACATCATTCGTCACATTACGGTTATGATTATACCGAATGATCCCTTGTCATAATCATACCAAGTCCATCTATGCACGTAAGTCAAAGATGACTTTCATCACAATATAAGCATGAGGATGATGACAATGACATAACAATTCAATATAACAAGTTCAAGAATAAATTTTAAAGATTTATAAATTAATTTATCCAGGAACCAATAACGTTCAAATTATCAACATGATATTGCTTTGTAAAGTAAAATTCAAGAATGCTCAGAAGAATATTTCTATGAAAAAATACTGGATGAAGCGCAAATATCAAGGATATTCCACTAATTTTATGGAGTATAGAAGCCAAAGCTTTAACCAACTGAGTATAATAGAATATATGAAACTACAAATGGATTTTTGCCCGCCATGCGGTAATCCACGTAGACAGATCATTTTCACAATTTAATAAGAAATGAATACGAAGGCTCATTCACCATACATGTGGTAATCCACATAGATAGGTTATTCCAGCAGAATAATAAAGAATGGAACCAGGTCATGCGTAATCCGCACAGACAGGATATTCCAACAGAATAATAAAGAATGAAACCAGGTCATGCGTAATCCGTACTGAGAAGATATTCCAACAGAATAATAAAGAATGGAACCAGGTCATGCGTAATCCGCACTGACAGGATATTCCAACAGAATAATAAAGAACGGAATATAAACAGAATTCACCAGGCATGCGATAGACTGCACAGACAGGTTATTCTAACAGAATAATAAAGAATGAAATAACAGAAGAATTTCACCATATATGCGGTACTTCGCATAGATAGGTTATTCCAACATAATAATAAAGAATGGAATAACAGAAGAATTTTACCATGTATGTGGTACTTCGCATAGATAGGTTATTCCAACATAATAATAAAGAATGGAATAACAGAAGCTCTCTTCATGAATACGAAAGAAATAATACACCTTACGAGTATAACAAATAATATTCCTTACGAGTACAATAAATAATATCCCTTACCTTAGAAAAAACTGAATACTGGAGTAGTGAAGTAGCAAAATACTTTTCTTCTTTCTCTCTATAGTTTCTCTCTCTAGAGTTTCAGTGAATTCGTAAGAAATAATGAAGGAATGAGCTTCTATTTATAGAAGAACTGAAAGTAGCTCTTGGTCTTAACGTGGGGTCAAAATGACTCTTAGTAATATTGAAGAGACAACTACTATTTGCGAAGGGGCAATTAACTCTTAGAATACCGAAGAGACAAGTAACTCTTGGAAAATCGAAGGGACAAGTAACTCTTGGAAAACCGAGTGGACAAGTAACTCTTAGAAAACCGAAAGGACAAGTTACTATTAAAACTTTAAACCAACGATCCATAGTGATTTACTATAATAATTTCAACCAATTGTTTGAAAAATTATCACATCTTCTCATGGAATAATATTGTACTCAAAAATAATTTGGACTGAAAAGAAATATATTTTCCAGGTGAATAGTACCCCGTGAATAGTACTTCGAGAATAGTATCCCGTGAATAGTATCCCGACACGAAAAGTGTCCCAAATACCCGAGTGAACAATACTAGAGTGAATAGTAACTCGTGAATAGTAACCCGACACGAAAAGTGCCCCGAATACCCGATTGGTCAATATAACCTCCAGACATCAATTATTATCAAAATAAATATCGATTTCTACTAACAATAATAATTCCCACATAATGAAACTATAAATTTCATCTTTAATCAATACGAACTTATTCATCATTAATATTATAATTCATAATATTTAATAACCAGGTCATTCCTAGGAAAGAGGGGTCTTTTGTAAGACCCCGAATTTTATGAAATAAAAGTATTCAATTTTTCTTATAATTACAATTCAGTAAATGGTTAAATTGATAAAAGGTTAAAGTTAAGAGTGATATATGAATTTTTTTCAAAAATACGCAAGTGGTTATAAAATATTCATTGTTGTCGGGGAATATTCGTTTGGTCGTGGAATATTCTTTCTATCGGAAAATATTCGTACGACGGCGCAGCCATTTGTGGGCTCCATAACAGAATAACTGTTAGATGAAGATAACGACAAAAATTGAGTTTTTATAATTAACGACGAAGTTGTTACCGTTAACACTGTTAGAATATCCGGTGGTTAAAATACAGTAATACGCGTTATTGCACAGTTTTTTAAAATTATTGATTCTTACGTAAGAAGACACTACTCAATAATTGTTACAGTAGTTATTGTTCAATATTTTATTTTATTGATTCAATAATTGCTGCGTTGATATTTTATATTATTGTTGTTTCAATAATTGTTGCTGCACAGTATTTTCCTTTATCAGATCAATAATTCATATTATTTGAATAATATTATTAGATAACATTATTGGCAATGTCTAGAAAGTTCTATCTAAGGAGAGGTTTGGTCATCTAATTGCGCGTCAGTAAGGAGAAATCCTTATTGAAAAGCCCCCTCTTTCCTGGGAACGGCCTAGTTGTCATAATTGTGACTCTGTAATATTATTTGTGAATAATTAATTATTGATTCATATGATAAGGAAATATTTATTTTATGTGGATATAAATGAGGGATATATTTTTGTGGTTAAAAATGAAGGAGTTAATGTTGAGGTTTTTATCAGTATTTTTGTCGGAATGAAGGTATTAAAAATCAGAGTTTTTGAGATATTTTGCGGGGGTTATAATTTTTAATCCGACCGTTGGATCATGGTAATTTTTGGACATGTTATACATATATAAGTTGAGTATATGTTCACAAATTTTGAACCGTTAAAAATGAACGTATGATTTATTATGAATTTTACGAGATGGCTGGTTCAGAAATTGTTGAATTTTCGGAGTTAATCATTTTGGTGGAAAATTCTAGAATTGGTGGGCCTCACTCTTGGTTGGTGAAGAAATGTGCTGAGATTTTTATTCAAATGTGGTGGGTGGGAATAGTAGCAGGTAAAGCCATCAGGTTACAGGTTAAGTCTGCTTCGGCGTGCTAATATTTTCCTATAAATAGAGGGCTAAGTTAGAATTGAAAATCACACCAAAATTCATAAGTTTTCTCTCTTCCTCTCTCTAGATTATTGAGTGTATTTTGTGAGTATTTAGATACTTTGTGAGTTTTTATTCATCAGTGCACGTTTCCTTCAGCCTTATACCGATCAGAATTACTGCTATTTTGAAGTAAGGGATAGTAAGGGATTTTAAGGGTTGTTATATTTTCCAGTTTCGTAATTTTTCTGACCTTCAAAAATTTTGGAAAAATTTGAAATGATATTTTGATGTGTTTTCTTGATTGTGTCCAAAAATGGTAATTTTTGGATGTATTGATTGAGAGTTATGAATTTTATGAGAAAAGACTATTTTAAAAGTAACCGCTTATAATTCCTTGTGGATAACTCCAAAATTGATGAAATTTTTATTGGGAGTACATGTATATGATAGAAGTATACTCTGTAAATTTCAGAATTTTTAGATAAAAGTACAATTTTTGATAAATGTATAAATATTCGGCTGTTTTGGCCATATGAAAAATAGTAAATGACTTTTAAAAATTCTAAGAAAAATATATGTTCACTATGAGATTATATTATGCTAAATCTCATAAAAGAAATATTTTAAGAACTGATTTGGTATTTTTTCATGAAAATAGTCTAGTTATGAGAAAATGAATTAAATATGTTATGTGAAGTAAGAAAATTGAAAAATAGGATTTTATGGCTTGAGAATCCTATATGAGGTATATGCAGATTTTTGATGAGGGTTTTTGGTTATTGGTGATAAAATCTTATGAGTTTGGCATTTTAGGATGATTAAATGCATTATTTAGTAAAGTATAAACAATTAAAATAAATTGTTTATAAGCTTAAGAAATATTATTCTTTCAATATCATTATACCGAAATATTGGTATGTATTTTATTGTAGAATTTCTATATTTTTGTGTCGAGTTTACTATTCACGAGTTACTATTCACGAGTTACTATTCATGAGTTACTATTCACGAGTTACTATTTACGACAAAATTAGTTTCTTTTTCTAACCAAATTATAGTTGGTTTATGAATATTACTCTTGAGATTAAATCTATATGTTGATTATATTGATTTTATTATCATATATTACATTTTTATAACCCTAATGATGATATTTCTCTTTGACTTGAGTGTAAAGATGGGTAGATTTCTGGTATGATCATGACTATGGGTTCTCTTTGGCCAGTAGTGTAAAGTTGAATTGTTGACTGGTATGATCATGACCATTGAATTTATAAGTGAATATCTTTAGCTTAAGTGCAAAGGTGAATTGATCAACATGGTTATAATTATTGTTTATATAAATTCTGAAATAATTATATATTTCTTTGAGATATTAATATATTTGGCCTGTAGTGCAAATATGAACTGTTGATGAATATATTTGGCCGTAGTGCAAATATAAACTGTTGAGGAATATCTTTGGCCTGTAGTGCAAAGATGAATTGTTGATGAATATCTTTGGCCCGTAGTGCAAAGATGACATGTTGTTGAATATCTTTGGCCAGTAGTGCAAAGATGAACAGATGTTGAGATGAACATGACCAACTGGTGATACAAATGAATATCATTGGCCGTAGTGCAAAGATGAAGTTATTAGTATGATTATGAACAGGAAATGTGATTTGGTGTAACCATGATCTTTGATGTTTCAGGTAAAGATAGGTGATGAAAATTATCTTCGTCCTGGATGAGAAGAGGAATTTAGAACTACAGTTATGATTATGAGTTATTCATATGATTGTGGACCAGAATTGTTGATTGATGTTACAGGGATAAAACATTGTTGGTGGATTTTTAACATGGAGAAGATAATAGACTTTATAGTCTGTTTGACTCTTCTAACGGATTGCTCGTTCCGCTGCAACTATGGTTAAAAAATTTTATCATCTACCATATGTTCTAAATCTCTGATTTAATTCTGTTGAAGGCTATTGATAACTTATTTATCTTTAGTCATGATATTCTTTACTGGGCTAGTTGTGCTCACCCTTTTGCTTCACAATTCCTTTTCAGGTAATAAGAGTGTAGCTGGGTCGAGCGGGGGTAACAAGGGAATAGAACGGTGGTCATCATTTAGTAGCTATATTTGGTAAAGAAAATAGGGTGAGGCGAACCCAACGTTGGAAGGGTGTTTCGTCACTATCATACAAGATGTCTAATGACATACAACCTCGTGTCATCATAAGACAGGGTTGTGCTCATCCACTTGTTGAGTATATCTACGAGCACTACCTATATAATCTTGGTGTTTGTTTGAAGTATAATTCACGATTAAAGATAGTGGAGATAATGATAAGTCAAGAGAAGACTCACCATTGGGAAGAATATGATAGTAATCTTCTCGTTTTTCTTTGGGGTCTATTGGGTCAACCAAGAATAATTCTGTGGCCATATGATATCTATCATAACCTAGACGTATGGCCTCCCATGTATGAAGGTTTCCTTGAGCACTTCCCAAAGATTTTAATTTCTAAAACAGTTTTTGACTATATCTTTATGTAAGGTGTCATTGTGAGGTGCTATCCACGGTTGGGACATGAGTCACATTTGTTATATATTTGTATCCAAACTCACAACATATATGTCGTTGTATTTTTCACGACAATTGTTATAATAAAGTTGTAGTTATTTTCTGTACCATGTATTTGGCGACTCAGAATAGGTTGGATGGAATGGACCTATTTTGGGGTTGTTACATCTTTCTGATAAGGATTTCTCCTTATTAGCGCGCAATTAGGTGACCAAACCTCTCCTTGACAGAACTTCTAGACATTGTCAATATTGCAAATAATAATATGAATAACTTTGTCGTCTTAATTATTGATTTAATAATATATCATATTATGCAGATGATAATGTGATAATAATTGAATCAATAATATGGGAGATATGATGCAGCAATTACTGTAGCAATAATTGAATATAAGTGAGTGACTTCTCACGTAAGTATCAATAATCAATATCATGTGCTACTATGCAACTACGCGTATTACTGTACTTTTACTACCGGGTAGTTCAACAGTTTTAACGGTAACACCTCCGCCGTTATTTTTATAAAAAGATAATTATTCTAACTACGACAATACTTCCGTTGTGGGGTCCACCAATGATTGTGTCGTCGTACGAATATTTTTTGTTAAAACGAATATTCCCCGACCAATCGAATATTATATAACCACTTGCTTACTTTGCAAAATTTATAAATATTACCCACAACTATAACATTATATCAAATCCACACCATAATATTCAAAAATATATTTCGAGAAAATTATTCTTTATTCATAAAAGTTAGGGTCTTACATCTTATATATATACATATACATATATAATCATATGGTCCATGTACATTGGGTTAGTCTAATAATATTTTGAATTGGGCTAAGCAACTTTACTTATACACATTGGGCTCAAAACATTACACTACCAAAATAATTACTTGTGCCAAACTCCTAATACTTGTAATATATTTTCCTTGGGCTTGGATATAACTCATAGTTCAATACATTATTAAATTATGTCTTAATTAATCCAATTAAGAATTTAATTATGCCACACAAAACTTATTACTTGAGCTTAATTAATTACAGCTTATCATTAATGTGACGCCCCCAGAATAGGTATACAACACCCATTCTGAGTCGCCAAATACATGGTACAGAAAGCAAACTACAACTTCAATAATACAATTGTCGTGCAAAATACGACAACACATACTGTGAGTTTAAATACAAATATTGTCTTCTAGACAATATCCACACTCAAATAAATCCTCATTACAATTATTCAAACACTATTTTACAGAAATAGTGAGGACTGCTAATACATCTTTCTAGAACCATCACTCCATACCCCGACTAGATCCTGCTATGTTCTCACCTCCTGAGAAGAAAAATGGAACAAAAAGGAAAAGGGTGAGCTCAACTAGCCCAGTAAAGAATATTATGACTAAGATAATATACAACAAATTATCGTTAGTCTTCAACAGGGAAAAATCTGATAAAATATAATCGACAACAAGTTTTAGATCAACAACTGCAGCGGAAACAACAAACCATTAGAAGAGTCAAGTAGAGAAAGAATTCTACTATCTTCTAAGATTTAAAAGTCCATCATCAATATTTTATCCCTGTAACATCAATTAATAATCATCTTTAACCAAATATTCATCTTTGCACTACAGGCCAAAGATATTCATTTGTATCATCAGTCGGTCATGTTCATCTCAACACCTGTTCATCTTTGCACTACAGGCCAAAGATATTCATCAAGTAATTATACATCTTTGCACTACAGGCCAAAGATATTCAGTAATATCATCATTTAGGACTGAGGATGATGAAAAATATCTTAAAGAGAACGAATCCAATGAGACAGAAGGACAAATAGTAGGGATTCGTATAACAGTTTATCCAAGATCAATAATACTTCATAATAATCAATTGTGAAGCAGAATTCAAAAATAAAGATCAAAACATGGATACAATCAAAGATAGTAACCATAATAGACATCTTGGACAAAAAGGGAAAATTTTATTTTTCGGTGAATAGTGCCGTATTCGTGAATAGTGCCGTATACGTGAATAGTGCCGTATACGTGAATAGTAACCCCCGACACAAAAAGTTCCAAATTTGATAAAAACTCATATCAATATTTCAGCATAATGATATTGAAGAAAATAATATCATTTAAGAAGAAAATAATATCCCTTACCTCAAAATATCAGTACTTCTGGTCGGAATACCGGTATAAGGCTGAAAGAAACTTGCTCTGATGAATAGAAACTCTCAAAGTATCTAAATACTCACAAAATACACTCAATAATCTAGAGAGAGAAAGAGAGAAAACTTGTTTCTGGTGTAATTTTCAATTCTAACTTAGCCCTCTATTTATAGGAAAATTTTGGTAGGTTTGACCTGCAACCTGATGGCTTTACCTGCTACTATTCCCACCTACCACATTTGAAATATAATTCAGCACATTTTTTCACCAACCACAAGTGGGGCCCACCAATTCTAGAATTTTCCATCAAAATGATAAACTCCAAAAATTCAACAATTTCTGAACCAGTCATCTTGTAAAATTCATAATAAATCATACGTTCATTTTTAACGGTTCAAAATTTGTGGACATATACTCAACTTATATATGTATAACATATCCAAAAATTACCACGATCCAACGGTCGGATTAAAAATTATAACCCCCGCAAAATATCTCAAAAACCCTGATTTTTAATACCTCCATTCCGACAAAAATATGGATAAAAACCTCAACATTAACTCCTTCATTTTTAACCACAAAAATATATCCCTCATTTATATCCACATAAAATAAATATTTCCTTATCATATGAATCAATAATTAATTATTCACAAATAATATTACAGAATCACATTTATGACAACCAGGCCGTTCCCAGGAAAGAGGGGGCTTTCCAATAAGGATTTCTCCTTACTGGCGCGCAATTAGATGACCAAACCTCTCCTTAGACAGAACTTTCTAGACATTGCCAATAATGTTATCTAATAATATTATTCAAATAATATGAATTATTGATCTGATAAATGAAAATACTGTGCAGCAACAATTATTGAAACAACAATAATATAAAATATCAACGCAGCAATTATTGAATCAATAAAATAAAATATTGAATAATAACTACTGTAACAATTATTGAGTAGTGCCTTCTTACGTAAGAATCAATAATTGGTGCAATACCGTGTGCTACTGTATTTTAACCACCGGGTATTCCAACAGTATTAACGGTAACAACTACGCCGTTATTTATAAACAACTTATACTTGTCGTTTTCTTCATCCAATCGCTTTCCGTTATGGGGCCCACACAAGGCTGCGTCGTCGTACGAATATTCCCCGACAGCAAGAATATTCCACGACCAACCGAATATTCACCGACCAAAAATAAATATTTTATAACCACTTGCTTATTTTGCAAAATTTGCACATTTCACCCATAACCAAAGTATTATATCAAATTAACCCCTTATTATTCACAATAATATTTAGAGAAAATTTGATTTTATTCATTAATAAGTTGGGGTCTTACAACCTCCCCTCCTTATGAAATTTCGTCCTCGAAATTGACGTACGTACCTGATGTTTCAAAAAGGTGAGGATACCTCGCTTTCATTTCTGATTCCAACTCCCAGGTCATTTCTTCAATAGCATGGTTTCTCCACAAAACCTTAACTTGTGGTATAACCTTCGTGCGTAGGACATGCTCTTTCCTATCCAAGATCTTAACAGGTACCTCCTCGTACGTTAAATCTTCAGCTATCTCGTCTGGTTCTAACTCAATAATGTGGTTCGGGTCTTTAACATATTTACGAAGCATAGATATGTGAAAAACATTATGAACACGAGACATGCTTGGAGGTAATGCGAGTCTATATGCCACATTTCCTATTCGCTCAAGAATCTCAAATGGACCAACAAATCTTGGATTGAGCTTTCCTCTCTTCCCAAATCTTGTAACTCCCTTCCATGGTGCAACACGTAACAATACATGATCCCCAATATTAAATTCCACGTCCTTCCGATGAAGATCCGCATAACTCTTTTGTCGATCCTGTGCCGTTTGTATACGTTGTCGAATCGTTTGGATCTTCTCTGTAGTAATGCGTACCAATTCTGGTCCCAACAATGTTGCTTCACCCACCTCGTCCCAGCATACTGGAGAACGACATTTTCTTCCATACAACGCCTCAAATGGAGCCATACCTATGCTCGCCTGATAACTGTTGTTGTAGGAGAATTCCACCAATGGTAGGTACTTATCCCAACTCCCTTTGAGATCTAAGACACAAAGTCTTAATAGATCTTCAAGAGTTTGAATAGTCCTCTCTGATTGTCCGTCCGTTTGAGGATGGTATGCTGAACTGAATCGTAAATCCGTGCCCATAGCTTTCTGCAAGCTAACCCAAAATCGTGAAGTGAATCTTGGGTCACGATCCGAAACTATGGATACTGGCATGCCATGCAATCTCACAATCTCGTTCACGTACATACTAGCAAGACGTTCAAGGGAATAAGTCTCACGTATCGGCAAGAAATGAGCGGACTTGGTTAATCTATCAACAATAACCCAAATCGCATCTATGCCTTGAGAAACCTTGGGAAGACCTGTAACAAAATCCATAGTAATGTGTTCCCACTTCCATTTCGGAATCTCAAGTGGTTGCAATGGACCCTTTGGTACTTGATGCTCCGCTTTTACACGTTGACAAGTTAAACATCTCGAGATAAACTCCGCGATCTCTCTTTTCATATTGCTCCACCAAAATGTATGTCGAAGATCGTGATACATTTTGGTACTCCCAGGATGGATTGCAAACGGTGTGTTGTGTGCCTCCATCATTATTCTATGCTTCAAGTCAAAATCGTTAGGAACACAAAGTCTGGAGTTGACTCGAAGTATTCCTTCTTCATCGATTCTTGCTTCTGGAATAGCACCTTCTTGCACTTTCTTCTTCATACGCATCAGCTCTATATCCGTAGCTTGAGCAGCTTTAACTTTATCGATTAAAGTCGGTTCTACTCGTATATTTGATATCATCATGTGGGTACTTGGAGCCTTCATCTCTATCTCCATCCTTTGCAAGTCATACAAAATGGGCCTTTGTGTTAAAAACATTGCACTCGTACCCGCATATGATCTTCTACTCAATGCGTCAGCTACTACGTTTGCTTTTCCAGGATGGTATTGGATGGTATGATCGTAATCTTTCAACAGCTCAAGCCAACGTCGTTGCCGCATGTTGAGTTCCTTTTGGGTGAAGAAATATTTGAGGCTTTTATGATCTGTATAGATCTCCACTTTCTCCCCATACAGGTAGTGTCTCCAGATCTTCAACGCAAAAACGACTGCTGCCAACTCCAAATCATGAGTAGGATAATTCCTCTCATATTCTTTGAGTTGTCGTGAGGCATAGGCTATGACTTTCCCATGTTGCATGAGAACACATCCTAACCCTTTGCCTGAAGCATCGCTGTAGATAACAAATCCATCCGAACCAGATGGTATTGTCAAAACAGGTGCCGAAATGAGTCTCCTCTTGAGTTCTTGGAAACTCTTCTCGCATTCCTCACTCCATACGAATTTTGTATCTTTCCGAGTCAGCTGAGTTAACGGAGTAGCGATTCGAGAAAATCCTTCCACAAATCTCCGATAATAACCAGCTAAGCCCAGAAAGCTACGTACTTCGGTTACCGACTTCGGTTGCTCCCAACTTTGTATGGCTTCAATCTTCGCCGGGTCGACAGATACTCCATGTTTTGACACCACGTGCCCAAGGAATGCTACTTCCTCAAGCCAGAACTCGCATTTCTTCAGTTTGGCATATAGCTTGTTTTCACGAAGCCTTTGCAGTACCAGCTTCAAATGGCGCTCATGATCTTCACGGCTTTTGGAATAGATGAGGATGTCATCAATAAAGACAACAACGAACTGATCCAAATATTCTTTGAATACACGGTTCATCATATCCATGAAGGCAGCAGGAGCATTAGTCAATCCAAAAGACATTACTAAGAATTCATAATGCCCGTACCGAGTTCTGAAGGCAGTCTTTGGAATATCCTCAGTTTTAATCTTCAGCTGATGATATCCAGAACGAAGATCGATCTTTGAAAAGAATTGTGCTCCTTGCAACTGGTCAAACAGGTCATCAATGCGAGGTAGCGGATACCTATTCTTGATGGTGACATGGTTCAATTCTCGATAGTCAATACAAAGTCGCATACTCCCGTCTTTCTTCTTTACGAATAAAACAGGAGCACCCCAAGGAGACGTACTAGGACGAATAAAACCGATGTCCAACAACTCCTGTAGTTGGACTTTTAACTCCTGAAGTTCAATAGGAGCCATTCGATATGGGGTTTTAGAAATGGGCTTTGTACCGGGTTCAAGGTCAATAAAGAATTCAATTTCTCGTTCCGGGGGTAGACCGGGAAGTTCTTCAGGAAATACATCGGAAAATTCTCTAACAATAGAAATATTATTCAAATCTGACTTGTCTTTGTTCAAATCCATAACATGGGCTAAGAAAGCTTGACATCCGTTTTTCAATAAACGAATAGCTTTGTGGCTTGATATGACAGTGACTGATTTTAGTGGTTTAGTAGTTTGAATTCGTATGACAGGTTGGTTAGGAATATGAAAACTAACAACCTTACGAAAACAATCAATTTTAGCATGATGAGTGGTTAACCAATCAATTCCTAAAATCACATCAAAAGCAAGTATCTTTAAAGAGATAAGATCAACAGGTAATGTGATAGTGCCAACTTGGATCATGCAAGATTTATAAACTGTAGATGTAACGAAGGTTTCACCCAACGGAGTTTCAACAGATAAGTTAAAGTCCAATTTCTCCGGAGTCAAGTTTAAACGTTGAGCACAAGCAGGAGAGATAAAAGAATGGGTAGAACCGGTATCTAGTAAAGTATAAACTTCGCAAGAATTCAAGATTAGCTTACCCGTGATCACCTCGTTCGGGTTTCTCACGTTTTGGCCAGTTACGACAAACGCTCTTCCAGGAACCGCTGATTTCGCCTTATCCGGGACAGCCCTTGGAATCACCACTCCCGCTGAACTTGGTTTCGCTATAGTACAATCTCGAGCGATGTGGCCTTCCTTCCCACAGTTGTAACACACCTTGGATTGTTGTGGACAGTTTGGGCTGATATGTCCCTCTTTCCCGCATTTGTAACATCTAACTGGCGGTCGTTCTCCTCCCCTAAAATTTGTTGTTGGTGCTGGTGCTGGTGCTGATGTCTTCCCGTCATTGTTGAATCTCCTCTTTCTGAAATTTCCACTTGACTCACCTCTCCTATTATCATGGCCACGATGACCACCCGAGTGGTTACCGCCTTTGTTCGTATTTTTCCCTCCTCGTTGGTTATCATCGCTCTGATGATTGCTGTCACCGGTATGACCCTGGTTGTGGTCCCTCGGTTGAGTATACTCATTATCTCTCTCTAATAATTGAGCCCTGTTTACAACATCTGAATATAAAGAAAATTTATGAGAGATAAGATATTGCCGAATCTCGGGTTTTAGACCTCTCAGAAACATCCTTGTCATTCGTTCCTCATTTTCGACCAAATGAGGTGCAAACCTGGATAACTCTGCAAACTTCGCCTCGTACTGGG
This sequence comes from Panax notoginseng, assembly GCA_016801055.1. Classification (NCBI taxonomy): domain Eukaryota; kingdom Viridiplantae; phylum Streptophyta; class Magnoliopsida; order Apiales; family Araliaceae; genus Panax; species Panax notoginseng. Next base: position 161,376,532 of record CM029012.1, on the reverse strand, counting down.
ACACCGTCATGTTGTTTTGTTCCAGTCTAATAAACTCAACCTCCTTCATATGACGAATACTTTCAGGAAAGTACTTGTCATTGAACAGTTTTTGAAATGTTTCCCAGGACATGTTGAGTGCGTCAGGCTGGGTACGCTTCACAGACTCCCACCAGTAGTCTGCCTCACCGCGGAACATAAATGTGGCGAATGGAACCTTCTGTTCCTCCGTGCATCCCAAGACATCAAATATCTTGGTAATTTGCTTGACCCACGTTTCCGCCATGATCGGATCCGGCTTTCCCTTAAATTCTGGTGGTCCCAATTCTTTGAACTGCTTAGCTGTGACAAACCGCGCGTTGTTATCATTTCCACCCGTATTCTGCACACGAGTCTCCCTCGTCTGATTTTGCATGAACTGCAAAAAGCTCCTAAACATTCCATCATTCATCGTTTGCTCGGTAACGTTGTTTACAGGAGGAATATTGCCTTCCTGTTGCACGTTCCCCTGGGTAGTGATCAAAGGTGTCTCCACGGTCTGATTTACTCCATTATTAACGTTCTCAGCTGCCATTCTTAAATACTGCCATAAAACAAGGGTTAATAGTCATGTCATATATTATCCCTATACTCTGACCGACCAAATAAACACCAAATAAACTTAGTCAGGTCATACTAGCGAAGGAATTCCCCGTCTCTCCCCTCCTAGTTCTTGTCTCACATCTCAGCCAGGGATCATATCCCTAAGCTCTGATACCAACTGTGACGCCCCCAGAATAGGTATACAACACCCATTCTGAGTCGCCAAATACATGGTACAGAAAGCAAACTACAACTTCAATAATACAATTGTCGTGCAAAATACGACAACACATACTGTGAGTTTAAATACAAATATTGTCTTCTAGACAATATCCACACTCAAATAAATCCTCATTACAATTATTCAAACACTATTTTACAGAAATAGTGAGGACTGCTAATACATCTTTCTAGAACCATCACTCCATACCCCGACTAGATCCTGCTATGTTCTCACCTCCTGAGAAGAAAAATGGAACAAAAAGGAAAAGGGTGAGCTCAACTAGCCCAGTAAAGAATATTATGACTAAGATAATATACAACAAATTATCGTTAGTCTTCAACAGGGAAAAATCTGATAAAATATAATCGACAACAAGTTTTAGATCAACAACTGCAGCGGAAACAACAAACCATTAGAAGAGTCAAGTAGAGAAAGAATTCTACTATCTTCTAAGATTTAAAAGTCCATCATCAATATTTTATCCCTGTAACATCAATTAATAATCATCTTTAACCAAATATTCATCTTTGCACTACAGGCCAAAGATATTCATTTGTATCATCAGTCGGTCATGTTCATCTCAACACCTGTTCATCTTTGCACTACAGGCCAAAGATATTCATCAAGTAATTATACATCTTTGCACTACAGGCCAAAGATATTCAGTAATATCATCATTTAGGACTGAGGATGATGAAAAATATCTTAAAGAGAACGAATCCAATGAGACAGAAGGACAAATAGTAGGGATTCGTATAACAGTTTATCCAAGATCAATAATACTTCATAATAATCAATTGTGAAGCAGAATTCAAAAATAAAGATCAAAACATGGATACAATCAAAGATAGTAACCATAATAGACATCTTGGACAAAAAGGGAAAATTTTATTTTTCGGTGAATAGTGCCGTATTCGTGAATAGTGCCGTATACGTGAATAGTGCCGTATACGTGAATAGTAACCCCCGACACAAAAAGTTCCAAATTTGATAAAAACTCATATCAATATTTCAGCATAATGATATTGAAGAAAATAATATCATTTAAGAAGAAAATAATATCCCTTACCTCAAAATATCAGTACTTCTGGTCGGAATACCGGTATAAGGCTGAAAGAAACTTGCTCTGATGAATAGAAACTCTCAAAGTATCTAAATACTCACAAAATACACTCAATAATCTAGAGAGAGAAAGAGAGAAAACTTGTTTCTGGTGTGATTTTCAATTCTAACTTAGCCCTCTATTTATAGGAAAATTTTGGTAGGTTTGACCTGCAACCTGATGGCTTTACCTGCTACTATTCCCACCTACCACATTTGAAATATAATTCAGCACATTTCTTCACCAACCACAAGTGGGGCCCACCAATTCTAGAATTTTCCATCAAAATGATAAACTCCGAAAATTCAACAATTTCTGAACCAGTCATCTTGTAAAATTCATAATAAATCATACGTTCATTTTTAACGGTTCAAAATTTGTGGACATATACTCAACTTATATATGTATAACATATCCAAAAATTACCACGATCCAACGGTCGGATTAAAAATTATAACCCCCGCAAAATATCTCAAAAACCCTGATTTTTAATACCTCCATTCCGACAAAAATATGATAAAAACCTCAACATTAACTCCTTCATTTTTAACCACAAAAATATATCCCTCATTTATATCCACATAAAATAAATATTTCCTTATCATATGAATCAATAATTAATTATTCACAAATAATATTACAGAATCACATTTATGACAACCAGGCCGTTCCCAGGAAAGAGGGGGCTTTCCAATAAGGATTTCTCCTTACTGGCGCGCAATTAGATGACCAAACCTCTCCTTAGACAGAACTTTCTAGACATTGCCAATAATGTTATCTAATAATATTATTCAAATAATATGAATTATTGATCTGATAAATGAAAATACTGTGCAGCAACAATTATTGAAACAACAATAATATAAAATATCAACGCAGCAATTATTGAATCAATAAAATAAAATATTGAATAATAACTACTGTAACAATTATTGAGTAGTGCCTTCTTACGTAAGAATCAATAATTGGTGCAATACCGTGTGCTACTGTATTTTAACCACCGGGTATTCCAACAGTATTAACGGTAACAACTACGCCGTTATTTATAAACAACTTATACTTGTCGTTTTCTTCATCCAATCGCTTTCCGTTATGGGGCCCACACAAGGCTGCGTCGTCGTACGAATATTCCCCGACAGCAAGAATATTCCACGACCAACCGAATATTCACCGACCAAAAATAAATATTTTATAACCACTTGCTTATTTTGCAAAATTTGCACATTTCACCCATAACCAAAGTATTATATCAAATTAACCCCTTATTATTCACAATAATATTTAGAGAAAATTTGATTTTATTCATTAATAAGTTGGGGTCTTACAATTAACATCATTATCATCTCATACTCAATTCATTTCAAATGAATTATTAAACTTCAAGACACATAAATATATATGCACTCAATTAATTTTAAATATCTTTATTTTCATTACTAATATTATTTATAAAATTCACGGGTATTACACATTAAGAGGTGAACTGTTAAGATACATTAAGATGTAATCAAATACCACCTAAACAAACTTTAAAATTATGAACATTGTAAGACCCCAACTTTTTTATAAATAAAATTGAATTTTCTCTATTTATTATTTTGAAATAGTAAGGGCTGATTTGATTAATGTGATAAATTATGGGTAAAATGCGCAAATATCTTAAATGAGCAAGTGGATATAAAATATTCTTGTTGTCGGGAAATATTCGTTTGGTCGTGAAATATTCTTGCTGTTGGGGAATATTCGTACGACGACGCAACCTTGTGTGGGCCCCATAACGGAAAGCGATTGGATGAAAAAAACGACAAATATGAATTTTTTATAAATAACGGCGTAGTTGTTACCGTTGACATTGTTGTAATATCCGGTGGTTAAAGCATAGTAATACATGGTGTTGCACAGTAGCACACGGTATTGCACCAATTATTAATTCTTACGTAAGAAGACACTACTCAATAATTATTACAGTAATTATTGTTCAATATTTTATTTTTTTGATTCAATAATTGCTACGTTGATATTTTATATTATTGTTGTTTCAATAATTGTCACTGCACAGTATTTCTATTATCAGATCAATAAATTATATTATTTTAATAATATTATTAGATAGCATTATTGGCAATGTCTAGAAATGTAAGACCCCAACTTTTATAAATAAAGATGATTTTTCTATAAATATCATTTTTGAATATTATGGAGTTAATTTGATATAATGTTATAGTTGTGGGTAATATTTATAAATTTTGCAAAGTACGCAAGTTATTATATAATATTCGATTGGTCGGAGAATATTCGTTTTAATAGGGAATATTCGTACAACGACACAATTATTGGTGGACCCCACAGCGGAATTATTGTCGGATTGAGAAAACGACAAAAATATTTTATTAAAAATAACGGCGGAAGTTTTACCATTGTTACTGTTGAACTACTCGGTAGTAAAAGTACAGTAATACGTGTGGTTGCATAGTAACACACGGTATTGATTATTAATGCTTATGTGAGAAGTCACTCAGTTTGATTCAATTATTGTCAGTTAATAATATGAATTATTTAGCGATAATGACGTTTTGTTTTATTCGTATTATTAACGTAATAAAACAGAAACATCTTTTTTATATAAAACAGAATACTTTATTAAAGTTATTCTATAAATAGAATATATTTTATTTTATTTAAAAGATTTTTCTTTAAATATGGACCGTCAAATTAAAGTAATCAATCTGGATCGTTCATGGATTAGTTACTATGCATTCTATTTTTCTATAAATAGCAGCTCATTCCTTCATTATTTCTTACGAATTCACTGAATTCTAGAGAGAGAAACTATAGAGAGAAACTATAGAGAGAGAGAAGAAGAGTATTCTGCTACTTAACTACTTCCTTATTTCAGCTCTTCTTTAAAACGGTAAGGGGTGTTATTCTTTCTTATTCATGAAGAGAACTGTTGTTATTCCATTTCTTATTATTCTGTTGGAATAACCTGTATACGCGGTCTACCCTATACTTGGTGACATTCTCCTATTATTCTGTTGGAACATCCTGTCTGTGTGTTTTACACCGGACCTGGTTCCATTTTTATTATTATTCTGTTGGAACATCCTGTCTGTGTGTTTTACACCGAACCTGGTTCCGTCTTGTTATTATTCTGTTGGAACATCCTGTCTGTGTGTTTACGCCGGACCTGGTTCCATTATTTATTATTCTGTCGGAATATCCTGTCTGTGCGTTTACGCCGGACCTGGTTCCATTATTTATTATTCTGTTGGAATAACCTGTCTGTGCGGTCTATCGCATGCATGGTGATTTCTTTTGTTATTCCATTCTTTATTATACTCAGTTGGTTAAGTTTTGACTTCTATACTCCATGAAATTTGTGGAATATCCTTGATAATTGCGTTTCATCCAGTATTTTTTCATGAAAATATTCTTCTAAGTATTCTTGAATTTTACTCCACAAAGCAGTATCATGTTGACAATTTGGACGTTGTTAATTCTTGGATAAATTAATTCTTGAACTTGTTTTATTGAATTCTTATATCATTGTCATCATCCTCATGTTTATAAAATGTTGAAAGTCATCTGTGGCCTGTAGTGCATAGATGGACTTGGTATGATTATGACCAGGGATTATTCGGTATAATCATGACCGTAATGTTACAAATGATGTGGTAAAAGTCCTCATTGGCCGTAGTGCATTGGTGGACAGTTGTTGGCATGATCATGACCATTAATGAATACACGAATATCCTTGGCCGTAGTGCAGTGTTGATTCGATGATGTGGATTATTTTATTAAGCTGAGTCCCAGCGATAACAGTGTTGAAAAACCTTTTAAATCATAAAAGATATTAGAGTTTATTTTCTACTTGACTCTTTTAATGGATTGCTTGTTCCGCTGCAGTTAAACTTGATGTCTATTATATTTTATCAGTTTAACATTGTTGAAGGCTAATGATAATTTATTCTGCATTATCTTAGTCATACTATTTCTTACTGGGCTAGTTGAGCTCACCCTTTCTTTCACTGTTCTCTTCAGGAAATGAGAACGTAGATGGGGCAAGTCGGGGAATGGAGTGATGGTTCGAATGATAGTATTAGTTAGTAGTCCTCACTATTCTATGTAATGGTGTGTTAATAAATGTAATGAGGACTCCTTTTGAGTATGAATACTCTCTAGAAGATAATATTTGTATTCAAACTCGCAGTTTATGTTTTGTCGTATTGTACACGACAGTTGTATTAGTAAGTTGTATTTGTATTCTGTACTATGTATCTGACGACCCAAGATGGGTGATGTATACCTAATTTTGGGGCGTCACAGTTGGTATCAGAGCTTAGGGATATGATCCCTGGCTAAGATGTGAGAATAGAACTAGGAGGGGAGAAACGGGGAATTCCTTCGCTAGTATGACCTACTTAAGTTTATTTGCATGGTATTTAATTGGTCGGTCATAATATAAGGATAATATATGACATATCAATTAACTTTTATTTTGTGACAGTATCTGAAAATGGCATCTGAGAATGTTGAGAATAGCAATGGAGCACATGCGACTGTTGATTCACCACATATCAATAATCAGGATAATGTGCATCAGGAAGGTGACAATCCTCATGCTGACAACAACACTGACCAGATGATGAATGATGGAATATTCAGAAACTTTATGCAGTTCATGCAATAGCAGGCGAGAGCGGCTCCTGTCCAAAATATAGGTGGAAACACTGAAAACTCTCGGACGGTCACCGCTAAATAGTTCAAGGAGCTGGTACCACCAGAGTTTAAGGGAGAGCCAAAACCACTTATAGCGGAAACATGGATAAAGCAGATTACCAAGATATTTGATGTCTTGAGATGCTCCGAGGAGCAAAAGGTTCCCTTTGCCGCCTTTATATTGCGAGAAGAGGCAGATTACTGGTGGGAATCGATTAAGCGTACTCAACCTGCCGCACTGAAGATGTCCTGGGAGAAGTTCCAAGAGCTGTTCAATGAAAAATACTTTCCTGAAAGTATTCATCACATGAAGGAGGTGGAATTTATCAAGTTGGAGCAAAACAATATGACCGTGTCGCAGTACGAAGCCAAGTTTGCTGAGTTGTCCCGGTTTGCGTCCCACTTGGTGGATAATGAAGAGCGAATGACGCGAATGTTTTTGCGAGGTTTGAAACCTGAGATACGTCAACATCTTATTTCTCATAAACTGTGTTTGTATTCAGATGTTGTGAATAGGGCTCAGTTAGTGGAGCGCGATAACGAGTCAACGCAACCAAAAGAGAGCAGTCGACAAAATGATAATACCAATGAGAGCAGTCATCGAAGCGGTGACAACAAGCGTGGAGGGAATCAACAGGCCAGAAATGGTAACCACTTCGGTGGTAATCAGGGCCAAAATAATAAGAATGGTCATTTCAAGAAGAGGAGATTCAACAATGATGGAAAGACGTCAGCACCAGCACCCATTTTTAAGGAAGGAGAACGACCACCTATCATATATTTTAAATGCGGAGGGGAGGGGCACATCAGTCCAAACTGCGCGATGTCGTCTAAAGCATGTTATAATTGTGGAAGAGAAGGTCATTTAGCTCGATTTTGTCGTTTACCAAAAACAAGTTCAGCCAAGATGGAGACACCAAAGGCCGTCCCAGAAAAGTAAAAACCGGTAGTGCAAGAGAGAGCGTTTGTTGTGACCTCCCAGAAAGTAAGGAACCCGAATGAGGTCATCACGGGTAAGCTTATCATAAACTCTAACGAAGGCTATACTTTATTTGATACCGGTTCTACCCATTCTTTTATTTCTCCTACTTGCGCTCATCGATTAAATTTGATTCCGGAGAAATTAGACTTTGATTTATCTGTTGAAACTCCATTGGGAGAAACCTTCATTACATCCACGATTTATAAGTCTTGTTTGGTTCAAGTTGGTACCCACACATTACCTGTCGATCTGATTTCATTAAAAATACTTGCATTTGACGTGATTCTAGGGATTGATTGGTTAACTACTCATCATGCAAAAATTGATTGTTTTCGTAAGGTTGTTAGCTTTCATATTCCTAATCGACCTATTATGCGAATTCAAGCAACCAAACCATTAAAATCAATCGCTGTCATCTCAAGCCATAAAGCTATTCGTTTATTGAAAAACAGATGTCAAGATTTCTTAGCTCATGTCACGGATCTAAACAAAAATACGTCAGTTTTGAATGATATTTCTATTGTTAATAAATTTCCTGACGTATTCCCTGAAGAACTTCCTGGCCTACCCCCAGAGCGTGAAATTGAATTTTGTATCGACCTTGAACCCGGTACAAAACCCATTTCCAAAGCCCCATATCGAATGGCTCCTATTGAACTTCAGGAGTTAAAGATCCAACTGCAGGAATTGTTAGACATTGGCTTTATTCGTCCTAGTACTTCTCCTTGGGGTGCTCCTGTTCTATTCGTGAAGAAGAAAGATGGAAGTATGCGACTTTATATTGATTATCGGGAGTCGAATCATGTCACCATCAAAAACAGGTACCAATTGCCACGTATTGATGACCTGTTTGACCAGTTACAAGGAGCACAATTCTTTTCAAAGATCGATCTTCGTTCTAGATATCATCAGCTGAAGGTTAGAACTGAGGATATTCCAAAGACGGCTTTCAGAACTCGGTACGGGCATTATGAATTCCTAGTCATGTCCTTTGGATTGACTAATGCTCCTGCTGCCTTCATGGATATGATGAACCGGGTATTCAAGGAATATTTGGATCACTTTGTGGTCGTCTTTATTGATGACATCCTTATTTATTCCAAAAGTCGTGAAGATCATGAGCAACACTTGAGGCTGGTACTCCAAAAGCTTCGTGAATACAAGCTTTATGCCAAGTTGAAGAAATGCGAGTTCTGGCTGGAAGAGGTAGCATTCCTTGGGCACGTAGTATCAAGTCATGGAATATCGGTTGACCCGGCAAAGATTGAAGCTATTCAAAGCTGGGAGCAACCTAAATCAGTGACCGAAGTACGTAGCTTTCTTGGTTTAGCTGGTTATTATCGGAGATTCGTGGAAGAATTTTCTCGAATCGCTACTCCATTAACTCAGCTGACTCGGAAAGATACAAAGTTCGGTTGGAGCGAAGAATGTGAGCAAAGTTTTTAAGAACTCAAGAGGAGACTCATTTCAGCACCTGTTCTAACAATACCATCTGGCTCGGAGGAATTTGTCATCTACAGTGATGCTTCGAGCAAAGGGTTAGGATGCGTTCTCATGCAACATGGAAAAGTCATAGCCTATGCATCAAGACAACTCAAAGAATATGAAAGGAATTATCCTACTCATGATCTAGAGTTGGCAGCTGTTGTCTTTGCACTTAAAATTTGGAGGCATTACTTGTATGGGGAGAAGGTGGAGATCTTTACGGATCATAAAAGTCTCAAATATTTCTTCACTCAAAAGGAACTCAACATGCGACAACGACGTTGGCTTGAACTGTTGAAAGATTATGATCATACCATTCAATATCATCCTGGAAAAGCGAACGTGGTAGCTGACGCATTGAGTAGAAGATCATATGCAAGTACGAGTGCGATATTGTCAACACAAAGACCCATTTTGTGTGATTTGCAAAGGATGGAGATAGAGTTAAAGACTCCAGGGACCCATGTGATGATGGCGAATATACGAGTAGAACCGACTTTAATCGATAAAGTTAAAGCTGCTCAAGCTACAGACCTGGAGCTGATGCGTATGAAGAAGAAAGTGCAAGAAGGTGCTATACCGGAAGCAAGAATCGATGAAGAAGGAATACTTCGAGTCAACTCCAGACTTTGTGTTCCTAACAACCCTGATTTAAAGTATGAAATCATGATGGAGGCGCACAACACACCGTTTGCAATCCATCCTGGAAGTACCAAAATGTATCATGATCTTCATCATACATTTTGGTGGAGCAATATGATGAGAGAGATAGCGTTGTTTATCTCAAGGTGTCTAACTTGTCAACGAGTCAAAGCGGAGCATCAAGTACCGAATGGTCCATTGCAAACACTTGAAATTCCAGAATGGAAGTGGGAGCACATTACCATAGATTTCGTTACCGGTCTTCCTAGGGTTTTTCAAGGTATTGATGCGATTTGGGTCATTGTTGATAGATTGACCAAGTCTGCTCATTTCTTACCGATACGAGAAACTTATACACTTGAACGTCTTGCTCGTATGTACATAAACGAGATTGTAAGACTGCATGGTATGCCAGTATCCATAGTTTCTGACCGAGACCCAAGATTCACTTCACGATTTTAAGTTAGTTTACAAAAAGTTATGGGCACGGAGTTACGATTTAGTTCAGCATATCATCCTCAGACGGATGGACAATCAGAGAGGACTATTCAAACTCTTGAAGATCTATTAAGACTCTGTGTCTTTGACTTCAAGGGAAGTTGGGACAAGTTCTTACCATTGGTGGAGTTTTCCTACAACAACAGTTATCAAGCAAGTATTGGCATGGCTCCATTCGAAGCATTGTATGGAAGAAAATTTCGTTCTCCAGTATGCTGGGATGAGGTGGGCGAAGCAACGTTGTTGGGACCGGAGTTGGTACGTATGACTACAGAAAAGATTCAAACGATCCGACAACGTATAAAAACCTCATAAGATCGACAAAAAAGTTATGCTGATCTTCATCGAAAGGACGTGGAATTTGATGTAGGAGATCATGTGTTCTTACGTGTTGCTCCATGGAAAGGAGTTACAAGATTTGGAAAGAGAGAAAGGCTCAATCCTCGATTCATCGGTCCATTTTTAATCCTCGATCGAGTAAGAACTGTGGCTTATAGACTCGCTTTACCGCCAAGTATGTCTCGTGTTCATAACGTTTTTCACATATCCATGTTACGCAAATATGTGGAAGACCCGAACCACATTATTGAGTTAGAACCGGATGAAATAGCGGAGGATTTGACGTATGAAGAAGTTCCTATTCAAATCTTGAATAAGAAGGAACATATTCTACGCTCCAAGGTTATACCTCAAGTCAAAGTTTTGTAGAGAAACCACGATGTTGAGGAAATGACTTGGGAGTTAGAATCTGAAATGAAATCAAGGTATCCTTACCTCTTCGATATACCAGGTACGTACCCTAATTTCGAGGGTAAAATTTCATAAGAAGGGGAGGTTGTAAGACCCCAACTTTTATAAATAAAGATAAATTTTTTATAAATATCATTTTTGAATATTATGGAGTTAATTTGATATAATGTTATAGTTGTGGATAATATTTATAAATTTTGTAAAGTACGCAAGTTGTTATATAATATTCGATTGGTCGGAGAATATTCGTTTTAACAGAGAATATTCGTACAACGACACAATTATTGGTGGACCCCACAACGGAATTATTGTCGGATTGAGAAAACGACAAAAATATTTTATTAAAAATAACGGCGAAAGTTTTACCATTGTTACTGTTGAACTACTCGGTAGTAAAAGTACAGTAATACGTGTGGTTGCATAGTAGCACACGGTATTGATTATTAATGCTTATGTGAGAAGTCACTCAGTTTGATTCAATTATTGTCAGTTAATAATATGAATTATTTAGCGATAATGACGTTTTGTTTTATTCGTATTATTAACGTAATAAAACAGAAACATCTTTTTATATAAAACAGAATACTTTATTAAAGTTATTCTATAAATAGAATATATTATATTTTATTTAAAAGATTTTTCTTTAAATATGGACCGTCAGATTAAAGTAATCAATCTGGATCGTTCATGGATTAGTTACTATGCATTCTATTTTTCTATAAATAGCAGCTCATTCCTTCATTATTTCTTACGAATTCACTGAACTCTAGAGAGAGAAACTATAGAGAGAAACTATAGAGAGAGAGAGAAGAAGAGTATTCTGCTACTTAACTACTTCCTTATTTCAGCTCTTCTTTAAAACGGTTAAGGGTGTTATTCTTTCTTATTCATGAAGAGAACTGTTGTTATTCCATTTCTTATTATTTTGTTGGAATAACCTGTATACGCGGTCTACCATATACTTGGTGACATTCTCCTATTATTTTGTTGAAACATCCTGTCTGTGTGTTTTACATCGGACCTGGTTTCATTTTTATTATTATCCAGTTGGAAAATCCTGTCTGTGTGTTTTACACCGGACCTGGTTCTGTCTTGTTATTATTCTGTTGGAACATTCTGTCTGTGTGTTTACGCCGGACCTGGTTCCATTATTTATTATTCTGTCGGAATATCATGTCTGTGCGTTTACGCCGGACCTGGTTCCATTATTTATTATTCTGTCGGAATATCCTGTCTGTGCGTTTACGCCGGACCTGGTTCCATGATTTATTATTCTGTTGGAATAACCTGTCTGTGCGGTCTATCGCATGCATGGTGATTTCTTTTGTTATTCCATTCTTTATTATACTCAGTTGGTTAAGTTTTGACTTCTATACTCCATGAAATTTGTGGAATATCCTTGATAATTGCGTTTCATCCAGTATCTTTTCATGAAAATATTCTTCTAAGTATTCTTGAATTTTACTCCACAAAGCAGTATCATGTTGACAATTTGGACGTTGTTAATTCTTGGATAAATTAATTCTTGAACTTGTTTTATTGAATTCTTATATCATTGTCATCATCCTCATGTTTATAAAATGCTGAAAGTCATCTGTGGCCTGTAGTGCGTAGATGGACTTGGTATGATTATGACCAGGGATTATTCGGTATAATCATGACCGTAATGTTACAAATGATGTGGTAAAAGTCCTCATTGGCCGTAGTGCATTGGTGGACAGTTGTTGGCATGATCATAATCATTAATGAATACACGAATATCCTTGGCCGTAGTGCAGTGTTGATTCGATGATGTGGATTATTTTATTAAGCTGAGTCCCAGCGATAACAGTGTTGAAAAACCTTTTAAATCATAAAAGATATTAGAGTTTATTTTCTACTTGACTCTTTTAATGGATTGCTTGTTCCGCTGCAGTTAAACTTGATGTCTATTATATTTTATCAGTTTAACATTGTTGAAGGCTAATGATAATTTATTCTGCATTATCTTAGTGATACTATTTCTTACTGGGCTAGTTGAGCTCACCCTTTCTTTCACTGTTCTCTTCAGGAAATGAGAACGTAGCTGGGGCAAGTCGGAGAACGGAGTGATGGTCCTCACTATTCTATGTAATGGTGTGTTAATAAATGTAATGAGGACTCCTTTTGATTATGAATACTCTCTAGAAGATAATATTTGTATTCAAACTCGCAGTTTATGTTTTGTCATATTGTACACGACAGTTGTATTAGTAAGTTGTATTTGTATTCTGTACTATGTATCTGACGACCCAAGATGGGTGATGCATACCTAATTTTGGGGCGTCACAAGAAAGTTCTGTCTAAGGAGAGGTTTGGTCACCTAATTACGTGCCAGTAAGGAGAAATCCTTATTGGAAAGCCCCCTCTTTCCTGGGAACGACCTAGTTGTCAGTATTGTGATTCTGTAATATTATTTGTGAATAATTAATTATTGATTTATATGATAAGGAAAATATTCATTTTATGTGGATATAGGTGGAGAAAATTTTAATATGACAATTGTTGAAAATTAATATTTTATCTTTTTTGATAAAATAATTTATTTAAATATATTATTATATTATAATAATATAATAATTGTGATATTTTTATAATGAATGTGGGATATATGAATAAATGAGGAGGAAGAGTATTTTTGTTACTAAAAATATTTAAAATATATTTTTCATATTTGGGGACCCCATTTATTGACTGAAATTTGATTATAGCCCGTAAAATCGTCCGTATGTGAATTTTGGTCAATTTTTGTTTGGAATTTGAAAAAACTTAAACTTACAAAGTTGTAGAAAATTGAATTTCCTATGAAATGGACATAAAATTTGAATTTTTCTGATAAAAGGACTATTTATTATGAATTATTGAAGTTTCAAAATAATTAATTTTTGTAGTTTAAAATAATTTTTTTATGAAAAAACATTTTTTGTGAGATGGAGGGCCCCACTTGTGTGGTTAATGTGCTGAAATTGGATCGTCAAAGTGGGCGTAGGAAATTTATATAAATATATTAATATTTTATTAAATTTTCTGCTTTGGTGTTGTAAGCAATTTTCTATAAATAGGGTGCTTAGGTTAGAATTAAAAATCACACCAAAAACTGAAGTTTTCTCTCTCTATATTATCGAGTGTATTCTTGTGAGTATTTTGATACTTTGAGTGTTGCTATATGGTGCAAGTTCCTTCTGCACTATATCCAGTATTCCAATCAGAAGTACTGTCTTTTTGAGGTAAGGGATGTTATTTTTTATATATATAAATGATATTATTTCTTTCAATATCATTATGTCGTATATTGGTAAGATTTTTCTTGTGAAATTCTTGTTATTTAGTGTCGGGGTTACTATTCACGTTTACGATACTTTTCACGTATACGGCACTATTCACAGAAAAATTAAATTTTCGTTTTTTATCCAAGATATCTAGTATGGATACTAGCTTTGATTGTATCCATATTTTGATCTTCATTCTTGAATTTTACTCCACTATGGTTATTTATGAAATATTTTTGATATTGGATTGTTTAACGTACGAATCCTTAATATTTGTTCTTTTGTTTTACTGTATTCGTTTTCTTTAAAATATTTTTCATCATCCTCAGTCCTAAATGATGATATAAATGAATATCTTTGGCCAGTAGTACAAAGATGAATGATTAACTGATGAATAGCTTTGGCCCGTAGTGCAAAAATGAACAGGTGTTTAGATGAACATGACCAACTAGTGATACAAATGAATATCTTTGGCCTGTTGTACAAAGATGAATATTTGATTCAAGATGTATATTAATTGATGTTACAGGGATAAAATATTAATGATGAACTTTTAAATCTTTGAACATAGTAGAATTCATTCTCTACTTAACTCTTCTAATGTATTGTTGTTTCCGCTGCAGTTGTTGATCTAAAATTTGTTGTCTATTATATTCTATCAGATTTTTCTTTATTGAGGACTAACGATAATTTGTTCTATATTATCTTAGTCATAATATTCTTTACTAGACTAGTTGAGCTCACCATTTTTCTTTTTATTCCATTTTTCTTCTCAGAAAGCGAGAATATAGCGGGAAGTAGTCGGGGTGTGGAGTGATGTTCCAAGGCAGTTTTTATAATTGTCCTCACTATTTTGTAAAATAGTGTATCAATAATTGTAATGAGGACTTATTTGAGTGTGGATATTGTCTAGAAGATAATATTTGTATTTTAATTCACAGTTTATGTGTTGTCGTATTTTGTACGACAATTGTATTAATAAAGTTGTAGTTATTTCTGTACCATATTTTTGGCGACTCAGAATGGGTGAGGTATACCTGTTTTGGGGCCGTCACAGTTGGTATCAGAGTTTAGGGATATGATCTTTGGCGGTGATCGGGGAATAGAATTAGGAGGGGAGAGACGAGTAAATCCTTCGCTAATGTGTCGTACCTAAGCTTATTTGTTGGTTGGTCAGAATATAGGGATATTATGTGATATGTTAATTTCTTTAATTACCCCTTGTTTTATGGTAGTATTTGAGAATGGCAACTGAGAATGTTAACAGTGGAGTATATGAGACCGTGGAGACACCTTTACTCACCAATGAGGAGAACGTGCAACAGGCCGGCAATGTTCCTCTTGTAAACAATATCACTGAGCAGACGATGAACGATGAGATGTTTAGAATCTTTTTGCGGTTCATGTAAAACCAAACGAAGGAGACTCCTGTTCAAAATACAGGTAGAAACAATGGCAACACACAGCTGGTCACAGCCAAGCAGTTCAAAGAGTTAAGACCACCAGAATTCTGGGGAAAGCCAAATCCGATTAAGGCAGAAACGTGGGTCAAGCAAATTACCAAAATATTCGATGTCTTGGGATGAGGAACAGAAGGTTCCATTAGCCACCTTTATGTTCCGTAATGAGGCAGATTATTGGTGGAAATCTGTGAAGCGTACCCATCCAGCCGCACTCAGCATGTCTTGGGAGACATTTCAGAAACTGTTCAATGACAAGTACTTTCCTGAAAGTGTTCGTCATATGAAGGAGGTAGAGTTTATTAGACTGGAACAGAACAACATGACGGTGTCCCAGTACGAGGCGAAGGTCACGGAGTTATCCAGGTTTACACCTCATTTGGTGGAGAACGAGGAACGTATGACGCGGATGTTTCTGAGAGGTTTGAAACCTGACATACGTCAGTATCTCATTTCTCATAAATTTTCTCTATATTCAGATGTTGTCAACAGGGCTCAATTATTAGAGCGAGATAATGAGTACGTTCAACCGAGAGACCACAACCAGGGTCATACCGGTGACAGCAGTCATCGGAGCAACGATAACCAGCGGGAAAAGAAAAATACTGACAAAAGCGGTAACCACTTTGGTGGTAATCATGACCATAATAATAGAAGAAGCGAGTCAGGAGGAGATTTTAAAAAGAGAAGGTACAAAACGACAATGTAAAGACGTCAGCACCAGCATCAATTGGTTCTAAGGGAGGAGAACAACCACCGGTCGTATACTATAAATGCGGGAAAGAGGGACATATCAGCCCAAACTGCCCACAACAGTTCAAGGTATGTGTATAATTGTGGAAAGGAAGGACATATCGCTCGAGATTGTACTGTAGCGAAACCAAGTCCAGCGGGGATGGTGACTCAAAAGGATGTCCCATAAAAGTCAAAGTCAACGGTTCCTGGAAAAAAGTTTGTTGTGACTGGTCAAAATGCAAGGAACCAAAACGAGGTGATCACGGGTAAGCTAATCATAAATTCTTACGAAGTTTAGACATTACTAGATACCGGTTCTACCCTTTCATTTATCTCTCCTGCTTGTGCTCAACGTTTAAACTTGACTCCGGAGAAATTAGACTTTGACCTATTTGTGGAGAGTCCGTTAGGAGAAACTTTCATTACATCCATTGTTTATAAATCTTATTTGATTCAAGTTGGCACCATCACATTACCTGTTGATCTTATCTCTTTAAAGATACTTACTTTCGATGTGATTTTAGGAATTGATTGGTTAACTATTCATCATGCCAAAATTGATTGTTTTCGTAAGGTTGTTAGTTTTCATATTCTTAACCAACCTGTTATGCGAATTCAAGCAACTAAACTACTAAAATCAATCACTGTCATATCAAGCCATAAAGCCATTTGTTTATTAAAAAATGGATGTTAAGCTTTCTTAGCCCATGTCATGGATTTGAACAAAAACACGTCAGATTTGAATAATATTTCTGTTGTTAGTGAATTTCCTGACGTATTTCCTGAAGAACTTTTCTGTCTACCCCCAGAACGTGATGTTGAATTCTTTATTGATCTTGAACCTGGTACGAAGCCCATTTCTAAAACCCCATATCGAATGGCTCCTATTGAACTTCAGGAGTTAAAGGTCCAACTACAGGAGTTTTTGGACATCGGTTTCATTCGTCCTAGTACATCTCCTTGGGGTGCTCTTGTTTTATTTGTAAAGAAGAAAGATGGGAGTATGCGACTTTTTATTGACTATCGAGAATTGAACCATGTCATCATCAAGAATACGTATCCGCTACCTCGTATTGATGACCTGTTTGACCAGTTGCAAGGAGCACAATTCTTTTCAAAGATCGATCTTCGTTCTGGATATCATCAGCTGAAGATTAGAACTGAGGATATTCCGAAGACTGCCTTCAGAACTCGGTATGGGCATTATGAATTCTTAGTCATATCTTTTGGATTGACTAATGCTCCTGCAGCTTTCATGGATATGATGAACCGAGTATTCAAAGAATATTTGGATCAGTTCGTTGTTATCTTTATTGATGACATCCTCATATATTCCAAAAGTCGTGAAGATCATGAGCACAATTTGAACCTGGTACTCCAAAGGCTTCGTGAAAACAAGCTATATGTCAAGTTGAAAAAATGCGAGTTCTGGCTTGAGGAAGTAGCATTCCTTGGGCACGTGGTGTCAAAACATGGAGTATCTATTGACCCGGTGAATATTGAAGCAATACAAACTTGGGAGCAACCTAAGTCGGTGACCGAAGTACGTAGCTTTCTGGGCTTAGTTGGTTATTATCGGAGATTTGTGGAAGAATTTTCTCGAATCGCTATTCCGTCAACTCAGCTGACTCAAAAAGATACAAAATTCGTATGGAGCGAGGAATGCTAGAAGAGTTTCCAAGAGCTTAAGAGGAGACTTATTTCGGCACCTGTTTTGACAATACCATCTGGTTCGGATAGATTTGTTATCTACAGCGATGTTTCAGGCAAAGGGTTAGGATGTGTTCTCATGCAACATGGGAAGGTCATAGCCTATGCCTCGCGACAACTTAAAGAATATGAGAAGAATTATCCTACTAATGATCTAGAGTTAGCAACAGTCGTTTTTGCGTTGAAAATTTGGAGGCACTATCTATATGGGGAGAAAGTGGAGATATATTCAGACCATAAAAGCCTCAAATATTTCTTCACCCGAAAGGAACTCAACATGCGGCAACGACGTTAGCTCGAGTTGTTGAAAGATTATGACCATACCATTCAATACTATCTTGGAAAAGCGAACGTGGTAGCTGACGCATTGAGTAGAAGATCATATACGGGAACGAGTGCGATACTGTCAAAACAAATGCCCATTTTGTGTGATTTACAAAAGATGAAGATAGAATTCAAGACTCCGGGGACCCATGCGATGATGTCAAGTATACGCATAGAACCAACTTTAATCGATAAAGTTAAAGTTGCTCAAGCCACAGACCCTGAGCTGATGCGTATGAAAAAAAAAGTGCAAGAAGGTGCTATTCCAGAAGCAAGAATCGATGAAGAATGAATACTTCGAGTCAACTCCAAACTTTGCGTTTCTAACGATTCTGACTTGAAACATAGAATCATGATGGAGGCACACAACACACCGTTTGTAATTCACCCTGGAAGTATCAAAATGTATCGTGACCTTTAACATACATTTTGGTGGAACAATATGAAGAGAGAGATTGTGAAGTTTATCTCGAGGTGTTTAACTTGTCAATGGGTAAAGGTGGAGCATCAAGTGCCGAAGGGTCCATTGCAACCACTTGAGATTCCAAAATGGAAGTGGGAACACGTTACCATGGATTTCGTTACGGGTCTTCCCAAGGTTTCTCAAGGCATAGATGCGATTTGGGTTATTGTTGATATATTAACTAAGTCTGCTCATTTCTTGCCGATACGGGAGACTTATTCCCTTGAACGTCTTGCTCGTATGTATGTAAATGACATTATGAGATTGCATGGCATGCCAGTATCCATAGTTTCGGATCGTGACCCAAGATTCACTTCACGATTTTGGGTTAGCTTGCAGAAAGCTATGAGCACAGATTTACGATTCAGTTCGGCATACCATCCTCAAACGGACGGACAATCAGAGAGGACTATTCAAACTCTTGAAGATCTATTAAGACTCTGTGTCCTATACTTCAAAGGGAGTTGGGATAAGTATTTACTATTGGTGAAATTCTCTTACAACAATAGTTATCAGGCAAGTATAGGTGTGACTCCATTCGAAGCATTGTATGGACGAAAGTGTCACTCTCCAGTATGTTGGGATGAGGTGGGTGAAGGAACATTGTTGGGACCAGAGTTGGTACGTATGACTACTTAAAATATGCAAATGATTCGACAACGTATACAAATGGCACAGGATCGACAAAAGAGTTATGCGGATCTTCATCGAAAGGACGTGAAATTTAGTATTGGGGATCATATATTGTTGCGAGTTGCTCCATGGAAGGGAGTTACAAGATTTGGGAAGAGATGAAAGCTCAATCCACGATTTATTGGTCCATTTCAAATTCTTGACCGAGTAGAAAATGTGGCCTATAGACTCGCGTTACCTCCAAGTATGTCTCGTGTTCATAATGTTTTTCACATATCTGTGCTTCGTAAATATATAAAAGACCCAAACCACATTATTGAGTTAAAACTAGACGAGATAGCCGAAGACTTAACGTACGAGGAGGTACCTGTTAAAATCTTAGATAGGAAAGAGCATGACCTACGCACAAAGGTCATACCATAAGTCAAAGTTTTATGGAGGAACCATGCTATTGAGGAAATGACCTGGGAGTTGGAAACGAAAATGAAAGCGAGGTACCCTCACCTTTTCGAAACACCAGGTACGTACATCAATTTCGATGACGAAATTTCATAAGGAGGGGAGGTTGTAAGACCCCAACTTTTTATAAATGAAATTAAATTTCCTCTATTTATTATTACTGTTCAATATTTTATTTTATTAATTCAATAATTGCTACGTTGATATCTTATATTATTGTTGTTTCAATAATTATCACTGCACAATATTTCCATTATCAAATCAATAAATCATATTATTTTAATAATATTATTAGATAACATTATTGATAAAGTCTATAAAGTTCTGTCTAAGGAGAGATTTGGTCACCTAATTGCGCGCAAGTAAGGAGAAATCCTTATTGGAAAACCCCCTCTTTCTTGGGAACGGCCTGGTTGTCAGTATTGTGATTCTGTAATATTATTTGTGAATAATTAATTATTGATTTATATGATAAGAAAAATATTCATTTTATGTGGATATAGATGGAGAAAATTTTAATGTGACAATTGTTAAAAATTGATATTTTATCTTTTTTGATAAAATAATTTATTTAAATATATTATTATATTATAATAATATAATAATGGTGATATTTTTACAATGAATGTTGGATATATGAATAAATGATGAGGAAGAATATTTTTGTTACTAAAAATATTTAAAACATGTTTTTCATGTTTAGGGACCCCATTTCTTGACTGAAATTTGATTATAGCCCGTAAAATCGTCCGTATGTGGATTTCGGTTAATTTCTGTTTGGAATTTGGAAAAACTTAAACTTACAAAGTTGTAGAAAATTAAATTTCCTATGAAATGGACATAAATTTTGAATTTTTCTGATAAAATGACTATTTATTATAAATTATTGAAGTTCTAAAATAATTGATTTTTGGAGTTTAAAATGATTTTTTTATGGAAACGTTTTTTGTGAGATGGAGGGCCCCACTTGTGTGGTTAATGTGCTGAAATTGGATTGTCAAAGTGGGCGTAGGAAATTTATATAAATATATTAATATTTTATTAAATTTTCTGCTTTTGTGTTTTAAGCAATTTCCTATAAATAGGATGCTTATGTTAGAATTGAAAATCACACCAGAAACTGAAGTTTTCTCTCTCTATATTATCGAGTGTATTCTTGTGAGTATTTTGATACTTTGAGTGTTGCTATACGTTGCAAGTTACTTCAGCACTATATCTAGTATTCCAGTCAGAAGTATTGTCTTTTTGAGGTAAAGGATGTTATTTTTTTATATATAAATGATATTATTTCTTTCAATATCACTATGCCGTAATATTGGTAAGATTTTTCTTGTGAAATTCTTATTTTTTAGTGTCGGAGTTACTATTCACGTATATGACACTACTCATATATACGGCACTATTCACAGATAAATTAAATTTTCATTTTTTGTCCAAGATATCTAGTATGGATACTAGCTTTGATTGTATCCATGTTTTGATCTTCATTATTGAATTTTACTCCACTATGGTTATTTATGAAGTATTTTTGATATTGGATTGTTTAACGTACGAATTCTTAATATTTATTCTTTTGTTTTACTGTATTCATTTTCTTTAAAATATTTTTCATCATCCTCAGTCCTAAATGATGATACAAATGAATATCTTTGGCATGTAGTACAAAGATGAATGATTAACAGATGAATATCTTTGGCCCGTAGTGCAAAGATGAACAGGTGTTTAGATGAACATGACCAACTGGTGATACAAATGAATATATTTGTCTTGTATTGCAAATATGAATATTTGATTCAAGATGTATATTGATTGATGTTACAGGGATAAAATATTAATGATGTACTTTTAAATCTTAGAATATTGTAGAATTCATTATCTACTTAACTATTCTAATGGATTGTTGTTTCCACTGCAGTTGTTGATCTAAAATTTGTTGTCTATTATATTCTATCAAATTTTTTTCTGTTGAGGACTAACGATAATTTGTTCTATATTATCTTAGTCATAATATTCTTTACTGGCTAGTTGAGTTCACCCTTTTCTTTTTTGTTCAATTTTTTTTCTCAGGAAGCGAGAATATAGCGGGAAGTAGTCGGGGTGTAAAGTGATATTCCAAGACAGTTTTTATAATAGTCCTCATTATTTTGTAAAATAGTGTATCAATAATTGTAATGAGGATTTATTTAAGTGTGGATATTGTCTAGAAAATAATATTTGTATTTTAATTCACAGTTTATGTGTTGTCGTATTTTGCACGACAATTGTATTAATAAAGTTGTAGTTGTTTCTGTACCATATTTCTGACGACTCAAAATGGGTGATGTATACCTGTTTTAGGGGCGTTACAAACATGATATCGAATTAACTATAATCTGGAAATAAGATATTTTTAAAATGAAATAATAAAAATTTAAAATTTATATTTTGAAAAGTTATAGTTGTGTTATTTTGCCATACTTGAAGGGAAACCGTATGTGGAGTTTGCACCCCTAAAAGGTGGATTTTATAGCTAGTGGTGAATATTTTTTGATAGGTGAATGATATTTCTGATATTTCAAGTTGTTACCTATTTTTAAAGTTTATTTTGTTGTTAAATAAGACTTTAAAATGACCTTTTTTGGCGTTTTCGTTTGTTTTACCCGATTTAAATTCAACTCGACCATTTTGACTTGATTGACTCAACACCAATTTTACCAACTAAATTAAAAAAAAACAAAAAAGTTTTAAAATTATTTTAAAAATAATTATTATTTTAAAATCATATATTCAAAATGAGTAAAGTTTAATAGAATATAGATTAAAAAAATAAAATAAAACTTTATTTAAAAAAAGTAGAATTTTATCTGTAAAACTTTATTTTCAGGAAAAAAAATTATGTCTTTACCATTATTATATGTATTATTAATATTAGAATTTTTAAAAATAAAAACTAAAAATAGAAATTAAAATACAAAAAATAGTAAAAGATAAATAAAAAAACTGATTCATTTTTTTTATAATAAGAAATTAAAAAGTTTTAAAAATAATTATTATTTTCTGGAAAAAAATAGATAATTTTTAATTTTTTTTAAATATGAGTAAACTTTTATAAAAGATGAATTCAAAAAAATAAAACATTATTTTCATAAATAAATGAGTAAAGTTTCATAAAATATAGATTCAAAAAAAGTAAATAAAAAAACATTAATGTGTAAATTTTAATAAAAATTATTAAGAATTAAAAATTTTAAGCTTTAATTTTTTTGAATCTCTATTTTCTGAAACTTAATCAGTTTAAAAAAACAAAAGTTTCTAATTTTTTTCCTAAAAATAAGAATTATTTTAAAAAAAAGTAAAAAAACATTTTTTTCAAAATATAAAAAATAATTATTATTTTAAAATAAATTTTATTTTAAAATATTTAAAATAGTAATTTATTTTAATATATTAAAATATTTATTATTTTAAAATTGTTTCAAAATATTAAATATAAATATTATTTTAAAAATTTTTTGTTTTTAAAAAAAAAATTTAATTGGTAAAATTGGGGTCGAGTCAAACTGGGTCATGTTGGGTCAAAATTGGTTGAGTTAGGTCAAATCTGGTAAAAGGAAATGTCACTTTAAAGATTTAATTAGCGAAAAATGAACTTGAAAAACGATTTTAAAAGTGGATGACAACTTGCAGGGATAAAAGAGAAAGTTAAAAAAAACAACCACGATGAAAAAAAAACAATAAAAAATAGTAATCCAATGTAATAATATTTTATCTAATTTTTCCAATATAAGTTTTTGTACGTGTTTGCAAGTGAATTATGTTGAAAAAATAAAAAGGAAAAATGAGATTTTCAATAGCAATAACCATTCAACAGTTGATTTTAATTTTATATTAATCAACCTCAAAAAATAAAAAAATGTGTCAACCACATGTAACATTAAGTATTTTAAACAGTACACTATATAAGTATTGTGTATTATTTTTGTTATTAATAAATTTATGTTGTTATTAGTAACTCTTTAGCATCTTCTTAATGAATTAATTAATAGGATAGTTTGACATTAATTAATACCATCAAATTCAATGGCCAACACAATCCCACTTCATAAAGTGCATGATTCATGTGGTCCATTTGTATCTAAAAGAATCGAATTTTGATAAAAATAAATGGAAACAGGTTGTTTTCGATCCAATTGTATAAATAAATGATCATCAGAAAATAGAGTGTATATTTATTTTAATAAATGAACGTAGAATAACAAATGGATTTTTTTAAATTTTTATATATGTTATATATAGTCTTATGGTTAAGATCAAGTTTCTCCCTCGTGTGAATTTGTTGATTTCTTTTATTGTGAGTTTTATTTTTTATTTATGCTGTAACAAGTTTAATACTATAAAATTCATTTATACTATGAGCTAATAAATTCAATTCTCACAATTTTTTTGGGGTATTTATTTATACTAATATATCTCCATGGTGGATGTGCTCTAAAAAATAATTAAAATTAAAATCCACAAAAATCTTTATCAAAAATTGAAGTGGCCTATCCACAAAATCGCATCTATCAGTGGATTGAATAAGTAAATGAGTCCACTTTATTCTCCACTTTACCCTTTGTTTTTATACCCGAGCTTCTCTCAGCAAATGCCCTCATAAATTAGTCTTTTTTCCTTTTGCCATCGTCGCCTTCTTTCCTTGAGATTCTTCATTCATTTTTGGTCTTTTTTTTTAGATTCTTGTTGATCAAATCGATCTCTACGCAGCACGTCGGAGGCAAAACTCTACTGCGATTCCATGACGCTTGGCTCAGGAGGATCGAGTGTCGTGGGTGAGTTTTCGAGGGCAAACTGGTTTTCTCAATTTTGTTCTTTGATCTTTGTTTTTTGAAATACTTTGCTAATTCTTATTGTGGGTTT
The DNA here is from genome assembly GCA_016801055.1 of Panax notoginseng. NCBI lineage: Eukaryota > Viridiplantae > Streptophyta > Magnoliopsida > Apiales > Araliaceae > Panax > Panax notoginseng. The sequence goes on along the minus strand of CM029012.1, from coordinate 161,351,603 downwards.
GGTGGATTGCAACTTTTTCTCAGGCATGTTCTGCACTAATTTGTGTTTATATTTTTCAGCAATTCTACATTTATATAGTTAATAGTTTAATTTGGGTTTTAATCATTAGCATATTAATGTCAGTAGATTTGAGATATTGTTTGAATTAGGAAAATATGCTTCTCGTTCACTAGCTAGCTTTGTTTATTTGTGTTCTTGTTTTATATTCCTTGGTATGTTGTGGGGCATTTTCTTTAATATGTTTTAATATTGGGGGTTTAGTTTCAGTTGTTGTTGGTTATTAAAGTTGTGACCTTTTGTTGGATGACCGACAAAGGCTTTACTGTTTGTTGTTACAATAATTGTAGCAAAGTCCTTGCTTTGTTCTTGTTACTCTTTACTTATGTTAATAAAATTTGATCAAAATATGTACTGATGAATGATTTGTGACAATCAAAGTAGTCTAGGGTGAGTTTTAAATTTATATTTTGCTTCTAGAGAAACTTGATTCTTGTTAGAACTAAGAAACATAAGTTATATTGATTACGTAATATGGCCTTAAGCTCCGCCCCCTTACCCACCTCTAGGATTGACAAAGGATAAAGAGGTTTTGATGAATGGATTTGTCACAAGAACATGTCGCAAACTATACTAGGTGAATTTCAGAAGTTTGATGTTGCAAGGACAATTGTTAAATGCTACTTATTCTTTAGGGAAAGGGCTTTATGACAAGTGGTTGGAAGGTCTAAGGGTAGCTATTATAAAATAAAAGAGTGTATTGCTATTTGTAGAAAGAGTAGCATGAGTGTATGAATTTTAAAGTGGAATATAGTTTGGAATATTAAGAAACTTTGATATACTAGTTTGTAATTGAAAAAGTGTGCTCAAGTAGATAATTTCTGAAACTTTATGAAAATTTCTGATAGAAAAAGCTCCTCTTGACAATCTAAATACTTATGAAGGCATGTTTCTCAAAAATTTATTGATTGACATGAATTTTCCTACATGCTGGAACATTTCCATTTGTCGTCTCCCCCAAATTCTTTTGTCTCTACAATAACATTAACCAACTTTCCAGAATTTACAAGCTTGGATCTGTTTACTAGTGTTTCAGTATTTAGCTGTTTAAGTCTTTCAGTTCCCTTGCAGTTCCTCGGAATTTCAGATTGCTGGAGGAACTTGAGCGTGGAGAAAAAGGTATTGGGGATGGTACTGTGAGCTATGGAATGGATGATGGAGATGACATTTATATGCGCTCTTGGACAGGCACCATCATTGGTCCTCATAACGTGAGCGCATTTTCCTATGTTGATAGATACATTTCATGTTCGCTCTGTAACTTTTTCATTTAACTAAGCAGAGCAGTTATTGTATTCTTATGTGTTCCAACTGTTGACTTACTGAATGAAATAAATGTATTGTTATAGTCCCTTCAACTACGAGTCTACATCATGATGTGTTATACACTTATGCGCCATATGCTGTTCCCATATCTATCAATGCTCTAATATGGCAAGTCAGCGACCTCCTAAGAATGAGATTCAGTTTTAATTTTTCAACTTTTTGGCAGCCTTAGCTTGTTTTGTATCCTGCAAGTTTCAAGGTGACCTTTCTTTTTATTCACGACAGCTAATTCTCATTCTTGGGGAACTGACATTGCGCCCGACTGATTGGCTTTAGGAAATAAGAATTCCCTAGAACTTTCATTGCAACAAATATACGTAATAGCTACTGCTTTGTTTGGTAGGCACTAGGCAAATGGTAGTATGTTTGACCATAATTGAACTGTATTATTGTGGCTTATCAAAAAACTAAATCGACTAGTTTTTAAGTTACTTGCAGTGAACAAAAGCATTGAATCAACCATTCGTAACTATTAATTTCAAGTCTTGTGTTTCCTTTGAAACCCAATATTTTAAAGGAAATGTTGCAAAGTTTTTGATGGTTAAAAAGCTCAATTATTGTTTTGACTTGTTTGAATTGGCATGGTATTACATTAAAAGAATCCTGATTTGGTAAAATGGAATTTATCCATTAATAAAAGTTAGCTAAACCCAAGGTTTGCGTATCTGTCTTCTGATCTTCCTGGCGGTCTCCAGAGTTTGTCTTCAGGCACCAATTTATTTGAAAACCAGTGAAAAATGAAAATATATATTTCCAATATTCGAACTGGTTTTATTGTGTTGACTGACATGTTGTGTGCGTCTGGCCATCGGTTAATACTATGGATGAACGTCACTTGTTATTAACTTCTTATTTCTGTTTTTCGAAATTTCATGCCTCTGTTCATATATATATTTTAAAAGTGCAAAAATTATCATGTTCTTTCAGTCTGTACACGAAGGTCGCATTTATCAGTTGAAGCTTTTCTGTGACAAAGATTACCCTGAGAAGCCACCAAGTGTTCGTTTCCATTCTCGGATCAACATGACTTGTGTCAACCATGAAACCGGAGTGGTACAGATACCTATTTTAATTGATGTTGTAGTACAATTGACTCTAGGTGAAATTTCTTCAATCTTTGAAAACATTGATTCCATAATCCATTTTTCAGTTATTTATGATATGCATATGAATATGATTTGGTTTAATGTTTTTGTAACATCTATAAACTAAGGTTGTATATTGCAAGATGCATTAAATTAAAAAGAGAATACAGTGAGTAACTTTTGCAATAGGAGCTTATTGAATCCAAAAGGGTGGGAAAAATAATTGTTGACTTGATGGAGAACCTCTAGTTCGCAGTTTCATGTTGTCGTATGTGAATGGGCTAAGTGCCTAAGTTGTCCATCTCAGAAGAGCAATGAACCAATACAAATAAAATTTTACTAGTGGCTATTAATTAGTTCTCAAGTGTTCATTTCTCGAAATGCAACCTAAAAAAATTGGAGTATTACGTTACTATGTTACCCAAATTGCTAGTGTAGTACTTTTTTCTGTTCGTGGAACGGTTATGATCTGGAATTTGAAATATGCCATTTTGGAATTTCCTAGATAATTTGGCGTCTTGAAACTAAAAATTCGAATTATTGGTTTACATATTTGTATGAAATTTGAATTGCTGATATTGGGGATTATTTTTATTTTTTTCTGAATTTAGATGATATAATCACTTATGCAAAGATAATATTTATGAATGTCATTAGACTAGGTAAAAAGCAACCTATACCCACCGGTAAGATTGCCAGTTCTGATCCAACCCATAGGTACACATAAGCCCACACTCCCATTCATACACATAATTCAGATAATTAACAATATTATTAAGCGTAAGTTACCATTTTCTTATTATAAGTTGGAAATATTTTTACTATTTTAAGTTGAAAACCATTTCCTATTCTAAGTTGGAAACGTATTTCCTATTTTAAGTTTATTTGCTTTTACTATTTTAAATTGGAAATCTTTTCTGTAAGTTGATAACCTTCTTTTGTTACGGATGATGAGTATTTTGGTCTTCAACAATAATGGCGCTTGCATGAGAACTTGATAAGCTTGATGGGATTATTTTATTTTTTGTGATAGTTTGATGGATGACTTTTATTTACCTTAAATTAAAGTTTACTTTTGGAGGTAACATAAGTTTTATTCCCTGACATTTGATTGAATTTGAACTTGTTTTTTTTTTGAGTTCTGACTTGTGATATAAATATTTCTTTCTGTAATATTGATCAATTGTCAAAAATTAACTGCTTGGGTAGGGACGTAGGGTAGTCAAGATCCAATAGTTGTGAATAGGCGTCACTAACCCACTTGTAAAATCTTCCAACCCAAATATGCATCCCATGGGCATACAACGCAACCCATTTACCAGATCTATTCAATATTGTGAGGAGAGATGTGTCTAGAGTCATTTACTGGTAGATAAGATACTGCAGGGATAGTTGTTTATAAAGAGAAACAATTGTGCAGATGATAGAGGCTACCTTTTAGGGTCCCCAATGATAACTACTCTAATTATTTTATTGAATTTATTAGATTACAGTTAACGTCTGTAAAGGTTCAAGTTAGTTTATTTTGGGTAGTAAATTTTCCTTCCTCAAAAATAAAAAACTCAAAAGCTGGTTTAAATTTCTCTCCCAAAAAATAAAAACATAAGTTGTTTTTTAATATTAAAGCTCACAATTAGAGTTGCTTTTTTTAATAGAAAATCTATTTTCAGCAGTAGAATATTTAAAGTTCACTATTCAAAATATTTACAGCTATTAATTAAGGCATTATTGTCTTCAAGACTTCAATATATGAAATAGAAAATAATGTTGCTATTAATTACGAGGGGAGAAGACCTAATCTATCATTCCTATAAGTTCCTCATTCCGGAAAAATGTTTCGTGTTTTTAGCTATCCGAAGAAGCCTGCACTGCCCCCTCTTTCCATGCTTCCGTGGTAAGAAGCGTCTCGTTCCTTGTTAGCATTCCCCCTCCCATTCCACGAACCTGAACAATCTGCGTTCCTGGTAATATAGTTACAGAATTAATGATCTGCGTTCCCTGGTAACATAGTTCCTGGTACAATTGTCTATGTAGGAGTTAAAAAACTATATACCTTGCCATCTTGTAAATGTTGGTAATATTATTAGATTGTTGACCTTTTCTTGTCCTCTTTTTACGTCTATCCAGCTTTTAGAGCAACTCAAAATAATCATATTTTGCTGCTTCTAAAATTTGGTTAGCTTGTCCAAAGAAAAACGAGCTGAAAGAGAAAACCTGTTTTCATGAACCGAGAAGTTGTAAATAGTACTTATGTTCTAAAATTGAAATAATACCAGTATTATATTCCGGTCATAAAAATTTGGGGCATCATTGTTTTAATTATGTACTATAGGTTGATAATTTTTGTCTATTACCAGATTAATTCTTTAGCTTTTATGTCCTTAAATTAGTGAAGTGGTTGAAAAGATATTTTCTGATCAAAAACAGGTGGAGCCCAAGAAGTTTGGAATACTGTCTAATTGGCAAAGAGAGTACACCATGGAAGATATACTGACGCAATTGAAGAAAGAGATGGCAGCTCCACACAATCGTAAGCTGGTCCAGCCTCCTGAAGGTACCTACTTCTAGTTCAAGGATCATATAGATATCATGGACTGAGTTGCAGATTCCATTTGCAAGTTTATAGTTGTTAATGCTGTATCAATCCCGGAAAATTAAATATTATGGGTAATGCCTCAAAACACTTAGCCTATTACCTGTCGTGGTTTCTTGATCTTTGCTTGTCGTATTCTATTTTCTGAACTGTGAAGCTGGATGCTGTTTAAGTAATGGATTATGTTAAATATTCAATATATTTATCCTTTCATTACTTTTCTCAGTTTTTGGAATTTGTTCATCTTCTTTGTCTGGTAGTTTGGGAAACTGGTAAAGTTTTTGCCATTTGGGGTTTCAGTTCTAAAACAAAAAGGCAGCCATAGGAGAAGTAGACAATCTAGGGTGATATGTCCTCTTGTGTATATGTTTGTAGGTTGTGAAACTTTTTTTTTCTATGAAATGCCATTTACAATTGAAATGTAACATGAGGTCTGCTATCAACCCATCTAATCTCCATGTATATGTGATCCTGTATTCTATCCCAAGCTATAAAAAGTAAATTTCTCGGCTTAATAAATTTATAGGGTTCGTCTAGAGTATAAATAAAGATACGAGTATACATCTTGATGAAGATATGAGTAGACATCTTTGCTGCTCCGTTGAAGAGAGTTGTACTTGAAATGACGCGCTTGTTTGCAAATGGACATATCTCCATTATTTGATTTATTTTGTAAAGCAATGCGTGATACTTACTGTGTTGTTATGGTACTTGTAAAAAATGGTGAATTGTGATGGTATCATACTCTGGGTTTAGCCCAATGTTACTTAGATTGTAGTTCAATGTGGGACAACTAATTATAAAGAGAAGATGAAATAGTTAGAGTTAAGTTATTAGTGGGATATTAATAGGAGAAAATTTAAACAAAACTAATATTAAATATTTCTAACGGACTGGGTCACACACATGTTAGGTTGTTATAGGTTGGGTCTAAACGGTTTGGGTTAAAAGGCCCACTTTTTAATGGGTGACATTTATTCATGCCCAAACCCTTAAATTTAGCAGGTGGGTTGGGTTGGGTGACCCATTGATTTGGGTGATAAATTACCAGGTCTAGCGAAACGTTCGCGTCCCAGAATATATCGAGATGCTGAAGGGTTAGAGCATCATTTTCGAGAAGAACCACGAGTTTGGGGATCGACTTGGTGGACTTCGTTGATGATGTCCTCTGGACTCGTATTGAACAAATCTATGAGTTGGGTGACCTTCCACTGTGGGGGTACGATTTCGGGAACTTGGTCAAAGCCCTGACTCGACTGCGCATGCCCAAGACGCTGTCAGAGTATCTAGAGCTGCTGAGGGTCTTCTTTAGGATAGGGTTTATGATGTGAAGCACTTGTTGAAGTTCTTTCCGGGCCTATACGGAGAGTTGGATTAGGTGGCTAGGACCCTTGAGGTGAGCCGGGTGGTTGGGAAGTCCCACCAGGCCGAGTTGCAATGTTCTAAAAGACGATAGGCGGGAGGTGGACGACCCAGGGGGGCCTAGGCGGGATTTATTATTTTAAGTCAATTTTAATATTTTATCTTACATTTATCCAAATAAAACAATAATATAAAGAAAAACAATCTATAATAAAGATAATAAAGGCCTTTACTTAAAGTACAAACATATATCCATATTGCTAATGTCAAAGTTCAAACACAAACATGCAATTGTTCAAAGTTCAAACATATTTTTAACGTATTAGTTTTATTCATAAACAAGATTGCTATTAAATAATAAAATTTCAAATTTTAAGAATTTAATTCAATATTAAAACTTAAGAAACTAAACATAAATTTAAGAATTATAATGAATTAAACTAAATATTACAAATGTATCATTTATATAATTTGAAGTTGTTACAAGTTTAAAAAATTACAACTATAATAAAATTATCCATTTTGACTTGATATTGTTCACTTCTTGTTGTGATTTGACATGTTACAACATGTATTATGAATATGGTAAATCATTAGAAAAATAAATATATCAAGATCTAGTTTGGATAGTTATTAAAATAAAAAAAATCTCTCCGCCTAGACCCCACTTAGGCCCCGCCTAATTTTTTAAAGGGATTTTTTTTCTGCCTTGGGCCTAGGCGAGGCGCCAAGGGGGGTTAGGGCTTAGGCGGGGCGCCAAAGGGAGGCCTAGGTGGACCTAGGCGAGAATTTTTAGAACACTGCCGGGTTGAACAGTTTGCTAACGTGCGTTGCATTTGAGAAGATCAAAGACTAATGCAAAGACGGTGTTCAAAATTATGCTGGTGTTCTGGATGGATTAGAGGTATTCTGAAAATTTTCTCTGTAGCTCTCAGTACAATCTTCTTTGTGGCTATAGTAGAGATGAACAATCTTTGACTTTCTCTTTTTTAAATATAAATTAATAGTTAATAATGATTCACAGTCTTCCTTTTATTCAATGATTCCGTCTTGTTATTTTTATGAGTATATGTATACATATAGTTTTTTGTTGGTATATTAATGTCACGAGTGAATTGGAGTATGGGACTATATGGTTGTTAGTATTATCTATTGGACTAATGGAAACTGCTCATATTAGAGTTTTAAATCACCAGAGTTAGTATGAATAGAAGGGTTTAATTTCTGTTCTTTTTACTTGAAAGTCATAACGCTTGGTGAGGTTGGGGTTTATTATTTGAGTGCTTAGTAGATTAACATTTCAGAATTTGAGTATTAGATGGAAAATTTTGAAGGAAATTTGGTGTATGAATTCCAACAGGTTTGTATGTTGGCATGTGCTCCACTTTCAACTGGGGAAGGTAGTGGTTACATGATAAAACTTTTGCCAAAACTGTCAACTCAATGGTTTATCTTTTTCTGGCTTTATGTGGTGCATGGTTTTTGTGGGTTAGTGTGCCATGGAATTAGTTTGATGACCTAAATTTTTCAGCATGTTTGACATATTTTGAATATAGCTTTGGAGTAAGTTTAGTGAACTTATTCCTTGAAAGGGTATTATGCTGGTTTTGATGTTAGACAGTTAGAGAATTAGTTGATTTCATTATATGTTAGGCCAAAGGTTCAAAGGGCCCTAGGGGTAATTACCATAGATTTCTGCTCCTAAGAATATTACATGAATACTATTAATACATCAGTTCTAAAATTTGATTGTTTGATAAAATTAGGATTTTGGATTTCAATAGCTTGATGAGTGTGTTTGTCACTGGCAAGGAAACACTTTAAAACCAAGAGTTTCATTAGGACTGTTTGAGGCCCTTCTCTTTGGAAAAGTTTTGTCCAACTCCTATATTATTCATAAAATTGTGGGGCAAACACTATACTTCATGTATTATATTTTTGCAATATTTGTTTTTCCAGATTTTTTTTCATCACCTACGTTCTGCTTGATAAGAAAGTAACGGGCTTAAGGGTAACACCAATCTATCCTAAAATATTTAAGTGTGTCAATCAGTGTGGGGTTTGTAGACATGCGTTGCCTTGTTGAATATAAGAATAGTCTCCTTGCAGATTTTCCAGGCATGCGTTGCCGTATGGAATGTATGAATAGTCTCCTTGCAGATTTTCCATCTATTTGAGATGTATCACTACAGTTCATCAGTAGATTGAGAAAAGGTTTATCATACATCCATGCACCACCTTCCACCACATAAATCCCATTTTTTCGTCCTCCGAACTTTTGAGCTATTTGACAGAAACACCTTCTCCGTAATTTGTTTCTTGTAGGCATCAGCGAATAATAGTTTTTGAGAGGGAAATCATACTGTTGTATGTGTCTTACCCTTTATTCCTAACTAAAGTTTCTTCCGTGCATACCATGAGGATGAATCGTCTATATACTTGCCTTGACTAATCTTTACCGCTCCTTTGTTTATATTCGTCAACTTGTTGAGCTGTTTGAGGGATTGAAAGAGCGACTTCTATTTCTCCCTTTACAAAATCATAGTGTTCTAAAAAACGCTAGGCGGACTTAGGCGGTGGAGGGAGCTTCGAGCGCCTAGGCCTTGTAGGCGGCGCCCGGGCGGGTACTCTAGGCAGTGTTGATTTAATTATATTTTATTTTTATTAATAAAAGTATATGGTGAAGTTTGAACATATAAAACTTTAGGACTACAAGTGTATTAATAAGAAACTTTGAGGCATGTTTATGTAATATGACAAAATTAATTCTTAGATGACATACAAAACTGCAGACCAAGTATGTGTTTTCAGAATAAGAAATTGGGGACTTTGGGACCACACAAATTAAGATAATGAGAGAACAATAAGATAAGAACTTGAGAGAGAACAGAGGAGAGAGAAGAAATAACGTAGCTGCAGATAAAGTGAAAGAGGAGAAGAAAGATAACGAAGCACGTACTGTTCATGCCGATCGCCGCCCTCCTTGTCGATCGCCTCCGCTTCGTCGAAGTCCCCGACCGTCACCTCCTCTGTTTCAATAGAAGTTGCTGACTCTAGGGTTCAAAAAAACTTCTCTTCGGATGTCGAATTTGAATGGGTGAGGACAGCCGCCTCCCGCCTAGCTACCACCCAACATGTCTATTCATTTTTTAAGTGCCTAGAAGTAAATCGGGAAGGTTGGGCTGGGTGCCACCCAGCCCCTTTTTTTGAACACTGAAAAATCAGGAAAAAGAAGAAGAAACTAGTGGAGTTAGATGATGGGTATTATATGTGATAAATATTTGTGGAACTTCATATGTATTTGAAATTGTGTCCTGATTTTATATAACCATTAAAATCTGTGCAGAACTGCAAAGGTTTATGATCCTTCACTATAATGTGGCTATGTTATTAATATGTTAAACACTAAACTGTGACTGAATTCTCCAGTTTTATTCCTATGCAAAAATGAGTGGTTTATAGTTTGATCTACCATCATCTAAATATGATCTCTTGGTGGCTCCATGTCAATAAATTGTTATTGGATGCTATACTTTGTACGCTTGATTGTTTCTTAACTTAGTTTCTTTCTGAGACTTGAAACTTGTAAGAATTATTAAGTATTTCTTTCTTCTTCCAAATCACATTTTATATGAACTGAGATTCCCTATCAATGTCTCTCTATTAATTATGGAGACACCTTAAACCCAGTGGGGAACTGAATCCGTCCATACAAGGACCTTTCAAGAGGCTAATCAGGTATTCCCTCGTCATACCTGGTTGATAACAGGTAACCCCCACCCCCCCAGGGGCCCAATCATACCTTGTTGATAACTGGTTAAGACTTAAGTATTTGATATCTCCTTAGATTTACTTAAAAAGTTAAAAGCAAACAAACTTAACATTGTGGATGGATGTTTTTTGTACCATATTTTTAAATTCAAAACATCATAAGAATGGAGTATATACGCACTTTAAAGTAGAGGATGAAGCCACCATCTTTGTTGTGGTGTGGCAGATGCGGGTTGTAAGGTGTGTGCACTGTGCAAATAGCAAAGGTAATTTTCTTGAACTAATTCCCTCGAATTTTAGAAGAACACATTAACTCTTAATAGTTTTACAAGTTTAGATTTTCTATGATTGTTAATGAGTTTAATTAACAACTGTGGTTTATCCTACTAAGGAAATATCTAAATTGGTGTGCATAGCATTTGTTTCTGGACGCGTATTCAATTTTCTTTGTTATTTTTGATAAACTATTTAGAAGTTCAGTTTTATAGTTGACAACCAGAAGATTAGAAGAAAATTTCTCATACAAATAGACAGTCAACAACATTGAAAATTCTACTCCCTGTGCCCCAAACTAGTTATTTGGTTTGGCTGGGTTTTAAGGAGGATACTGATTACTTTACTTAAATTATAACCCTCGGATCTAGAGAGAAGGGTTTGAATAGTATCAGCTCACATATTTTGGGGCAATCCAGGGTAGAAAATCATTTCCCTTGATTTGGGACAGAGCTAGTAAACTAATAATAATTAATAAGTGAATAATTGAACTTATTGAAAAAGGTAATTAATCTTTTGCAACTGGGAATTATATTATGAAATGTAGTTACTTATCAGCAGAATTTTTAATGAAATGTAGAACTCATGCATTGCTCGTCTTGCACAATTAGTAAGCATGATATCATTAAGGTTTATTAGTATCAACTTCTCAATGACTAGTGCAAAAATGATATTAATGTGAACAACTTGCGAAAGAAAATGCTATATGATAATGGTTGCTGTTGGGTGTATGTTTTCCTATTATGTGGGTGATGCGATGCTCAGCGGGGGTGGCCTGTGAGTTATTTTTTCTTTGATAAGTCGTTGGGGTTTTACATTCAGGAAAAAATTGCTTTTGAGTTGGATTTTTAGAAATTTAAATATGTTATAGCATCAATTTGTTGATGACAATCAACTGATTTATAGCTATAATACTGGAACAAGGCAATAATAGATTATGCAATTCAGTTGAGAAAACTGTTATTGTTACAATATGATTTTGGTGTACCTTTCAATATAGAATTTCTGTTCCATGCTATAAATCTTCACTAGTAAGTATTTATTTGTATCTCCCTTGTGTTCTGCTATAGGTTCATATGAGGTGGTTACTAGTTTAAGGAAATAGTAACATATCTTATTAGCGTCTGTTATCTGGGTTAGCGTTCAGTGGCACCCTGGTTATTGCAGTAAGACACAACTTTAAACTAGGCAAATCGTTTTTCTAGTTGGAATCTTCACCTGGCATATCATGGTGAGGCATTGTCTATCTTCCCCTATATACATGTATATCTTGCACAATTAGTATAATTCTTAAAATAATTAGTCTTTGGTCTTTGAATTTTTTTTTCATAGAGAACAGGTTTTCAGGTGCTCCTCTTTCTTGTATTTGGTTATGCTATGTAGTTGTGAGGGAAAATTTTGCATCACTTCGAGATGAAATCTCTTCCTCGCTAGATGTATGATGTACCTGGATTCATTAGGACAAAATGCGCGGGCTTCATATATTGAGGAAGTTTCTAGCGATTTCATGTAAGCTATCCTTTTACCTCAATTGTGGAACTTGTGCTTTTTGGCATGGAATTTCCTAGACTTTTCAAACCTAGGTAATTGATGTACATATTTATGTTAATTTCTTAATGGTGCTCAATTTCTTGCTGGCACCAGAGCCTCAATCATCACCACCAGATCCAACTACCCTAGTGTTTGACCTTGACTAGGCAGTTTGCAGCAATCTTTTTTCTTGTTTCCATACGGGGGAAAGCTTTGTTTCTCAGATTTTTCTGCCGATGGTGGAGCTGAATTTTTTTTTTGTTTCCCATCCTCTACCCTCATTTTGATTAGTAAAGCTGAACTTCAAATTTTTGTTTTGTTTTTATCTGTTCCCTGCACCGGATGTGCAATTTCCTTTTGGTAACGACTGCTTTTTCCACCTTGAAGGTTAGGTAGCAATCACAATACATAGTTGTGCTTGTATAATACTCCCTGCATTCCACTGTAAGTGCCCATTTGCTAAAATTTATTGTTCAAAAAAGTTCCATTTCTTTTGATAATAGTATAAAATGTCACAATGTACTCAAGTTTACCATCATAATTTCATTGTGATGCCATCATTACTGAGCTAAGTAGTCAATAAATTAGGGGTGAACATGAAACAAAAATATATGGCTTTACCATCACCAAGAACACTCAAATTCAAGACAGAATCTCAAAAGACATTATAAACTTATTCAGAATTATGAACCAGTTACAAAACCATTAAACTTTTTTATGGAAAGTATCCATGAGTAACCTTTCTATTGTCAAGAGCTCAAAACATTGGCCATGGAGAGTAGGGGTTAACATTTATTGGTGCTTATGAAATGATTTGTGGACTCAAAATTGGAAACATTTGGTGAATCGGTGACCCAGTTGGATTGGGTTCAACTTGGGCGATTAATGTTCTGGTAATAAGGGAACATGGGCGCTGGTCATCTCAACTTGGGTGTTGGGTGTTCCTGTTGAAAACTTGATGGACGTGTAGATGATTATAATTATGAGAAATAGGAGTAGCATCTTGTAAGCTGGCTAGGGGTTGCTGCCGGTAAGCAAGTAGAGAAGAAGACGAGGAAGCCTGCTAATATTAGCAGGGAATATTTTATTCTTTTGGTACGATGATAAATTAACCACCACTCAAATGAGTTGTGTATGGTCCCGTATGCCTTTTAATGTATTGAGTATTGACAGGCGTTGTCTTATGTAAAAATAATGGTTTTAGATAATATCATGTTCCCTTGGGCGTGGAATGTGTTGCCGGCATATTTGGTCCACCATAACATGGTCCATTTCATTAGCTCTGCAATGTTTGGAGGTATAGAAACCTACCAAACGAGCCATTAATTTGATAGACCACAACTAGTTATATTATTGATGATGATGATGAATGCATTTGCATTGGCAGCTCTCTCTCTAGGTTCCCTTCTCAAACCCATGATGCAATGTTTTGCAAATACTTTTATTAGATTTCATTTTCTTTTTCTGTCTTTTCCCAGTTTTCCATTATTTCTAATATATCCTAGTTTCTTTTTAATCCTTAGAGATCTATCTTCAAGGCAAGACCGGTGTTGCTTCACCAATTTATGGTACTGCGATAGGGAGATAAAAAACAACTCTATAATGGTAGCTGGATAGCATACCATGGTTTATATGCATGCTTTAGGCAAATAACTTAATTTGAGATGAGGAATCGGGTTGGTCTATTTTGGTTGATATGTTTAATTCTCATATATTTCTATCCCTTTTCTACTTAATATCTTCATCTAAACGTGTATTTTGTTTGTTTTCAACACAAGAAGAAGACATTATTACTTCGAGATGCTAACTAAACAGATATATTTTCCTAATACAAGAAATGGAAAATGAGCATCAGTTAGAGATCAGGGATCTATTACTAAGTGAGGTAAAAATTAATCTATTTTAATAGGAAATTTAGTTGCCTAGGGGCTCTCCAGATGACCAGACGAACCGGGCTATGGCATCGGTTCAAACCGTCGCCATAACCGGTTCGTCTATATATATATATATATATATATATATATATAGAGAGAGAGAGAGAGAGAGAGAGAGCAGTGATCCATAACAAATATTTGTTATAAATATTATTCCAGCAAATAGATATTTCACCGTCCAATGTGAGATTTATGTATGCATACCAAATTATTCAATGTATATAGGTAAACACTAATTATTCCATAATATAAGTCTAGATTTTTACACAAAATATGTCAATATTATGTTGTATATGACTTGATACAAAATTAGTCATGTGCATACGACCCAATTTGCTATTTTATACATTGAATTCTTGTCGTATTTTAAAATTAACATAAATTCGTTAAAAAGATTTGGTAGGAATATTATTACTAATAATTAGAGGAGAATAATCGATTTAAAGTTAAGTTTTGATATAGAATTGATTTTGTCTAGCCTTAACCTTATCTTCCTCTTCCTCTCAATACCTTGTAGTCTGCAAACGTTTGATAGCAATGTAACGTTTGACCGTTACTCTTACTAGTGACCATGCTATAAGATGTCGTATTGATGATAAACATCATGATCATGATTGGTAGAAGGATTAGCGGCCCATAAAAATTCTACTAATCTTCGAGGGCAACTTAGATATTACAGTGGCTGTTGTTGTTAAGAGTATCATTGGCCGCCAGAAGGACTAGCGATCGGGCCCATGCCTAAGTTGATCTTGACACTTAGATCTCACATTGGACGATAAGAGATCTGTTTGCTGGAATATTGTTCATATCAAACATTTATTATGGATCACTATATATATATAGTCCGGATCAGGTTCGGACTCCCGGACCAGACCAAAATTCGGATTTTATTTATTTATTTATTTTTATTTTTTTTTAAAACAACTAAAAATAAATGAATAAATAATTATGGAATTAAAAAATTTTCATAATACAATATTTTGGGTGTGATTTGGGTACGTATAACAAAACATGGTGGTACAGTCTGTGCAGACTGTAACACCATTTTTTGGTATATGTATTCAAAACACGCCTAAAACATTGTATTATAGAAAAATTTTAGTTCCATAAAATATTAAAAAAGTTTTTTTAGTTGTTTAAAAAAAAAAAGCAAAAAAAAATTAAAAAAATTTGTGGTCTGTTTTTGATCAGGTTCGGGAGTCCGGACCTGATCAGTGTTGATATATATATATATATAGTCCGCTTCTCCAACGGACCGATTCGTCAGCGAACCAGCTATAGCGACGGTTCAAACCGTTATAGTATAGAAAGCTGACGCTATAGCTATGGTGACGGTTCGTACCGTCGCTATAGCTCAGAAAGCCGGTCTTTCTATGATTTAGCAACAGACGAACCGTTGTTATAGCCGGTTTGTCTTTAGTTCGTTTTCTCTGATTCGCTGGAGAAATTTTATATATATATATATATATATATATATATATATATATATATATATATAGGGCTATATGCATATATACAGCTGTGTATTACACATGCAGTCAAGCTATGACGACAGATTTTTTGAGCTATGGCGACGGTTCACCCGTCGTCATAGCTACCGTAACCCAGAATAACTATGGCGACGGGTGAAAAAAATCAGCGCCATAGCCGACTGTGTATTACACAGCTGTGTACATATATTTTTCCCATATATATATATATATATATATATATATATATATATATATATATGGTAAATTGTGATATGCCCTAGATGTTGAATTGTTGACTGATCTTTTATTGTCAGCAATATACTTCATCATGTATTATATTTATATCAAAAAAAAAATATATACAAAGAGTCTTGTTGTTTATTGCGATAAACTTATGCCGAATTACAATTACAAAATTTATCAATACATGAATGTGATTGGTTGGAATTATAAGAGAATTTTACTTATTGCACATCTCTTTAAAAAAATTACCACTAATACTTATTATAGTATATTATACATTTTTGCTCAATAATATATTACTATCAAGATGAAGCTACCAAACTAGCATAAGAATATAAGATGCAATAAAAAGCTTACACATCAAGGCCATAAGAGCACATTAATTAGTTGACGTATGTGCTGATTTGTATAGTTAAAGAAATAATACAGAAGCGAAATTAAAAGATGGCTTATTCTTGATTAACGAGGATATATATTGATTATATAAATAGTAGTCATCCATCGTCTTAAAAAGTAGTTTTAGTAATGCAATTGTAGAGGTTGAGTAATCACACAAAACTATAATTAGCTGAAACCCAAGATTATATATATATATATATCATAGAAACATAATATTAATTCCCTCTCTTTGTTTTGAAATTAAAAATATATTTAATTTTTCAATCTGTTGCAAGATTACACATTTAAAAAAATATTATAATGTGACATGAATTTCTAATATTTTAGTAATTATGATCGGGTAGATTGAATACTATTATGTCATTGCTATTATATTTTGTGTTTATTTTTTTTTGAAGTTATGGTTTTAAAATGTGTTTGGAACTGATGGAGTATATGCCACATATTATGAAAATTTAAAATCTGTTGAACTATATGCCAAAACATTTACTCCCTCCGTCTCAGGATAAAAGTCTAAAAGTCCTGATGGACTTTTTACGCATATTAAGAAGAGGAATAAAATGACAAAATTGTTCATAATAATGTCATTAATTATTTTTAATGTAGATGAGAGAGTGCTTTTCTAGCTATTCAATTCAAAATATTCTCTCTCCATACTTATTAAATATGGAGAGAGAATTAGAATAAGAAAAGTATGAGATATTTAATGCTACGGGCATAATAGAAAAAAATGTATAAAAATTTGCTTATTAAAGAAAAGTGGACATTTAACATGTGACTATCTAAAATAATATTGACTTTTATCATGGGACGGAGGGAGTATTAATTTTAAAATTAAATACGCGCGCACATATACGTAAGACCCCAACCCCACCAACTACTATTCTTTTTTGCTAAATAACTATTCTTCTTTGATCCAATTTCTCTCACTACACCACACAACTCCTTCAAAATCTCCTCCTTCCTATTGAATTCAATGAAAATTGAAAGCTCTCTGACCCTCCATTAATGCACCCCCATAAAAATCCAACATTCACAACCCATGAAAAAAAGAAATCCCCATTACTACTACTATTCAAATAAACATTTCTCACCAACTTGCTAGCTAGCGCTAGCTCTCTGCACTTAGAGATTCAAATTGGGTAGAAAAATGAAGCTTGTTCCTTCCTTCTTCAAGCCCATGGAACCACCTTCTTCTTCATGGCCATGGCCAGCTTGTGGAAATCCAAAAACACTCTCTTTCCGGGCTGAAAAGACAATGAACCCGGTGTATGTGACCGAGGACGAATCAAGGCTCACCGACTCATCCGAGTGGGAGTCAGAGTCAGCCGGCGGGAGCATTATTTCAATTACTACTGAGTTAGAAGAGGAGGAATCCGGTGGTGGCGAGTCCGTAGAGAATGTGATTCGCGGGTTAACGAGGCCAGAAAGGCTGTTTTTTGAGCCGGGGACTAGTTCTATACTTGGAGGAGAGGTGCAGCAGGCGGCGGGTGCTAAGACTAGCATTATTACTACTAATGATGGGGTTGATATTCCAATTAAAGAAAATAGTTTTGTGGTTATGGAAATGGAGTCGAGGGATCCTTTTGTTGACTTCAAGAAGTCAATGGAGGAAATGGTGGAGGCCCATGGGCTGAATTACTTGAAGGATTGGGAGTGCCTTGAAGAGCTTTTGAATTGGTATTTAAGGGTGAATGGAAAATGCAATCATGGGTATATAGTTGGAGCTTTTGTTGACTTGTTAGTTGCCCTTGATTTTCCTACTCCTACTATAGCTCACTCTCCTATTTCAGCTTTATCATTTTTTTCTTCCACTTCTAATTCTAGTACATGACTTTCTTTTTTATCTTCATTAGAAGAAGAAGAAGCTCATGATGATCATAACGAGCTAGGAAAAAAGAGTACCATTAGAAGATGATCATATATTCATATATAAAGCTTCATCCAAATCAAATGTTTGATGGATTCATTATGAGGAAATTATATATAACAATGTATACGTACCTCTAGCTAGCTAGCTAGCTAGTTTAGAGAATCAATCATAGCCAGCGATTATCCCTAATTTTCATATCTTGATCTATATGCATGTCTATGTGCTTGAGCGGTGTTGGTAACTTGGTATAATCATGGACAAAAAGTTGAAAGATCGAAAATGGAAACTTAATAACTACTGCTAGAATTTTTACTTTATATATATATATATATATATATATATATATATATATATATATATATATATATATGTTATTATTCCAGATTTTGTTTCCTTTGTTTCCTAATGTGTATATTTAATTTGTGCACTTGTTAATGTCACACAACACTCGTCACTTGCGTCACATGTGCACACATCGGGTCATAATATCAGAACCCAACTCACAAAGTCTTGGTTAATTGATTTAAAGGGAAAAAAAATTCATTAGTCGCCTTTTCGAGTCTATTTATCTTATATATAGTAGCACCCACCATCACCCGCAACGCATTAGTGTAAATTAGTCGGGATAATTTCATCACCCGCCATTGGATTAGTAGTACCAAATGTGGGTCTCAAGGCATCAACATTAATTAATATGATGGGGTGATTTTGGCAAAATTGGAGGGTAGTAGTTATCCTTTGATAGCTACATTAATTCTCGTGGGGAGAACTTTTGCATGCTGTGGACCTGTGGTCCTCTCCTCTATGCTCATATCTCAACCTGCAAATATTATCTATAATAACCCCATAAATTGATGGGGATAATTATATTGTACTCCTCTTCCAAAATTAAAAAAATATGTTTTGAAAAGATCAATTTTAAAAATTTATTCCTAATATTAGTTAGCAATGTATGTACTGACATACGTGATAGTATTCGATCAATTAATTTTTTTGAAGTAATAACGAATTTGATATTTAAATCAACTTTCTTTAAAAAAAATACATTTTAACATACAAAAATTTCAAATTATCTACTCAACTAAACTAAGCCTTAATTAGTTTGAATTAATTTAGGTACATATATGAATCATTTCCCTCTAGTTTACTCTATGAAGAGTTATATATATATATATATATATATATATATATATATATATATATATATATATATGTTATTAAGATCGATTCATCTCAAAAAGAATATTGACTAGTTTTATTATATATCGGCAGTCAACATATATAATACAGTCCTTTATCCAGAGTACTTCGGACTGATAGTATGCGAACATACAGGCACGAATTAATTAGAATATATATATATATATATATATATATATATATATATATATATATATATATATATATATATATATATATATTCAGATCATCACACAATAAAATTTTCTTGGATTTTTTTGCAGGGCTTATCAACTCACTCTTCGCTGGCAAAAAGGATTTTAGTCTCTCTCTGATGAGAGACGCACAAAAAAAAACACAATGTAAACCAAAAAACAAAGGAGGGAGGGAGGGAGGGGGTTCATTATTTGTGGCTGCAGGGAGAAAGGTCACACATCTTGGACATGCATGTTCTTAGTGGTCCTAAGGATCGAGCTAGCTAGTGCTGCGTATATATAATTGAATCTGATGGTAATACTAATCACATCAAACTAGCAGGCAGGCATGTTGGGTATGGTTGTTAATTAATAATTTGCATACATGTATGTAAGCTATATATATATATATATATATATATATATATATATATATATATATATATATGTTTCTGATTCTACCAGTTGAACATGCATGCATGCATGTTTCCAAAATCTTATCTATTTATCTGTTGTATCCTTTTGAATTTGAAAGTCAAACTTCCCCATAGAAATTAAAGAACTCTACCTGAACCACTTCAACATTCTGTTTTTAATTTCAAGCTAGTTTTCCTTAGTTGTCCAACCAAACAATTAATCACATTCATAAGTTCATACTTCGTTGAGACTGAGTAAGTAAAATATATTCAATACAACGGTGATAATATTAATTTTTTGAATGTGTATATATGGTGATAACATTCTTGGTTATTAAAAAAGAAAAGGAAGTTATGTGACATGCACACTGATAAATAAAATCGTTTTACTATGAATAATTTATAATTAATCTAGGTTGAGTGCAACTTGGGGACTAAACTTGGTTTAATTTTAGTATTAATTAATTACATGCAACTTATGAACTTAATTAATTGATGTCTCAAAATTTAGCACTAGAGATCGAGGCCGGGAAAGAATAATGCAACCTCAGCAGCAGCAGCAGCAGGAGCAGCTTTCATGAAGATATCTTAACATCATAAAATGCTCCACTACTTACTATATCTGCTGTTTAATTAATTATCTTCTCAAATGAATTCAAAAACATTAATTAAATGTATTATATATTCAACTTTATGCTAAAGAATTCAAGCTCCTCGTCAATCAACACAAGTTTAAATCGTAATTATTAATAAACACAAGGAAAGGAAAGGAATCAAGTGTTTAGGCGCTTTAAATTGTCAAAATTCTGTAGAAAACAATATTATATTGGCTAAATCAATACTCCTATAATGCATCGATAAGATCTTTATTAATTAATTTAACGACAAAAATAAAAATCTAAATGTTTATACCCACGCCACTAATTGAGACTCCGGCCCATTCTTGACATGTAGTAGTACAAATTTCATTTATTGTCTTTAATTGCCCCAATCCCAAAACGCCATCTCTCATTCTGAATCCACCCTTAAAATTATAACTACACTGTTTCTTTAGACTTTGAATTATTTATTTCTACTGGTGTATAAATTATATTGAGAAAAATAAAAATTTTATAAAATTTAGAGAAGTAAATAAAAAGTTATAAAAAATTAATATTAAAAAATATATCTAATGTTGTAAAAAGGAAAAAAAAATGTGACATAAAATCACAAAACTCGTGGAGGAAAACTCAGGGAGCTAGGTTTTATAATATAAATCATATATATATATATATATATATATATATATATATATATATATATATATATATATTTGATTGATATGGTGGTATTTTAAATAGATAAAATATTTTAAAATGCTCAATTTATTTTAAATTATAAGATTATTATTAACTTTTTAAACTTATTTAAAATATTACATAAGTAGTACTCTTTAAGTAATTATGGTATTCATCATTTTATTGACTACAATTAAATTAATTTATATTTATTTTGAGTTTAAAAATATTTTCGATTAACTTTCACCAAGTTAATAATAATATTTTATCTAGGAAAAAGGAAATATGTGGCTTGTTACAGTAAAACTTGACTATGAATTGTGAATAAAACGGTTTGGTGTTTTGTTATAAGTAAAATACTAGTAAAATGTTTATAATATCATAATGAAAATAATTAAAAGACAAAAATATCATTAATAAATGAGCGTAGCGTATATATAACCAAGTTTGAAGCCACATATCTCTTTTACATTTCATTTAATGGAGAGAGTACATAGGTTCACTTCTCTTTCTTAAACCTTTCTCTCTTACTTTCGTTGTAGGAAGAATTATGTGTCATTTAATTTAGTCAATTCCCAATATAATATGATTGGTGAGAGTTACCTAGAAGCAGTTAATATTCAAGTTTTCTAATGGAACCACTATATACGAAAGGTCCTTCTTTGGGCCAAATTCACATGCAGGCCCAGAATAAAGCCCATTCCAAGTGACCTAGTCCAGAGCTACAAGGAATTAACTGTTGGAAAAATTAAGGGAATTGATATTTTAGCATAACATGAATAGCGAGTGGGTAGAGACTCATCTGGAAATTTTAGTTGTTCCTTCAGGTTGGTGGGGGGTACGTACATGGAATTGGAACAACCCCCACCACACACATCATAATTCAGTCTGAATTAAAATGGCATAAAAAGAAAGAACAGTAGGTTGTATTAGAAAGGGAAACAATGAAATGAAGTAGCATATATGCTTTGTGGAACAAGATTGCGGCCATGGGGTTTGCTTGTTTTTAGTTATGGTCAAATCAAATCAAGACTTGGATGATAAAAATCTTTATCTGGTATTTGGTTGTCACAAGACCCACATGCACTACTTTTCAAGTCTCAAATCTTGATGCTAAAAATCATAACATTCATTTCATTGGCTAACAGGGTGTCTATCTAGAAACCTCTAAAACTATATATATATATATATATATATATATATATGTGTGTGTGTGTGTGTGTGTGTGTGTGTGTGTGTGTGTGTGTGTGTAGCAAAAAAGGTACTTATATTTGATGTTTGACGCTTTTACAATTGTCCAATCTTTATCAAACAAGAGCATGAATCTTTTTATAGCTTAAATGGTTGATTGACATATAGAACATTCATCTTCTTGGATGTATACCATGCATGTGTCACTTATCGTCTTCTTTTTGCATTATGAATCTTCTATTGTTTTTTTTTTGTGGGTTTAAATCAAGAATTATTACACTCAAAATTTGGTTGTAATACCCCATTTGCTTTTCCTGTGTTAAATTGGTTGTTGAGGAGCTTGTGTAGTTTGTTACGAAGGTTCTAATATAATTTTTGAGACCAACTTTAATTTTTCCAAAAGAATTGGACAAACCTAGTGGCTAGCTAGTATACCTTCCTTCACATGTGAGTCGAATCAAGCCTACAACTTCACGTACACTCAAACATTAAAGTTGATAGATTTTAATTAGATTAATTTTGTATATTAATTAAGCCTTCAACTAATTCAGACTCAAACCGATATATATATATATATATATATATATAGGAATAGGACTACTGAGATAAATATTATCATATTCTTTTTTGGTTGGCACATGCATATTCTTTAATTCAGTTTAGATTAGGAGACCATGTTATCTTTGGAGACAGAAGGATGCTTCCCACTATCACAAAAGTCTAACAACGTACAATGTAGATGTCAATGGTTTTTGTGTCTATAAAATTAATAGAATTAATTCCCAGTATATATATATATATATATAGGCTCTATCTCTTCCTAACATAATTAAGGACGGATAAGAAAGATTTGGTTATCATAAAGTTAACTTATACAGTATTGACAAACAGATCGATATTTTATTGATCAATTGACCAAAATTAACTTCATACTAACCACTCTCGATGAGAAGAGCTATATAGATAAGCATGATACTGCAGGTTGCAGGTGGAATTAAGGTTAATTTTGTTAAATAATATTACTATCACATAAAAAATAATCACACAATATTTATATATGTATATATGTATATTACGGATTCTACATGTCGGGGGCTCACAATATATATATGAATATTATGTAATTTTTTTTTTTATGTGATACTATCATGGTTGTATATTTTGTTTTTGTACTCAGGTGTAGTAATAATAAAAAAGAGTAACAAAGCACTGAAATAGATGTAGTCAACAGTTGGGACTGACTAACTTTAATTCTTTCTGTACTTTATTTGATTGCCTTGGTTATAGTAATTTTACAGGGAAATTATACTTATGAAGCTAGCTAGTACTATTACTAGTAGAGAGCATATTTTATGTTTCTATTTTTTTTATCTTTCTTATATTTTTTTATTTAAATTTAAACATTTGATTTGTTATTTAATTTTAAGATTAATTAGTGTTAAATAAAAAATTAAATATTAAAATTTAAATGAAAAAATACATAAGAGACAAAAAAAATAGGAAGCGAAGATTTACTCTCGTAATAGTAGTAGTAGTAGTAGTATATACTCCATACTACATGCTTCTTGATTTCAATGAAAGCAGCAGCTAGTCCACTTCACTCCAGCAAGAGCTACCCCACTTGCATAAAGATTCCTTGATGGGTCCATAGATTTGACTAAAGACTTGAGACTACAACTCATTTAAACTCTAAAATTGATTTAAGAAACAACAACATTTATATGTTTGTGACAACTAGGAGTGAGAAGCAAGTTGGATTTTGCTGCACTCCAAATTCCAAGTGTGTTTTGATAATTATTAATCCCCTCCTTTACTTAGTATAAATTATTTTAAAAAAATATTTTTATTCTTTAATATAAATTATTTGAAAATTTTAAGTATGTATTAATTGTTTAATTTTTAAAATTATTACAAGTATTAAATATAATTTTGGTTCTCTCATTATTTTATGTCCAATAAATAACAATCTCTTATTCCAATACAAGGGCAATATAGGTAATTGATATTATAGTTAATGATATACAATTATTTCCTTAATACTTGTGCACAACTCTAAAACAACATATACTTTCTCCGTCCCAAATTATCTGTTGTTCTAGAGTTCCACACAGATACCAATATGTGTGATAAAAATACTAAAATACCCTTATTAGTGGAAATATGAAAAATGTGTTTAAAAAAGAGTGCATGAAATAGTATGTAGAAAGAGGAAGAGAGAGAAAATATGAGTGCATTAAATAGACAAATAGTCTAAAGAGAGAGAAAGTATGAGTGTATATATGTGTGGAGAGAGGAAGAGAGAGAAAGTATGAGTGTATTAAATAGACAAATAGTATGTAGAGAGAGAAAGTATGAGTGCATATATATGTGTGGAGAGAGGATGAGAGTAATGACTATCAATAATTAGATAAAGGGGCAAACTTGGAAAATAATGAAAAAAAATGCATTGAAATCTTGAAAAAGCAGATATTGTAGGATAAATTTTTTTTACTAAAATAGCAGATAATTTGAAACAGAAAGAGTAATAATTAAGGAACGGAGAGAGTAACTTGTATATTCTATCCATATATTGGATTTTGCTGCACTCCAATGCTTTGCTAACTTGATATTCCATCGACAATGGTTATATACATTTAAAGGTTCGTTCAAGTGTATGTAAAGGATAGTAAAATGTTTTTCTTTTTATTTCTACAATATTTTCATCTCTCTTCATTTATTACTGTACGATATTATGTTTGAATGTGTATGACTATAAGATTCTCTTTATTTCAAATAAAATAGAGAGTCTGTAAGACCCCAATTTTTATAAATAAAGATGAATTTTCTATAAATATCATTTTTGAATATTATGGAGTTAATTTGATATAATGTTATAGTTGTGGGTAATATTTATAAATTTTGCAAAGTAAGCAAGTTGTTATAAAATTTTCGTTTGGTCGGAGAATATTCTTTTTGTCGGGGAATATTCGTACGACGGCACAATCATTGGTGGACCCCACAACGGAATTATTGTCGGATTGAGAAAACGACAGAATTATCTTTCTATAAAAATAACAGCTGAGGTGTTACCGTTAAAACCGTTAAAACTGTTGAACTACTCGGTAGTAAAAGTACAGTAATACGCGTGGTTGCATAGTAGCACACGGTATTGATTATTGATGCTTACGTGAGAAGTCACTCAGCTATACTCAATTATTGCTACAGTAATTGCTGCATCATATCTCTTAAATTATTGTCATAGTATCATCTGTATAATATGTTATATTATTGAGACGTTGTGGTAAGTTTGGTTATTTTATGGGGGGCCATATGTCATCATCTAAGAGTCTCTTCGTCAATAGTAATTACCGTCGTCAATAGTAATTACCGTCGTCAATAGTAATTACCGTCGTCAATAGTAATTACCTTCGTCAATAGTAATTACCTTCGTCAATAGTATTTACCTTGGTCAATAGTATTTACCTTGGTCAATAGTAATTACCTTCGGCAATAGTATTTACCTTGGTCAATAGTAATTACTTTCGTCAATAGTAGTTGTCCCTTCAATATTACCAAGAGTCATTTGACCCTTCGTTAAGACCAAGAGTCATTTGACCCTTCGTTAAGACCAAGAGTCATTTGACCCTTCGTTAAGACCAAGAGCCACCCTCAGTTTTTCTATAAATAGAGGCCTAGGGCTTCATTATTTTTCACGAATTCATTCAAGCTATAGAGAGAGAAAGTATAGAGAGAATAAGAGAGAGAGAATAAAAGTATTCTGCTACATCACTTTTCCAATATCCAGTTCTTTTAAGGTAGGGAATATTATTTCTTTTATATTCATGAAGAGAACTTCTGTTATTCCATTTGTTATTATTCTGTTGGAATAACCAGTATACGCGGTCTACCCTATACTCGGTGACATTCTTCTATTATTCTGTTGGAACATCCTGTCTGTGTGTTTTACACCGGACCTGGTTCCGTTTATTATTCTGTTGGAACATCCTGTCTGTGTGTTTTACACCGGACCTGGTTCCGTTTTATTATTATTCTGTTGGAATATCCTGTCTGTGTGTTTTACACCGGACCTGGTTCCATTATTTATTATTCTGTCGGAATATCCTGTCTGTGCGTTTACGCCGGACCTGGTTCCATTATTTATTATTCTATTGGAATAACCTGTCTGTGCGGTCTATCGCATGCATGGTGATTTCTTTTGTTATTCCATTCTTTATTGTACTCAGTTGGTTAAGTTTTGACTTCTATACTCCATGAAATTTGTGGAATATCCTTGATAGTTGCGTTTCATCCAGTATCTTTTCAAGAAAATATTCTTCTAAGCATTCTTGAATTTTACTCCACAATGCAGTATCATGTTGACAATTTGGACGTTGTTAATTCCTGGATAAATTAATTCTTGAACTTGTTTTATTGAATTCTTATATCATTGTCATCATCCTCATGTTTATAAAATGTTGAAAGTCATCTGTGGCCTGTATTGCATAGATGGACTTGGTATGATTATGACCAGGGATTATTCGGTATAATCATGACCGTAATGTTACAAATGATGTGGTAAAAGTCCTCATTGGCCCGTAGTGCATTGATGGACAATTGTTGGCATGATCATGACCATTAATGAATACACGAATATCCTTGGCCGTAGTGCAGGGGTGATTCGATGATGTGGATTATTTTATTAAGCTGAGTCTCAGCGATTACAGTGTTGAAAAACTTTTTAAATCATAAAAGATAGTAGAGTTTATTTTCTACTTGACTCTTTTAATGGATTGCTTGTTCCACTACAGTTAAACTTGATGTCTATTATATTTTATCAGTTTAACATTGTTGAAGGCTAATGATAATTTATTCTGCATTATCTTAGTCATAATATTTCTTACTGGGCTAGTTGAGCTCACCCTTTCTTTCACTGTTCTCTTCAGGAAATGAGAACGTAGCTGGGACAAGTCGGGGTACGGAGTGATGGTCCGAATGATAGTATTAGTTAGTAGTCCTCACTATTCTATGTAATGGTGTGTTAATAAATGTAATGAGGACTCCTTTTGAGTATGAATACTCTCTAGAAGATAATATTTGTATTCAAACTCACAGTTTATGTTTTGTCGTATTGTACACGACAGATGTATTAATCAGTTGTTTTTGTATTCTGTATTATGTATCTGACGACCCAAGATGGGTGATGTATACCTAATTTTGGGGGCGTCACAGTTGGTATCAGAGCTTAGGGATATGATCCCTGGCTAAGATGTGAGAATAGAACTAGGAGGGGAGAGACGGGGAATTCCTTCGCTAGTATGACATACCTAAGTTTATTTGCATGGTATTTAATTGGTCGGTCATAATATAAGGATAATATATGACATATCAATTAATTTTTATTTTGTAGCAGTATCTGAAAATGGCATCCGAGAATGTTGAGAATAGCAATGGAGCACAGACGACTGTTGATTCACCACACATCAATAATCAGGATAATGTGCATCAGGAAGGTGTCAATCCTCATGCAAACAACAACACTGACCAAATGATGAATGATCAAATGTTCAGAGGCTTTATGCAATTCATGCAACAACAGGTGAAAGCGGCTCCTGTCCACAACGTAGGTGGAAATACTGGAAACTCTCAGGCGGTCACCGCTAAACAGTTTAAGGAGCTGGGACCACCGGAGTTTAAGGGAGAACCCAAACCACTTGTAGCTGAAACATGGATAAAGCAGATCACCAAGATATTTGATGTCTTGGGTTGCTCCGAGGAGCAAAAGGTTCCCTTTGCCGCCTTTATGTTGCGAGGAGAGGCAGATTACTGGTGGAAATCGATAAAGCGTACTCAACCTGCCGCACTGAAGATGTCCTGGGAGAAGTTCCAAGAGCTGTTTAACGACAAATACTTTCCCGAGAGTATTCGTCACATGAAGGAGGTGGAGTTCATCAAATTGGAGCAGAATAATATGACCGTGTCGCAGTACGAGGCAAAATTTGCGGAGTTATCCCGGTTTGCGTCCCACCTGGTGGATAATGAAGAAAGAATGACGCGGATGTTTTTAAGAGGTTTGAAGCCGGAGATACGTCAACATCTTGTTTCTCATAAACTGTGTTTGTATTCAGATGTTGTAAATAGGGCTCAGTTGGTGGAGCGCGATAACGAGACAACGCAACCAAAAGAGAGCAGCCGGCAAAATGATAATACCAGTGAGAGCAGTCATCGAAGCGGTGACAACAAGCGTGGAGGGAATCAACAGGCCAGAAATGGTAACCACTTCGGTGGTAATCAGGGCCAAAACAATAAGAATGGACATTTCAAGAAGAGGAGATTCAACAATGATGGAAAGACGTCAGCACCAGCACCTGTCGTTAAGGAAGGAGAACGACCACCTATCATATGTTTCAAATGCGGAGGGGAGGGACACATCAGTCCAAACTGCGCGATGCCGTCCAAAGCATGTTATAATTGTGGAAGAGAAGGTCATTTAGCCCGATTTTGTCGTTTACCGAAGACAAATTCAGCTAGGATGGAGGCACCAAAGGCCGTCCCAGAAAAGTCAAAACCGGTTGTGCAAGGGAGAGCGTTTGTTGTGAACTCCCAGAACGCAAGGAACCCGAATGAGGTCATCACGGGTAAGCTTATCATAAACTCTAACGAAGTCTATACTTTATTTGATACCGGTTCAACCCATTCTTTTATTTCTCCTACTTGCGCTCATCGATTAAATTTGATTCCGGAGAAATTAGACTTTGACTTATCTGTGGAAACTCCGTTGGGAGAAACCTTCATTACCTCCACTGTTTATAAGTTTTGTTTGGTTCAAGTTGGTACCCACACATTACCTATCGATCTGATTTCATTAAAAATACTTGCATTTGACGTGATTCTAGGGATTGATTGGTTAACTACTCATTATGCAAAAATTGATTGTTTTCGTAAGGTTGTTAGTTTTCATATTCCTAATCGACCTATTATGCGAATTCAAGCAACCAAACCATTAAAATCAATCGCTGTCATCTCAAGCCATAAAACTATTCGTTTATTGAAAAACGGATGTCAAGCTTTCTTAGCTCATGTCACAGATCTAAACAAAAATACGTCAGTTTTGAATGATATTTCTATTGTTAATAAATTCCCTGACGTATTCCCTGAAGAACTTCCTGGCCTACCCCCAGAGCGTGAAATTGAATTTTGTATCGATCTTGAACCCGGTACAAAACCCATTTCCAAAGCCCCATATCGAATGGCTCCTATTGAACTTCAGGAGTTAAAGATCCAACTGCAGGAATTGTTAGACATTGGCTTTATTCGTCCTAGTACTTCTCCTTGGGGAGCTCCTGTTCTATTCGTGAAGAAGAAAGATGGAAGTATGCGACTTTGTATTGATTATCGGGAGTTGAATCATGTCACCATCAAAAACAGGTACCCATTGCCACGTATTGATGACCTGTTTGACCAGTTGCAAGGAGCACAATTCTTTTCAAAGATCGATCTTCGTTCTGGATATCATCAGCTGAAGGTTAGAACTGAGGATATTCCAAAGACGGCTTTTAGAACTCGGTACGGGCATTATGAATTCCTAGTCATGTCCTTTGGATTGACTAATGCTCCTGCTGCCTTCATGGATATGATGAACCGGGTATTCAAGGAATATTTGGATCACTTTGTGGTCGTCTTTATTGATGACATCCTTATTTATTCCAAAAGCCGTGAAGATCATGAGCAACACTTGAGGCTGGTACTCCAAAAGCTTCGTGAATACAAGCTTTATGCCAAGTTGAAGAAATGCGAGTTCTGGCTGGAGGAGGTAGCATTCCTTGGGCACGTAGTATCAAGTCGTGGAATATCGGTTGACCCGGCAAAGATTGAAGCTATTCAAAGCTGGGAGCAACCTAAATCAGTGACCGAGGTACGTAGCTTTCTTGGTTTAGCTGGTTATTATCGGAGATTCGTGGAAGGATTTTCTCGAATCGCTACTCCATTAACTCAGCTGACTCGGAAAGATACAAAGTTTGGTTGGAGCGAAGAATGTGAGCAGAGTTTTCAAGAACTCAAGAGGAGACTCATTTCAGCACCTGTTCTAACAATACCATCTGGCTCGGAGGGATTTGTCATCTACAGTGATGCTTCGAGCAAAGGGTTGGGATGCGTTCTCATGCAACATGGAAAAGTCATAGCCTATGCATCAAGACAACTCAAGGAATATGAGAGGAATTATCCTACTCATGATCTAGAGTTGGCAGCTGTTGTCTTTGCACTTAAAATTTGGAGGCATTACTTGTATGGGGAGAAAGTGGAGATCTTTACGGATCATAAAAGCCTCAAATATTTCTTCACTCAAAAGGAACTCAACATGCGACAACGACGTTGGCTTGAACTGTTGAAAGATTATGATCATACCATTCAATACCATCCTGGAAAAGCGAACGTGGTAGCTGACGCATTGAGTAGAAGATCATATGCGGGTACAAGTGCAATATTAACAACGCAAAGGCCCATTTTGTGTGACTTGCAAAGGATGGAGATAGAGTTGAAGACTCCAGGGACCCATGTGATGATGGCGAATATACGAGTAGAACCGACTTTAATCGATAAAGTTAAAGCTGCTCAAGCTACAGACCTGGAGCTGATGCGTATGAAGAAGAAAGTGCAAGAAGGTGCTATATCGGAAGCAAGAATCGATGAAGAAGGAATACTTCGAGTCAACTCCAGACTTTGTGTTCCTAACAACCCTGATTTAAAGTATGAAATCATGATGGAGGCGCACAACACACCGTTTGCAATCCATCCTGGAAGTACCAAAATGTATCATGATCTTCGTCATACATTTTGGTGGAGCAATATGAAGAGAGAGATAGCGTTGTTTATCTCAAGGTGTCTAACTTGTCAACGAGTCAAAGCGGAGCATCAAGTACCAAAAGGTCCATTGCAACCACTTGAAATTCCAGAATGGAAGTGGGAGCACATTACCATGGATTTCGTTACCGGTCTTCCTAGGGTTTCTCAAGGTATTGATGCGATTTGGGTCATTGTTGATAGATTGACCAAGTCTGCTCATTTCTTACCGATACGAGAAACTTATACACTTGAACGTCTTGCTCGTATGTACATAAACGAGATTGTAAGACTGCATGGTATGCCAGTATCCATAGTTTCTGACCGAGACCCAAGATTCACTTCACGATTTTGGGTTAGTTTACAAAAAGCTATGGGCACGGAGTTACGATTTAGTTCAGCATATCATCCTCAGACGGACGGACAATCAGAGAGGACTATTCAAACTCTTGAAGATCTATTAAGACTCTGTGTCTTTGACTTCAAGGGAAGTTGGGACAAGTTCTTACCATTGGTGGAGTTTTCCTACAACAACAGTTATCAAGCAAGTATTGGCATGGCTCCATTCGAAGCATTGTATGGAAGAAAATGTCGTTCTCCAGTATGCTGGGATGAGGTGGGCGAAGCAACGTTGTTGGGACCGGAGTTGGTACGTATGACTACAGAAAAGATTCAAACGATCCGACAACGTATAAAAACCTCACAAGATCGACAAAAGAGTTATGCTGATCTTCATCGAAAGGACGTGGAATTTGATGTAGGAGATCATGTGTTCTTACGTGTTGCTCCATGGAAAGGAGTTACGAGATTTGGAAAGAGAGGAAAGCTAAATCCTCGATTCATCGGTCCATTTTTAATCCTCGATCGAGTAGGAACTGTGGCTTATAGACTCGCTTTACCGCCAAGTATGTCTCGTGTTCATAACGTTTTCCACATATCCATGTTACGCAAATATGTGGAAGACCCGAACCACATTATTGAGTTAGAACCGGACGAAATAGCGGAGGATTTGACGTATGAAGAAGTTCCTGTTCAAATCTTGGATAAGAAGGAACATATTCTACGCTCCAAGGTTATACCTCAAGTTAAAGTTTTGTGGAGAAACCACGATGTTGAGGAAATGACTTGGGAGTTAGAATCAGAAATGAAATCAAGGTATCCTTACCTCTTCGACATACCAGGTACGTACCCTAATTTCGAGGGCGAAATTTCATAAGAAGGGGAGGTTGTAAGACCCCAATTTTTATAAATAAAGATGAATTTTCTATAAATATCATTTTTGAATATTATGGAGTTAATTTGATATAATGTTATAGTTGTGGGTAATATTTATAAATTTTGCAAAGTAAGCAAGTTGTTATAAAATATTCGTTTGGTCGGAGAATATTCTTTTTGTCGGGGAATATTCGTACGACGGCACAATCATTGGTGGACCCCACAACGGAATTATTGTCGGATTGAGAAAACGACAGAATTATCTTTCTATAAAAATAACAGCTGAGGTGTTACCGTTAAAACCGTTAAAACTGTTGAACTACTCGGTAGTAAAAGTACAGTAATACGCGTGGTTGCATAGTAGCACACGGTATTGATTATTGATGCTTACGTGAGAAGTCACTCAGCTATACTCAATTATTGCTACAGTAATTGCTGCATCATATCTCTTAAATTATTGTCATAGTATCATCTGTATAATATGTTATATTATTGAGACGTTGTGGTAAGTTTGGTTATTTTATGGGGGGCCATATGTCATCATCTAAGAGTCTCTTCGTCAATAGTAATTACCGTCGTCAATAGTAATTACCGTCGTCAATAGTAATTACCGTCGTCAATAGTAATTACCTTCGTCAATAGTAATTACCTTCGTCAATAGTATTTACCTTGGTCAATAGTATTTACCTTGGTCAATAGTAATTACCTTCGGCAATAGTATTTACCTTGGTCAATAGTAATTACTTTCGTCAATAGTAGTTGTCCCTTCAATATTACCAAGAGTCATTTGACCCTTCGTTAAGACCAAGAGTCATTTGACCCTTCGTTAAGACCAAGAGTCATTTGACCCTTCGTTAAGACCAAGAGCCACCCTCAGTTTTTCTATAAATAGAGGCCTAGGGCTTCATTATTTTTCACGAATTCATTCAAGCTATAGAGAGAGAAAGTATAGAGAGAATAAGAGAGAGAGAATAAAAGTATTCTGCTACATCACTTTTCCAATATCCAGTTCTTTTAAGGTAGGGAATATTATTTCTTTTATATTCATGAAGAGAACTTCTGTTATTCCATTTGTTATTATTCTGTTGGAATAACCAGTATACGCGGTCTACCCTATACTCGGTGACATTCTTCTATTATTCTGTTGGAACATCCTGTCTGTGTGTTTTACACCGGACCTGGTTCCGTTTATTATTCTGTTGGAACATCCTGTCTGTGTGTTTTACACCGGACCTGGTTCCGTTTTATTATTATTCTGTTGGAATATCCTGTCTGTGTGTTTTACACCGGACCTGGTTCCATTATTTATTATTCTGTCGGAATATCCTGTCTGTGCGTTTACGCCGGACCTGGTTCCATTATTTATTATTCTATTGGAATAACCTGTCTGTGCGGTCTATCGCATGCATGGTGATTTCTTTTGTTATTCCATTCTTTATTGTACTCAGTTGGTTAAGTTTTGACTTCTATACTCCATGAAATTTGTGGAATATCCTTGATAGTTGCGTTTCATCCAGTATCTTTTCAAGAAAATATTCTTCTAAGTATTCTTGAATTTTACTCCACAATGCAGTATCATATTGACAATTTGGACGTTGTTAATTCCTGGATAAATTAATTCTTGAACTTGTTTTATTGAATTCTTATATCATTGTCATCATCTGTGACGCCCCCAAAATTAGGTATACATCACCCATTTTGGGTCGTCAGATACATAGTACAGAATACAAATACAACTTACTAATACAACTGTCGTGTACAATACGACAAAACATAAACTGTGAGTTTGAATACAAATATTATCTTCTAGAGAGTATTCATACTCAAAAGGAGTCCTCGTTACATTTATTAACACACCATTACATAGAATAGTGAGGACTACTAACTAATACTATCATTCGGACCATCACTCCGTTCCCCGACTTGCCCCAGCTACGTTCTCATTTCCTGAAGAGAACAGTGAAAGAAAGGGTGAGCTCAACTAGCCCAGTAAGAAATATTATGACTAAGATAATGCAGAATAAATTATCATTAGCCTTCAACAATGTTAAACTGATAAAATATAATAGACATCAAGTTTAACTGCAGCGGAACAAGCAATCCATTAAAAGAGTCAAGTAGAAAATAAACTCTACTATCTTTTATGATTTAAAAGGTTTTTCAACACTGCGATCGCTGAGACTCAGCTTAATAAAATAATCCACATCATCGAATCACCCCTGCACTACGGCCAAGGATATTCGTGTATTCATTAATGGTCATGATCATGCCAACAACTGTCCATCAATGCACTACGGGCCAATGAGGACTTTTACCACATCATTTGTAACATTACGGTCATGATTATACCGAATAATCCCTGGTCATAATCATACCAAGTCCATCTATGCACTACATGCCACAGATGACTTTCAACATTTTATAAACATGAGGATGATGACAATGATATAAGAATTCAATAAAACAAGTTCAAGAATTAATTTATCCAGGAATTAACAACGTCCAAATTGTCAACATGATACTGTTTTGTGGAGTAAAATTCAAGAATGATCAGGAGAATATTTTCATGAATAGATACTAGATGAAGCACAAATATCAAGGATATTCCACAAATTTCATGGAGTATAGAAGTCAAAGTTTTAACCAACTGAGTATAATAAAAAATGGAATAACAAAAGAAATCACCATGCATGCGATAGACCGCACAGACAGGTTATTCTTAACAGAATAATAATAATGGAACCAGGTCCGGCGTAAACGCACAGACAGGATATTCCGACAGAATAATAAATAATGGAACCAGGTCCGGTGTAAAACACACAGACAGGATGTTCCAACAGAATAATAACAAGACGGAACCAGGTCCGGTGTAAAACACACAGACAGGATGTTCCAACAGAATAATAATAAAAACGGAACCAGGTCCGGTGTAAAACACACAGACAGGATGTTCCAACAGAATAATAGAAGAATGTCACCAAGTATAGGGTAGACCGCGTATACAGGTTATTCCAACAGAATAATAAGAAATGGAATAACAACAGTTCTCTTCATGAATAAGAAAGAATAACACCCCTTACCGTTTTAAAGAAGAGCTGAAGTAAGGAAGTAGTTAAGTAGCAGAATACTCTTCTTCTCTCTCTCTATAGTTTCTCTCTATAGTTTCTCTCTCTAGAGTTCAGTGAATTCGTAAGAAATAATGAAGGAATGAGCTGCTATTTATAGAAAAATAGAATGCATAGTAACTAATCCATGAACGGTCCAGATTGATTACTTTAATCTGACGGTCCATATTTAAAGAAAAATCTTTTAAATAAAATATAATATATTCTATTTATAGAATAACTTTAATAAAGTATTTTGTTTTATATAAAAAGATGTTTCTGTTTTATTACGTTAATAATACGAATAAAACAAAACGTCATTATCGCTAAATAATTCATATTATTAACTGACAATAATGGAATCAAACTGAGTGACTTCTCACATAATCACTACCGTGTGCTACTATGCAACCACACGTATTACTGTACTTTTACTACCGAGTAGTTCAACAGTAACAATGGTAAAACTTCCGCCGTTATTTTTAATAAAATATTTTTGTCGTTTTCTCAATCCGACAATAATTCTGTTGTGGGGTCCACCAATGATTGTGTCGTTGTACGAATATTCCCTGTTAAAACGAATATTCCCCGACCAATATTATATAACAACTTGCGTACTTTGCAAAATTTATAAATATTACCCACAACTATAACATTATATCAAATTAACTCCATAATATTCAAAAATGATATTTATAGAAAATTCATCTTTATTTATAAAAAATTGGGGTCTTACAACCTCCCCTTCTTATGAAATTTCGCCCTCGAAATTAGGGTACGTACCTGGTATGTCGAAGAGGTAAGGATACCTTGATTTCATTTCTGATTCTAACTCCCAAGTCATTTCCTCAACATCGTGGTTTCTCCACAAAACTTTGACTTGAGGTATAACCTTGGAGCGTAGAATATGTTCCTTCTTATCCAAGATTTGAACAGGAACTTCTTCATACGTCAAATCCTCCGCTATTTCGTCCGGTTCTAACTCAATAATGTGGTTCGGGTCTTCCACATATTTGCGTAACATGGATATGTGGAAAACGTTATGAACACGAGACATACTTGGCGGTAAAGCGAGTCTATAAGCCACAGTTCCTACTCGATCGAGGATTAAAAATGGACCGATGAATCGAGGATTTAGCTTTCCTCTCTTTCCAAATCTCGTAACTCCTTTCCATGGAGCAACACGTAAGAACACATGATCTCCTACATCAAATTCCACGTCCTTTCGATGAAGATCAGCATAACTCTTTTGTCGATCTTGTGAGGTTTTTATACGTTGTCGGATCGTTTGAATCTTTTCTGTAGTCATACGTACCAACTCCGGTCCCAACAACGTTGCTTCGCCCACCTCATCCCAGCATACTGGAGAACGACATTTTCTTCCATACAATGCTTCGAATGGAGCCATGCCAATACTTGCTTGATAACTGTTGTTGTAGGAAAACTCCACCAATGGTAAGAACTTGTCCCAACTTCCTTTGAAGTCAAAGACACAGAGTCTTAATAGATCTTCAAGAGTTTGAATAGTCCTCTCTGATTGTCCGTCCGTCTGAGGATGATATGCTGAACTAAATCGTAACTCCGTGCCCATAGCTTTTTGTAAACTAACCCAAAATCGTGAAGTGAATCTTGGGTCTCGATCAGAAACTATGGATACTGGCATACCATGCAGTCTTACAATCTCGTTTATGTACATACGAGCAAGACGTTCAAGTGTATAAGTTTCTCGTATCGGTAAGAAATGAGCAGACTTGGTCAATCTATCAACAATGACCCAAATCGCATCAATACCTTGAGAAACCCTAGGAAGACCGGTAACGAAATCCATGGTAATGTGCTCCCACTTCCATTCTGGAATTTCAAGTGGTTGCAATGGACCTTTTGGTACTTGATGCTCCGCTTTGACTCGTTGACAAGTTAGACACCTTGAGATAAACAACGCTATCTCTCTCTTCATATTGCTCCACCAAAATGTATGACGAAGATCATGATACATTTTGGTACTTCCAGGATGGATTGCAAACGGTGTGTTGTGCGCCTCCATCATGATTTCATACTTTAAATCAGGGTTGTTAGGAACACAAAGTCTGGAGTTGACTCGAAGTATTCCTTCTTCATCGATTCTTGCTTCCGGCATAGCACCTTCTTGCACTTTCTTCTTCATACGCATCAGCTCCAGGTCTGTAGCTTGAGCAGCTTTAACTTTATCGATTAAAGTCGGTTCTACTCGTATATTCGCCATCATCACATGGGTCCCTGGAGTCTTCAACTCTATCTCCATCCTTTGCAAGTCACACAAAATGGGCCTTTGCGTTGTTAATATTGCACTTGTACCCGCATATGATCTTCTACTCAATGCGTCAGCTACCACGTTCGCTTTTCCAGGATGGTATTGAATGGTATGATCATAATCTTTCAACAGTTCAAGCCAACGTCGTTGTCGCATGTTGAGTTCCTTTTGAGTGAAGAAATATTTGAGGCTTTTATGATCCGTAAAGATCTCCACTTTCTCCCCATACAAGTAATGCCTCCAAATTTTAAGTGCAAAGACAACAGCTGCCAACTCTAGATCATGAGTAGGATAATTCCTCTCATATTCCTTGAGTTGTCTTGATGCATAGGCTATGACTTTTCCATGTTGCATGAGAACGCATCCCAACCCTTTGCTCGAAGCATCACTGTAGATGACAAATCCCTCCGAGCCAGATGGTATTGTTAGAACAGGTGCTGAAATGAGTCTCCTCTTGAGTTCTTGAAAACTCTGCTCACATTCTTCGCTCCAACCAAACTTTGTATCTTTCCGAGTCAGCTGAGTTAATGGAGTAGCGATTCGAGAAAATCCTTCCACGAATCTCCGATAATAACCAGCTAAACCAAGAAAGCTACGTACCTCGGTCACTGATTTAGGTTGCTCCCAGCTTTGAATAGCTTCAATCTTTGCCGGGTCAACCGATATTCCACGACTTGATACTACGTGCCCAAGGAATGCTACCTCCTCCAGCCAGAACTCGCATTTCTTCAACTTGGCATAAAGCTTGTATTCACGAAGCTTTTGGAGTACCAGCCTCAAGTGTTGCTCATGATCTTCACGGCTTTTGGAATAAATAAGGATGTCATCAATAAAGACGACCACAAAGTGATCCAAATATTCCTTGAATACCCGGTTCATCATATCCATGAAGGCAGCAGGAGCATTAGTCAATCCAAAGGACATGACTAGGAATTCATAATGCCCGTACCGAGTTCTAAAAGCCGTCTTTGGAATATCCTCAGTTCTAACCTTCAGCTGATGATATCCAGAACGAAGATCGATCTTTGAAAAGAATTGTGCTCCTTGCAACTGGTCAAACAGGTCATCAATACGTGGCAATGGGTACCTGTTTTTGATGGTGACATGATTCAACTCCCGATAATCAATACAAAGTCGCATACTTCCATCTTTCTTCTTCACGAATAGAACAGGAGCACCCCAAGGAGAAGTACTAGGACGAATAAAGCCAATGTCTAACAATTCCTGCAGTTGGATCTTTAACTCCTGAAGTTCAATAGGAGCCATTCGATATGGGGCTTTGGAAATGGGTTTTGTACCGGGTTCAAGATCGATACAAAATTCAATTTCACGCTCTGGGGGTAGGCCAGGAAGTTCTTCAGGGAATACGTCAGGGAATTTATTAACAATAGAAATATCATTCAAAACTGACGTATTTTTGTTTAGATCTGTGACATGAGCTAAGAAAGCTTGACATCCGTTTTTCAATAAACGAATAGCTTTATGGCTTGAGATGACAGCGATTGATTTTAATGGTTTGGTTGCTTGAATTCGCATAATAGGTCGATTAGGAATATGAAAACTAACAACCTTACGAAAACAATCAATTTTTGCATAATGAGTAGTTAACCAATCAATCCCTAGAATCACGTCAAATGCAAGTATTTTTAATGAAATCAGATCGATAGGTAATGTGTGGGTACCAACTTGAACCAAACAAGACTTATAAACAGTGGAGGTAATGAAGGTTTCTCCCAACGGAGTTTCCACAGATAAGTCAAAGTCTAATTTCTCCGGAATCAAATTTAATCGATGAGCGCAAGTAGGAGAAATAAAAGAATGGGTTGAACCGGTATCAAATAAAGTATAGACTTCGTTAGAGTTTATGATAAGCTTACCCGTGATGACCTCATTCGGGTTCCTTGCGTTCTGGGAGGTCACAACAAACGCTCTCCCTTGCACAACCGGTTTTGACTTTTCTGGGACGGCCTTTGGTGCCTCCATCCTAGCTGAATTTGTCTTCGGTAAACGACAAAATCGGGCTAAATGACCTTCTCTTCCACAATTATAACATGCTTTGGACGGCATCGCGCAGTTTGGACTGATGTGCCCCTCCCCTCCGCATTTGAAACATATGATAGGTGGTCGTTCTCCTTCCTTAACGACAGGTGCTGGTGCTGACGTCTTTCCATCATTGTTGAATCTCCTCTTCTTGAAATGTCCATTCTTATTGTTTTGGCCCTGATTACCACCGAAGTGGTTACCATTTCTGGCCTGTTGATTCCCTCCACGCTTGTTGTCACCGCTTCGATGACTGCTCTCACTGGTATTATCATTTTGCCGGCTGCTCTCTTTTGGTTGCGTTGTCTCGTTATCGCGCTCCACCAACTGAGCCCTATTTACAACATCTGAATACAAACACAGTTTATGAGAAACAAGATGTTGACGTATCTCCGGCTTCAAACCTCTTAAAAACATCCGCGTCATTCTTTCTTCATTATCCACCAGGTGGGACGCAAACCGGGATAACTCTGCAAATTTTGCCTCGTACTGCGACACGGTCATATTATTCTGCTCCAATTTGATGAACTCCACCTCCTTCATGTGACGAATACTCTCGGGAAAGTATTTGTCGTTAAACAGCTCTTGGAACTTCTCCCAGGACATCTTCAGTGCGGCAGGTTGAGTACGCTTTATCGATTCCCACCAGTAATCTGCCTCTCCTCGCAACATAAAGGCG
The DNA here is from genome assembly GCA_016801055.1 of Panax notoginseng. NCBI lineage: Eukaryota > Viridiplantae > Streptophyta > Magnoliopsida > Apiales > Araliaceae > Panax > Panax notoginseng. The sequence continues at coordinate 161,311,283 of CM029012.1, read as the reverse complement.
GCAAAGGGAACCTTTTGCTCCTCGGAGCAACCCAAGACATCAAATATCTTGGTGATCTGCTTTATCCATGTTTCAGCTACAAGTGGTTTGGGCTCTCCCTTAAACTCCGGTGGTCCCAGCTCCTTAAACTGTTTAGCGGTGACCGCCTGAGAGTTTCCAGTATTTCCACCTACGTTGTGGACAGGAGCCGCTTTCACCTGTTGTTGCATGAATTGCATAAAGCCTCTGAACATTTGATCATTCATCATTTGGTCAGTGTTGTTGTTTGCATGAGGATTGACACCTTCCTGATGCACATTATCATGATTATTGATGTGTGGTGAATCAACAGTCGTCTGTGCTCCATTGCTATTCTCAACATTCTCAGATGCCATTTTCAGATACTGCCACAAAATAAAAATTAATTGATATGTCATATATTATCCTTATATTATGACCGAACAATTAAATACCATGCAAATAATCTTAGGTATGCCATACTAGCGAAGGAATTCCCCGTTTCTCCCCTCCTAGTTCTATTCTCACATCTTAGCCAGGGATCATATCCCTAAGCTCTGATACCAACTGTGACGCCCCCAAAATTAGGTATACATCACCCATTTTGTGTCGTCAGATACATAGTACAGAATACAAATACAACTTACTAATACAACTGTCGTGTACAATACGACAAAACATAAACTGTGAGTTTGAATACAAATATTATCTTCTAGAGAGTATTCATACTCAAAAGGAGTCCTCGTTACATTTATTAACACACCATTACATAGAATAGTGAGGACTACTAACTAATACTATCATTCGGACCATCACTCCGTTCCCCGACTTGCCCCAGCTACGTTCTCATTTCCTGAAGAGAACAGTGAAAGAAAGGGTGAGCTCAACTAGCCCAGTAAGAAATATTATGACTAAGATAATGCAGAATAAATTATCATTAGCCTTCAACAATGTTAAACTGATAAAATATAATAGACATCAAGTTTAACTGCAGCGGAACAAGCAATCCATTAAAAGAGTCAAGTAGAAAATAAACTCTACTATCTTTTATGATTTAAAAGGTTTTTCAACACTGCGATCGCTGAGACTCAGCTTAATAAAATAATCCACATCATCGAATCACCCCTGCACTACGGCCAAGGATATTCGTGTATTCATTAATGGTCATGATCATGCCAACAACTGTCCATCAATGCACTACGGGCCAATGAGGACTTTTACCACATCATTTGTAACATTACGGTCATGATTATACCGAATAATCCCTGGTCATAATCATACCAAGTCCATCTATGCACTACATGCCACAGATGACTTTCAACATTTTATAAACATGAGGATGATGACAATGATATAAGAATTCAATAAAACAAGTTCAAGAATTAGTTTATTCAGGAATTAATAACGTCCAAATTGTCAACATGATACTGTTTTGTGGAGTAAACTTCAAGAATGATCAGGAGAATATTTTCATGAATAGATACTAGATGAAGCACAAATATCAAGGATATTCCACCAATTTCATGGAGTATAGAAGTCAAAGTTTTAATCAACTGAGTATAATAAAAAAATGGAATAACAAAAGAAATCACCATGCATGCGATAGACCGCACAGTCAGGTTATTCTTAACAGAATAATAATAATGGAACCAGGTCTGGCGTAAACGCACAGACAGGATATTCCGACAGAATAATAAATAATGGAACCAGGTCCGGTGTAAAACACACAGACAGGATGTTCCAACAGAATAATAACAAGACGGAACCAGGTCCGGTGTAAAACACACAGACAGGATGTTCCAACAGAATAATAATAAAAACGGAACCAGGTCCGGTGTAAAACACACAGACAGGATGTTCCAACAGACTAATAGAAGAATGTCACCAAGTATAGGGTAGATCCGCGTATACAGGTTATTCCAGCAGAATAATAAGAAATGGAATAACAACAGTTCTCTTCATGAATAAGAAAGAATAACACCCCTTACCGTTTTAAAGAAGAGCTGAAGTAAGGAAGTAGTTAAGTAGCAGAATACTCTTCTTCTCTCTCTCTATAGTTTCTCTCTATAGTTTCTCTCTCTAGAGTTCAGTGAATTCGTAAGAAATAATGAAGGAATGAGCTGCTATTTATAGAAAAATAGAATGCATAGTAACTAATCCATGAACGGTCCAGATTGATTACTTTAATCTGACGGTCCATATTTAAAGAAAAATCTTTTAAATAAAATATAATATATTCTATTTATAGAATAACTTTAATAAAGTATTTTGTTTTATATAAAAAGATGTTTCTGTTTTATTACGTTAATAATACGAATAAAACAAAACGTCATTATCGCTAAATAATTCATATTATTAACTGACAATAATGGAATCAAACTGAGTGACTTCTCACATAATCACTACCGAGTGCTACTATGCAACCACACGTATTACTGTACTTTTACTACCGAGTAGTTCAACAGTAACAATGGTAAAACTTCCGCCGTTATTTTTAATAAACTATCTTTGTCGTTTTCTCAATCCGACAATAATTCTGTTGTGGGGTCCACCAATGATTGTGTCGTTGTACGAATATTCCCTGTTAAAACGAATATTCCCCGACCAATATTATATAACAACTTGCGTACTTTGCAAAATTTATAAATATTACCCACAACTATAACATTATATCAAATTAACTCCATAATATTCAAAAATGATATTTATCGAAAATTCATCTTTATTTATAAAAAATTGGGGTCTTACATCATCCTCATGTTTATAAAATGTTGAAAGTCATCTGTGGCCTGTATTGCATAGATGGACTTGGTATGATTATGACCAGGGATTATTCGGTATAATCATGACCGTAATGTTACAAATGATGTGGTAAAAGTCCTCATTGGCCCGTAGTGCATTGATGGACAGTTGTTGGTATGATCATGACCATTAATGAATACACGAATATCCTTGGCCGTAGTGCAGGGGTGATTCGATGATGTGGATTATTTTATTAAGCTGAGTCTCAGCGATTACAGTGTTGAAAAACTTTTTAAATCATAAAAGATAGTAGAGTTTATTTTCTACTTGACTCTTTTAATGGATTGCTTGTTCCACTACAGTTAAACTTGATGTCTATTATATTTTATCAGTTTAACATTGTTGAAGGCTAATGATAATTTATTCTGCATTATCTTAGTCATAATATTTCTTACTGGGCTAGTTGAGCTCACCCTTTCTTTCACTGTTCTCTTCAGGAAATGAGAACGTAGCTGGGACAAGTCGGGGTACGGAGTGATGGTCCGAATGATAGTATTAGTTAGTAGTCCTCACTATTCTATGTAATGGTGTGTTAATAAATGTAATGAGGACTCCTTTTGAGTATGAATACTCTCTAGAAGATAATATTTGTATTCAAACTCACAGTTTATGTTTTGTCGTATTGTACACGACAGATGTATTAATCAGTTGTATTTGTATTCTGTATTATGTATCTGACGACCCAAGATGGGTGATGTATACCTAATTTTGGGGGCGTCACAGAGTCTCTATTTTTTGTTCACCATCATCATCATTCATCTCTTTCTCCCAGACTCCCACCGTCATAATATTATATTTCAACACATTTTAAATTTAGACCTTAAAATTGAAATATAGAGACTCCAATTCATTTGAAATAAAGAGAATCCTAATTATTCATAGATATATAGTCTATTATATCTCATCCTGCCCACAATATTTAAGATGATGTGATTCAATTTAATAGCAGAAAACAATTCAAAATTGGATAGATATTATTCATGCATTCTATAGTTTTTAGGCTTAAATATGAATTAGTACCTTAAACTATAGGTCATATTTCACTTCGGTGATCCACCTTTCAATTTTGTCAATTAGATGATTAAACTATCAATTTTTTTCAATTATAATAAATTGAATACGGCGTCAGAAATTGCTGACGTGACTAATTGTGTGGGGCCTTAAGACTCTTATGTGGCAAAAAAACTATATTTTATTCATTACATAAACAAATCTTTTTAAATCATGGGCAAAATGGTCAAAACCTAATTTAACAATATTTCTAATTAAAATAAAACATCTAATTGATTTATTCCATAACTCTTATGTGCCCCTCTCTGCCATAACTTATGATTTCTCTGATCATCTGTTCTTAGCCGATGATTTCACCAAGTCCCCTGGATAAAGCAATAACCCTTATTGCATCTCTGCCTGCAAACAAACATAACCACCTCTCTTTCTCTCTCTATATCTATGTACGTATGTATGTATGTATTGTGTGTAAAGGGTTTAACCCTTTTACATATCTTTTCCTTTTCCATTCAATTCAATTCCATTCCTTTTTTCTTTTCTGTGCAATCAAAACTCAGAAACACAGTTAAATGGAGGCTGTGATGATAAGATTTGATTCTTGAGCGAATCGGGGCTGTGTTGATGTGCCCGTATCTTGGCGGGGCGAAACAGATGGCATGATGATGCGAGGGATTTGGTTTGATGGATTCATTTGGGTTTTGGGTTTTGGTTTCATTCTTGTTGATGCAGATGATCTTGAACTTCATAAGGAGCTCCTTGGTAGGGAGAATAGTTCAGATCTGGTATGGTGGAGGTGGTGACTACGAAAGAAGTGGTGGCGGCGGCGATGGATTTTGCGGCAGGCAGCGATAGACCTTGTGAAGATGGATATGGTGGGGGTGGTGGCTTTGGAGGATGAGGTCATCGGGAAGATGGTGGCGGTGGTTATGGTTGTGGCCGAAGGGAAGGCTGAGACGACGGCGGCGGCGGCGGTGCTCTGATGGTTGGGTTTTGCTTTTGATGTTTTTGATTATTATTAATGTTTGATAGAAAGTTATTTGACAATTTTAGCCTTTAATATATCATAAATGTTTAATTAGAAATTAAAAAATTATTATTTTGTTACACATTAGCTTAATTATGGCCCACCCAGATAGCCACGTCAGCAATTTCTGACGTGGCGGACTCAATTTGTTGTAATTGAAAAAAATTAATAGTTCAATCATCTAATTGACAAAATTGAAAGGTGAATCATCGAAGTGGAATATGACCTATAGTTTAGGGTACTAATCCATATTTAAGCCTAGTTTATAATGGGAATTAATAGTTTCACAAGTAAAAATTATAGTTCAACAAAATCTCTCTCTCACATAAATAGTAAATTGACCACACATTCATGTGAGAGAGAGCATGTAAAAATATCAAATTTTACTTATAAAAATATTAATTCCATTTCTAATTAATTAGTAGCTAGTGTTTAACTATCTATTATATATATATATATATATATATATATATATATATATATATATATATATATATATATAAAATATTTTTTGCTTTATTCCAACCAACCATACAGAAAAATGAGAATAATAAAAGATAAAATATATTGAAATTGTTAAACATGCACAAGAGAACTTGTGGATTCAGTGCATCATTATTAATGCTTTGAACTGCAAAAGAAAGAATGCTTAAGAATATCTTTTAAGAAATTGATTTATTTATATGAAAATATAATTTTTTTACATACAAATATGTAATTTTTTATATTAAAAAATAAAAATTTAAGTAAAAATATCAACTCTCTCTTCCTTCTCGGCACAAGGATCTAGTCTAGCTAAATAAAGAATCAAATCAAAGCGATTTTATCTACTCAGAGGCAGGGTACTAATTAAAGTTCATTTACACTAGCAGTGCAGTGGGGCTGTGGGGGTAGTTAAAGGAAAGGGCATTTATGTAGTAGTAGCAAGAAGTAAGAAAATAGATCCAGATTTCAAACAATTGAATTGACAGTTGGTTCATTTCATAAAAGAAATTGATATTTTCACATGTTAAAAATGATATTTTTATATGAATCTTTCATATGGAGGTGAGCTTTATTTACTATTCATGAGAGAGAGATCATGTGAAAATATCAATTTTTTATGTGAAAATATAAATTCTTTTTCATAAAATATAAGTGTATATATTAATATAAGAAAGTTGTTTTTCAAAAAAAAAGTTACTATTACGTATTGCAAAAGTATTTTATCAAATTATATAATTACCTTACATGAATTTTGACCAACGACCACGAGCTAGTCAGTCAAAGGAGCGGTTAGTATAAAGTTAGCGTTGGTCAATTAATTAATACAGTGTCAACATGCAGATAATTGATTAATACAGTATCGACATGCAAGTCGAGAGCTAATCTCTCTCCTTACGTGTCAGCATTGTATTGGTTAATTGACCAATTTACTGGATCCGTCATCCAGATTCCCAAAAATATTAGTAATTTTTTCATTAACCAAATTCTAGCTTGTCTTTGCAGCCATTTAATTATATATATATATATATATATATATATATATATATATATATATATATATATATATATATATATTCAAATCCCGAGGCCTTGCTTTTCCCACCAAAAACGAACAAGGATGTGAAGGACTAGTACTGTACCATTTCTTTAAACTGACTTGAGGAACTTTGACCAACGGCCTCCTGTACTATACACACAAAGTAGAGCCAGCCTGCCCAGCCATATGAGTATACAATATAATTAATTAATTTCTGTTAACTTCCTTTTAGCGAATTAAAAGAATAAGAAAAAGGCCCATCCTTTTGTATAAATTGTAAAAGTTAGGGAAAATAAACTCTTTCCCCAAGTCGTACGTAGGAAGTACTTCTATATATCCACACATCAAGGGTTGTAAAGTCGAATTGAGCTCAAATGTTAAATGACTTGAGATTTTTAACTAGTCTAAATTAGGGTTAAATACACTTTTTCCCATTCTACCCGACCTCGGTTTACAAATATATCATTGGACTGAATTTTTTTACGGTCAACTCATTGAACTATATATTATTTACAAAAAGTGATTTTGCCGTCTATGTCCGTTAATTATTTAACAGAATAATGATGTGGCAATACGTGGCAGGAGTGAGAAGCTGAGTTGGATAACTATTAAATTAAATTATACTTAATTCTATAACAAATAGTTAAACAAAATATAAATCAAATTAATATGCATAACAAATAATTAAATTAAATTAATTAATTAATAATAAAAATAAATTAATAAATAATTTTTACAAATGTATTTATATAAATTAACAAAATATAAATCAAATTAATATATATAAAAAATAGTTAAATTAATTAATAATAAAATAAATTAATGAATAATTTTTACAAATGTATTTATATAAATTAATTAATTCATATTTTTTTAAAATTTTAAATATTTTAATTTTACTTTAAAAATATAAAATTATCTAATATTTTAAAATTGAAGGATTATTATTATTATTGTTATTCTCCTTCTTCTTATTCTTATTATTCTCTTCTTCTTCTTACCGAGACTTCTCCCAACTTGTCGGCGACTTTTGTTTTAGCGGAGACGGCGATGAGAGAGAAAGTGAAAATGATGAGGGAGGAAGGAGCAGATATATATCAGATCTATATCTACAAATTCCGGTTCTATTTATGACGACGACTCTAGACCAGTTTGGTAAGTTTTCTCTCTCCTAATTCCCCTGTTCATAGTTTTTCCTCAACAAGAAAGTGAAAAAAGTTATACCCTTTTTGTATTTTCCCACATATTTTTCGAATAAAGCAAGATTACCACAAATTTCATTCTCAAAAACTGTAAGTTTATCACTATCCAAGTTCCAATTTTTGTTTACATGCTTGTTTGTAAACCGACCATTAAGTTTTGCTAATTTCTTCTGATTTTAGGTTTTTGAATTGAGTTTATCGCTTAATCTATTCTATTTTTTCTGCAGATCTAGTGAAAATTAAGGGAATTCCAAATTGTATCATCACAGACTCACAGTTTGGAAATTTGTATGATTTTGTATTTATTTTTTGAAAAAATGTTTGGGATTTTGCCCAAAAGTGATTCATTTCAAATTCGAGATGTGTGGAATGACAATCTCATATGAATTTGTTTGGGTTTGAAGATGAGAGATTCAGATGAATTTGTTTGGGTTTGAAGATGAGAGATTCAGATGAATTTCAGATGAATTTGTTTGGATTTGATTCTTTTTTATTAATTTAATAGATTATGCGGATGTTTTTCTTAACAAATTAATTAATATTGTTTTCATTATGATTCCTTTGGTGTTGTAATTGTGATGTATTGGTATTTTAATAATTAAAATATGACAATATCAATTTTTGGACGGGTATAATATTGGTTTCACAAAATTAGAGATAATTTTAGGAAATTTAGTACTATAAAAATTATAATTTTACCTTTTAATTTTTTTAATTAATGAAAACGCTGATTTTAGAGAAAATTAATGTATACAAATTATTAATTAATAATAAAATATATTAATGTATAATGTTTACAAATGTATTTATATAAAATTAATGAATTCATATTTTTTTATAAGTTTTAAATATTTTAGGTTCATTTTAAAAATATAACATTATCTAATATTTTGAAATGGAGGGATTATTATTATTATTATTATATTAACTATTAAATTTAATTTTTTAGCAATATATATATATATATATATATATATATATATATATATATATATATATATCACATTTAAGTTTTTAATTTTTTGTATTTTATAATTGTGAAGTAAAAGATTTAATTTGGTTGATTTTTTTCCTATTGTTTTATTTGGTTAACTTGTCTTAATTGTTGGTTTTTGAGTATTTTATTTATTTTTTTCATCATGACATGCCACGTGGACATATATATATGACATATACAGAGTCTATCTGCCATGTGTACTCAATCCATTAAAAGTCAAACAAGTTAACAGAATTTGTAACGGTTTGTAAACAAATTGTAGTTCAGTGAGTCGAATGAAAAAAAATTCAGTCCAATGATGCATTTGTAAACCGAGGTCGAGTAGAGTGGGGAAAAATATATTAACCCGTCTAAATTATATATACTAGTACTATATATTCCAAGTTAAGATCGAGTTGTGTCAATATATATATATATATATATATATATATATATATATATATATATATATACACACGAATATTAAATATTTAAAAATGAGTTGAGCTCGATAATTAACTTGTTTATTTAAGTTAATAAAAACAGTTGATCAAATATTAGTCTTTTTTGTTGTTTTGTTTTGGAAGATATATACGTACGGTGTTTAAACAATAAGCTAGCTAGATAGACAAGAAAATAGGAAATAATTAATATCCAATATAATTGTCAAAAGTAGAATTTGTCATCTTGCAAACAAAGAAAACAAGCAAGCTCCTAGCTAGCTAGTACAAGAAGAAGAATTACAGCCCTAGCTGATCGAGTAGCTGCTGCTGCTGCTAATTTTGACCCAAAAAGCTAATAAAACGTACAACCTTAACAAACTAAGCAACTAACAAGGACGACGACGACAACTCAACACAAACAAACATCATTGGAAATTAAGTTGTAGTACTACTTTACACACTTTAATAAAAACTACTCCACCACTTTAATTTATAAAAAAGTAAAAGTCACAAATGTAGTAGTAGTGAAAAAACAAAAAAAAAAGATATCGGTTTTGTGACTCTGTCGCACTGATGATCATGACGGCACGTTCATCAGCTAGAAGTCACGTGAGCTGTAAACCCCATGCATTTTGGAGGAACTACCGGACCTCACCGAGTACACACCGTTCCAAATCTCCGTGAAAGCCCGAACGATGATTCCGTGGTGGTAGGGTGAATTGAGCTGCAAGAAGCAGTTAAGAAGCTCTTTCAGATCGTCCTTGGAGTAAATCTCCTTCTCCAAAATCATCTGAAGCATTGAATGTCTGAAATCCAGATAAGGGTCGTCGGAGTCTTTCTCGACGGCCAGGCTTTCGCCGCTAAATCTGCCGAAACCTTGGACTGCCCTCAAGCTCTTAACGTCGTCGTCGTCCGAGTAGGCCATGGAGAAAGTGGTGGTGGTGGTTTTGAAAGAGGTGGAGGAAGAATAGGAAGCGGGCGTTTTGTAGTTGTGTTTTGGTTTAGGGTGGAAAATGTTGGACAGAAGGAGTGTTGATCTTCTGCAGCTGCCGCATCCTAGCTTTACTGTGAAACTGCTGATAATTAGCTTTTTCTTGTTCCTAGACATTGTAGCTAGGGAGAATTAAAGAAAACAAAAAATATATATTAATTTGAAGATAGATCGATGGGCGTTTGCTAGCTGATGATCGAATTGAGTTAATATATTTGGCGAGAGAGAGAGAGTGAGAGAATTAGGTTGGTTGAGTTAGTTTAAACGGTGGAAATAAAATTAAGGAAAGGAGGCTTAGATTTAGATTTGATCGGGGTCGGGGTCCGCATGTGAGCGAGTTTGGAGGGATTAGGGTAAACTAATACTTAGGTCACACCCTATCTATTTTATAAGTAAATATCATAATAATACTGGCCCCTGCCCCACAAAAAGGGACCGGATGACAAAATAATTTATACTGTATTATTATTTTAAATTGAAGTTATAATTAATTACGTACATACACTATCAATGATACTTTCTCTCTTCCATTCCATTCCATCCGAGAGCAGATATTCTGTCTCCAATTTTTTGTATTCCTTATTTACATTTTGACATCTATTTTTTTATTTAATTTTAGAATTAATTGATGTTAAATAAGAGATTATGTGTCAAAATATAAGTGTGGAAACACAAGTGGACAAGAGAATTGGAGACAGAAGATTTGCTCTCATTCCATCCATCCATCAGTATTAATATTAATCATTTTTAACACGCACGCATTGTTGGGATATATCTCAGTTGTTGAATTAATTAAAAGACCCGTTCGAATTTGAATATTGTGATCACTCATCAACCTCGATATCCAAGATAATATTTTTTGGAATGAGGAATTAAACGTTCATCACAAGAAAAAAATTACATGCATTTAAATGTGTGTGTATCCTATCAAAATGTTACACCTCCTTAAGAAATTTTTTAAGTAAATTAAATCGAATGAACAAACACGTGGGAAATGAGGATTGTTGTTTTGAAAATAATAGTCGAATTAAAGCCATGTTTTTGACATTTCGGTTGCGCAGATTCTTATTGAAATATCCAGGATGGGGAATTAAGGTTATCTTTAGGATATAGATAGAGCTGTCAATTTAAGTTGAAAACTATATAGTTAACTTGTTAATCAAAATCATTTGGATCTATTGAGTTGGTTAACTAGTTTTTAGTTGATGGATTGATTTGATTTTGGACCCACATTATTATTACAAATATATATGGATTGGATCTAGTTTAACTACTTTTAACCCATAATAGTCTATAATAGTTTTTTACACTTTGTAGAGCTAATACATCAACATGTATGCATTATTACACTACATTCTTATATAACACATATACATTATACATATTACATACTTTTGTAATTTATACATTTGTAATTATGTATAAAAACCATTTCACTAATTATGAAATTAATCCATAATAAAGTTAACACTTTTAGTGTAACAAACTATTAATTTAAATAATTAATATCTCCTCCTTTAATTAAATAAAATAACTCATTTAAATTATACAATATATATTATATAATTTAATTTCCTCTTTCTCTCCATAAATTGTTTTTATATTATACTATATAATTTAATTTCCCCCACTCCCACCCCCACCCCCACCCCCACCCCCAACCCCAAAAAAATATATTTATTGATTATATAAACACCTCCACCTCCACCCCACCCCCCCTCCCAACAAAAAAAATAATATTTACTGATTATATATACATTTTAAATTTTTTTTTATTGATTATTGTAATAAAATTCTCAATAATTTCATTAATTTTAATTAATATAATAATTATTAATGTACTTTTTTTTAAATGCCTATAATCACAAAATTAATGTTTTTAATACTCAAATTAATCGCATCAATTAAAATTTTTAGTTTCAAACTTGGGTCTAAAAAATTAAAATAAGACTCTTTTAATATAACAGAAATTAAAATTTTAGTAAAATTATAATTTGAAAAATAGGTTAACCTAGATTCAACCCATAACCATTTAAATCCAAACTACATAACTCATTAAATATAGGTAATATAATTTTAGTTCCAAAACCAATCCAAACCTATTTTATGTAACTCAAAACCAACCCAAACCAATTTTTTTGCCGAGTCTAGATATAGATATAGCCACTACAAAATGTTCCAAGAATTCAATAACTGTTTCGCCGTAAACATGTTTCTCGCATGATATATACTATATCCTATACGCAAAAGAAAATAAAATACTAGGGGCTGAGGAACTAAATTTACCAACTCGCTGCACACAAACAAATTGTTCAGGCCTTGATTTGAGCTTTTGACTTTTGAACAAGACGAGGAATTCAAATTTCAATTCTACAACCAATTGCACGGCAACTTATTTTCATTTCAACAAGGCAAGGACCCTTTTTATGACTAAATCAAGGATTCTGATTCTTTGAAACAATAAAATTAAAAGTCTATCTCGATTCCACCTTTCACATAGTAACACTGAAGTTATTTGACCACCAAACCAGTGAGTTTTACCTCCTAATGGACATCACCTTGGTATTTGATTCTTGATCGAGCTAGCTACATATTTAGCAACCCATAATGAGCCCGCCTCTGTGCAAGAGAAAGAATGAGTATGGCCCTCCCGTTCGATTGCTAAAACAGCATTTGGGACCTGCTTTGAGATCTGTCAGCATGGAAGTAGAGTGAAGAAGATCAGCTCAATTAATTACATAAAGAATGCACTCTATATAAACTCATTGCCTTCACAAGTGTTGTTATCTCGCTGAACAAAAACAGCTATAACCTGTTCCTTTCTTCAACTACTTTCTAGTTACTGCTGGTCGATCAACCACCCGAGTTAGCTAGGATGCCATAAACATTACCAACAATATTTATAGCAACTTGGACCAACCTGACCACGATTTGCAGTTTAAACAACTACAGCAACAATTGCTAACATGACAACAATCATCACCAACATCATTCCAATTTTTTCCTAAACCAATTTAACAACCTTCAAGAACATAGAAAAAGATTCCATAACTCACTTCTTCAAACATTCGCAATGGCCCCCAGTCATCATCATCTCCAAATAAAAATGCAATCTGACTTTGCTTTTCCCTCAGGTATGCCCAATCTGGTGACTCTAAAAGCTTAAGAGAAAAAGACTGGTAAGCAAAAGGTTCAAAATTAGTCGAAATCTTTTTGTTGGACATGTAGTTTGGTAGTTCCATATGTTCGCTTTTATGAGTGCTATTTTGATACAAAAATGACAAGTTATACATAAATTCCCTCTAATAAGCATTTTATAGTAACTAAATTAAAAATTACCCACCAATGACAAAAAATCTTCTGCTGAGGATCAAAGTGCAACGAGTCAACAAGGAAGAAAATGATGCAACCAATGCAACCTATTTTGCATTCTTCAACAGTAGATTTGTGCCATAAGTTGTGTTTCAAATAAGTCAATATTTTACAGTTATCCATCATTTGTCTTCCTTACTAAACAGTATCTTAAAAGTGCTTAATATCCTAGTAAATTATGAGATTCATCTTTTATGTTATATCTTACCTTATCAAGTCTCATTTGATTGGAAAGAAGTTAAGCAAATCATCCAGATGAAACCTATTCCCTTTAAAGGAGAAGAGATATAAATAATTTTAAGCGAGAAATGTTACCTTTATGAACTCTGTTCTTGCCATGAATAGCACGTTTTGCATTGTATGGTACTGCAAAACAAATAGAATTTGAATTTCTTCTTGATTGAAAATAATCACTTTTCAAACTCTAGTTTGTTGTATGGAGAATATTGACGGGCAACCAGTCTTCAATTTTTTTTTTTAAAGTAATTGAGCATTGACAACAAACCCATATATATCAAGCACAAAAACATAGCTAATGAATCTTTCACTACACAAAATTTGTGGATTCAGACATGGACACTTCACCTGGAGAAGATTATTGCAGAGTGCATCAACGGCAGTAGAAGACCATGACTTTCCAAAAGAGTTTTTCAGCAGAAACCTGGTAGCCTGGATAGGTAGCAATCCCAACAATGCCAAAATGCAACTAACCGTAGTACACAGAAACAGAGACCTGTAACTCAGGAATCTTTATAGTTTAATTATATGAAAATTCAAAGACTTAACAATTTTATTATGACAAAACTGAATAGGATCAGGAAGCTATACTGCTTGGAATGAAGACTTGTGTGCATAACAATACATTAAGTTGGACATAATTGAGTCGGAAATTTGAAAACTAAATGGATCGCCTTGATATCAAATATGGGATTAGCATGTAGTACCAAAAGTAAAAAAAACTCCAAACAAGTTAAACTGATGAGTGCACGTGGATTTTTGCAAGAGTAATTCTACATGTGACTAAAGTACAAAAGATTCCAAAAACTGATGCAACTTGAGAGAGATTTTTACGCTGCAATTTTTCGAATAATAGATTGCTTTGAAGATTCTGTGTCTACTGCCAGAAAGGGATATAGCCCAACAAAATAAATCACCTAAAGAATCAATAGTGAAAACAAAAACAAAAACAAAAACAAACATGAGATATATATTTTGATGTTAAACAGACGTGCAATGAAGTATCACATATCAGACACCCTTATCAAAGACATGCGTAGACAGAAAACTAATGCGAAGAGGTCACCTTTCCTGGAAATCTTCTGAGTAGTTCGATAGATATGTAACAACCGATGGAGTGTGCAACCTTAAAAGAAGATCACAAAGGTCAGATATCAATAGTCTATACAAGTTTAGATGTTGCTATCATGTTCATAAAGAATTATATCACCCTAAATAGATTTATGTCTAAAATTTGGTGGGCTGAATAATCTAAAATCATAAAACTTGCAGCAAAAAATGGCATAAATGGTTCTCTGTCAAAACAGTAGATAAACAGAAAAGCAGTAATATGTGTGGGAATTTTTTGTTCAAGCAGAACCATTTGCACTCGGTTTTTAACAAGAGAATTCAACCACGAGAGCAGTGCTTGATGAACGAAATTTCTTCCATGAATTATAACCTAATATAAAGAAAATAGAATGCAAAGACGTATCTATATCATATAGAAAATGAAAGAATACTTTCATTTTAAGCTAATATTCCTATGACCTGATATGTAGCTCTATATGTCAATGTATATAGGTTAGAAATAAGACACTATCCCTGTATTGGAGTTTTTTAGTTGAAGAAAAGAAAATTAAGAGAAAGGAAGAGGAGAAATACTCACTTTCTTTTCTTCAACTTTCTTCTCAAAAGTGAGAAGAAAATTTTTGGACCCAAATAAGCCTAACTTTCTTTTATTTTCTCTTCTTCTAAAAAACTCCAAGACACCCTCATTCCTTTTTTCTCTAACTTTCTTTTCTTTTCTATCCAAAAAAAAACAAACTCCAAGACCGGGTGTATAAGTACTAAATGCTACGTTTGTATTGAAGAAATAGAATGGGTGAAGGAATGGAATAGAGAATGGAATGTAATGGAGAGTGAAATGATTCATTTTGTTCTAACTGGAATGAGTCATTCCATTCCCTCTCCCAAATAATAAAATTTATAAATTTGGGAGGAATGAGATGGTCCATTCTAATGGAGCAACCAAACACAATTTTTTTCATTCCATATGAATGAGTCATTCCATTCACTCCTTCATTCCTCCAATTCAAACATAGCATAAAGAAAATCCAAGAAATGATATCCCTATCAATAAAAGGTAAGGTCTGGAGAAAATATATGTTTTTTTCCAAAATCACTTCAAAGTCTGGTATAGTAATCAAACTTTTCATACAATTTCTTCTTAATAATTAAACTTGATGAGCAGCAATTTGTTTCTGCAAAGACTAAAATATGTCATTTGCACCAAAATATTTTACAAGGTCAAAAAACAAACATAAAAATGAGAAGACCATTGTCCGAATCACCAAGCATGCAATGCTTAACCTTTCTCTTAAGCTCGTGTATATATATATAAGGAAGTTAAAGAGAAAAAAACTAATGTCATCCAAGGTGCCTAATATAAATTATCCCCACCCATTTTCTAAACGGTCCAAGTATTTTCACGAGTTCACCTTAAAGATGAATTCTAAAACATAACCGAAAAAAGATTTCAGAATATACACAACTATTCAAAAATTAACCCACCAATACAATAGGAACTTCAATATTTTTAAGTTCGTGATTGATGAAGTTCACCTGTAAAAGGAAAGGCAATAGGAAAAACAAAACTGAGGTCAAACTGTTGTTATAATTCTAACTAACATCCTAAAAATGAATGAGTTTCAACAAATAAATCTAGAATAACCTTATGATCAATTTGCTCCTCTAATGAGAATAACCTTCCATGCTGCCAGTTCTACAAAAGGGAAAATAAGCCTCATAAAAACTATCACACTCATGCAACTAATCAGAGGAAGCAGAAATATCAAAAGGAGTTGTATAAAACAGGAGTTGTCTGGCAGAGCCTTAGTACAAGGCATATCCTCACCAGACAAAGAATCACTTACATGGTTTTAAGCATAACAACAAAAAACTTGAGTCACAAGGCCAAGATACAACACCATGAATTCAGTCTAATATATGAATCTAAAAATAATTATGATATTGGAGGAAGGACTGAACAGAGAAGGAATCCGAATGATACTTGGAGAAAGAAAAAAAATTAAAAATTCATTCTTCAACAAGGACCACTGTTAGTTATAGTTTTGTAAACAGAAAAATCATCCAAAAGTCAACAATTTATTTAGAATAAGTTCAAAAAATATACAAATCTGCTTCTGCACAGCCATAAGATTTCAGTTCAATATTCTGAGTGAGCTGGTTGTGGTCCACATCTTTGAGTAATAGATTGATCTCCTATCTTACCATTTCACCAAATTAAAATCCAAGAAAAAGTAGTTCATTGCAAACCATGGTTTGAAGGTATGAAACACTTGATTAACGATAGGGCATTATGATATATGACTGAAAACCAGAAAAGGTTACTGGAAAGTCATATAGTGAATTTGATATTCTATTAAGTATGTTTATTAACAGAGTTTCTGCTTACAAAGAGGTAACCATCAAACGACAATCATAGTGCATCTTTACTAAACAATACAAATCATGCAGCATATTTATGCCATAACAATTCTATGAAAATTTGAATAAATGAAAAAATACAACTCTGCAAGACTGAAAGAAATAAGCAAGCAAACACTCCATAAAATGTCTTGATGTATGGTGTAGTATACTTTACCTTATTTTTTTGCTTTATTTATGTGCAAGTCTTGCACTTCATGTTTTCAGTTTCATGCTAATGATACAGATTAAGAAATTTGTGAATTCAGTCATTTAGCAGAAGGCATAACATATGCCCTCTCTGTATTGAAGCAAAATCCTAAAGCATCAGGAGCACGAGGCAATAAGGAACGAGTAACTACGTAACTAAGATCAATATCTGCAAGAATTATATCAAACTGTCTCATATCACTAAAAATAAACCGAGGAACTCCACAACTCTACTCATTTGGATAGTCACAATAGTTTTATGTTTATAGTGATCACATTGAATGTTTTTCTGGTACCTACCAACCAAATACAAGAGCTTTTTGTAGGTTCAGAATCAATCAACTGTCCAGGATAGTAAAAATCTAGGCAGAATCAAAAAAATAAGGACAAAATAATCACTCATTGACACACAAAAAATTTAAAAAGTAACATACCTTTTCTGTGTGGGACGTTTGTGCAATAGCTGATGATCAACACAAAGATGGAACTAGTGATCATAGAGATTACATATCACAGTACCAAAATAACAAATTTATTCATAATTTCATATACACTACACAAATTCATAATACAATAACATGAATAATGAGCACCCATTTCTTGCCTGTGATAGATGCAGTTCCTCCCAGTAGTTCATACAGCGACTCCAAAAAGTCAGTGTAAAACGATATGACACCTGTAATAAACATTCAAATTTCTTTAAATTTCCCAAATAAATGACACCCAGCCCCAGCCATTCAATTTAACAAAAAAAATATTTCTATAAATAAAAATCTACCTGGATTTCCAGGAACAAACAAAACGTGCAATGTAGGATTTTCCGCATGAATCTCTAATAAATCCGTCTTATACCTAACCCAAGATAGATTTTTAAGAAAATATAGGCTAATAAAGTTTTTTAGGCACTTGAATTCTAAAATTTGGATAATAATAATAATAATAAAGAGAGGTAAAAATACCCGGACACATTGCACAATCGAAAATTAGCAGGCTTTCTTTGGGCAATCAAGTACGAATTTTGATGATCCATCTGCAAGATTCTTCCGGTGTTGGAGGCAAATATTGTCCTGAAACATTAAAAGAAAATAGCGATAACAAGAAGGAAAAAAGATTAGATTTTTTTAGCATGTGCTGGAACCTGTAATAGTAAATTTGAGTGGTGGTACGTGGGATTTTGCAAGGATAAATACCTACCCAGACCTGGAGGAGTGAAGCAGGAGAGGGAAGGAGCGACTTCGAGTGATAGGGGAAAGAAAACCCAGAAGCATTATTGTAGCGTATACTCCCTCCGTTCTGGTTTTAGAAATTTTTTTTGTTATCAAGTTGTTTGAAAATTTCAACTAATTATTAATTGTTTAGTTTTTACTAATAAATAAAATTAATAATTTAGTCATTATAATTAACAAATTTTACTTAATTTATTATTAAACGTTTAATTTTATATATTAATTCCCTAAATTAATTATTATTTTAAAATTAAATCATTCTGTTAACTTGAGTTCACGACTCTGTTGTTATTATCTGACGTGGACAGGAGAACGAAAAGGGGAAAAAAAAATGACAGACATCAACCAAACAAGTGGTGAACAACTTTATAATTTCTGAGACGTCTTAAACCCATTTCATCATCATCTCTCTCTCTAAATCTCAGTCACAACATTTGTAATTTCTGTATATCTCTTTCTAGATTTCTGCAACCCACAAAATTAAAATCACAACTTTATCTTCCAAATTTCTCATTAATTAATCTCTTTCACACGAACAATCTCATTTTTCAAACTGTACTACATGATTCATGGCAAAAATAAGAAATTGGATTTCAGCAATGGATTCCTTCGATAATAAAACCCATCGAATCGGAACTACAACTAGCACCAATGAGCTATTCATCTGTTTCACCTCCCGTCCTTCTTCCTCCATGAAAATCTCATCAAAATCATCAATTTTAAGTTCGGGTCGGGTACGTGTCCCGCCAATTTCTCTCTCCACTTCGATCAACCGGAGACTGAGAACCAGCGACAACATCAAGAACGACCAATCCTCTCCAATGTTCCCCACGTGAGAAAGAAAGGGAAGGTCCGAATTCGAAAACCCGAATTCATTGGGTTCATTTGCCATTGACGATTTGTGAGACATTGAGGGGATTTGGGGCTGAGTTTAGCTGTTTGTTTCCTTGTAAATCTTCTTGTTTTTCAGCAGCTATAGAGAAAAAGAAGAGGTAAAGGTGGGAAGGGAAGGGAAGGGACTAGTGGTGGTGGGTAAGGTTCGTGGTGTGTCTACCTCTTTTGTAGCCGCCGCGCGCGGCGGTGGTGTTGGTTTTGATGGCGACGATGGCGGAGAGGGTATTGGCTTTGACGGCGTTGTGGTGGAGGCGGAGGGTTTGGAGAGATCTGGGGAGAAGGGTTTGGGAATCTTCAGTCCATGTGAGAGATTGGGGTGTAGGGAGAGATCTGGGGAAGAGGGGTTTCGTACCGGAGAGGTGTGGGGGAGACAAGAGTAAAAGAGAGAAAAGTAAGAGGAAGATGATAAAGGAATAGGATTTGAAAAATATTTTGACAAAAGTACGTTTGAAGAAGGGAGAGTCAGAGGAGTGGAGAGAGAGAAAAAAAAAAATAGGTCATGTCATTTTGTTTTATTTTTCTTTTTAACGTTCACGTAGGTAAAAATTTAACGGCTCTGACTTAAAAGTTGACAGAATGACTTAATTTTAAAATAATAATTAGTTCAATGACGTAATTTAAAAAATTTAAAGTTTAGTAGTGTATTAACTAAAACTTGCCAACTACGATGGTTAAATCATTAGTTTTGTTGTTTCTAATATTACTTCAAGTATTAAATATAACTTTGATTCTTTCACTATTTTCTATGTCTAATAAATAATAATCTCTTATTCTAATATAAGGACAATATAGACAATTGATATTTTAGTTAATGCTATATAATCATTATCTTAATACTTGTGCACAAAACTAAAACGACATGTATTAAGGAACGGAGGGAGTAGTATCTATGTAACAAAATATGTAAGACCCCAACTTTTATAAATAAAGATGAATTTTCTATAAATATCATTTTTGAATATTATGAAGTTAATTTGATATAATGTTATAGTTGTGGGTAATATTTATAAATTTTGTAAAGTACGCAAGTTGTTATATAATATTCGATTGGTCGGGGAATATTCGTTTTAACAGGGAATATTCGTACAACGACACAATCATTGGTGGACCCCACAACGGAATTATTGTCGGATTGAGAAAACGACAAAAATATTTTATTAAAAATAACGGCGGAAGTTTTACCATTGTTACTGTTGAACTACTCGGTAGTAAAAGTACAGTAATACGTGTGGTTGCATAGTAGCACACGGTATTGATTATTAATGCTTATGTGAGAAGTCACTCAGTTTGATTCAATTATTGTCAGTTAATAATATGAATTATTTAGCGATAATGACGTTTTGTTTTATTCGTATTATTAACGTAATAAAACAGAAACATCTTTTTATATAAAACAGAATACTTTATTAAAGTTATTCTATAAATAGAATATATTATATTTTATTTAAAAGATTTTTCTTTAAATATGAACCGTCAGATTAAAGTAATCAATCTGGACCGATCATGGATTAGTTACTATGCATTCTATTTTTCTATAAATAGCAGCTCATTCCTTCATTATTTCTTACGAATTCACTGAACTCTAGAGAGAGAAACTATATAGAGAAACTATAGAGAGAGAGAATAAGAGTATTCAGCTACTTAACTACTTTCTTACTTCAGCTCTTCTTTAAAACGGTAAGGGGTGTTATTCTTTTTTATTCATGAAGAGAACTGTTGTTATTCCATTTCTTATTATTCTGTTGGAATAACCTGTATACGCGGTCTACCCTATACTTGGTGACATTCTTCTATTATTCTGTTGGAACATCCTATCTGTGTGTTTTACATCGAACCTGGTTCCGTTTTTATTATTATTCTGTTGGAATATCCTGTCTGTGTGTTTTTCACCGGACCTGGTTCCGTCTTGTTATTATTCTGTTGGAACATCCTGTCTGTGTGTTTTACACCGGACCTGGTTCCATTATTTATTATTCTGCCAGAATATCCTATCTGTGCGTTTATGCCGGACCTGGTTCCATTATTTATTATTCTGTCGGAATATCCTGTCTGTGCATTTACGCCGGACCTGGTTCCATTATTTATTATTCTGTTGGAATAACCTGTCTGTGCAGTCTATCGCATGCATGGTGATTTCTTTTGTTATTCCATTCTTTATTATACTCAGTTGGTTAAGTTTTGATTTCTATACTCCATGAAATTTGTAGAATATCCTTGATAATTGCGTTTCATCCAGTATCTTTTCATGAAAATATTCTTCTAAGCATTCTTGAATTTTACTCCACAAAGCAGTATCATATTGACAATTTGGACGTTATTAATTCTTAGATAAATTAATTCTTGAACTTGTTTTATTGAATTCTTATATCATTGTCATCATCCTCATGTTTATAAAATGCTGAAAGTCATCTGTGGCATGTAGTGCATAGATGGACTTGGTATGATTATGACCAGGGATTATTCGGTATAATCATGACCGTAATGCTACAAATGATGTGGTAAAAGTCCTCATTGGCCGTAGTGCATTGGTGGACAGTTGTTGGCATGACCATGACCATTAATAAATACACGAATATCCTTGGCCGTAGTGCAGGGGTGATTCGATGATGTGGATTATTTTATTAAGCTGAGTCACAGCGATAACAGTGTTGAAAAACCTTTTAAATCATAAAAGATAGTAGAGTTTATTTTCTACTTGACTCTTTTAATGGATTGCTTGTTCCGCTACAGTTAAACTTGATGTCTATTATATTTTATCAGTTTAACATTGTTGAAGGCTAATGATAATTTATTCTGCATTATCTTAGTCATAATATTTCTTACTGGGCTAGTTGAGCTCACCCTTTCTTTCACTGTTCTCTTCAGGAAATGAGAACGTAGCTGGGGCAAGTCGGGGAACGGAGTGATGGTCCGAATGATAGTATTAGTTAGTAGTCCTCACTATTCTATGTAATGGTGTGTTCATAAATGTAATGAGGACTCCTTTTGAGTATGAATACTCTCTAGAATATAATATTTGTATTCAAACTCACAGTTTATGTTTTGTCGTATTGTACACGACAGTTGTATTAGTAAGTTGTATTTGTATTCTGTAATATGTATCTGACGACCCAAGATGGGTAATGTATACCTAATTTTGGGGGCGTCACAAAATATATCTAACAAAATAAAATTGCTCATCCTAATAAATTATTTGGATCGTCTAAAATTTAAGATAAATCTCACCGTCCATATAAACGGGACAAAACTAATATATGTATATAGAATGTACTTTTATAAGTGAACTGAAAAAATGAATATTCCCTCCATCCCATTATATGTGACGTTCTATAAATTTTCACATACATGAAGGGAGGTGTATTCAATTAAGATTTTTAAAGACTTTTAAAGATTTTAGAAGTTTGGTTGTATTCAATCAAGACATTTAAAGAGTTTTTAAAAGTTTAGTGGTATTCAGTTACAACTTTTTTAATGTCTTTAAAAGTTTGGTGGTATTGAATTAAGATTTTTATAAAATCTATAAAAGTATTTTGATATTCAAAAAGTCATAGATTTTAAAGATTTCTATCAAATGGTAGAGTTTGACAGACTTTAGAAGAAGAATTATAACTATCAACCCATATTCAAAATCTTACCTCATCTCTAAAGATTTTTAAAGACTTCTAAATAAATACAAAGGTTGATAAAACTAGTTATTAATTGGACTTTGTCTTTTATTAGGTTAAATTGGTTATTTATTTTATATGGGCTAATAAATATTAATATGTGATGGATAAATAATTTGGTAAAATTTGGGCCATAAAAATAATTAGATTTATTATAAGAGAATTAACAAGATATATTAATAAATAAACAAATAACTAGACCTAATCTGAATTAGTGAGGGAAAAAGCAGTCGTTCGAAAGCTTCCAATAGAAAGAGGAAAGAGATTTGTTCAATAAAGGTGAGATAAAATAATAAAACTCTCATATCAATTATAAAGAGTATGTATTATAATATATGAAAATAGAAAATATATGATGTGTATGTGTATGTGTATGTTTTTTTTTAGTTTTCTGACATTTTAAACGAAGGAAATCACTATTAATTTTTGAGACATCCTCCATATTCGTCTTCAAGTGTCTTTGGTGTATCATAGTGAAATAATGTAACATATGGTTGTATTCCTGCATGACAAATTGACAGAATCGTTATCTTTCCCTTATAAAAAAGGGAAAAACGCATTGCTTTGATATATGTTAGGCGCATAAAAATGGTCCATACAATCAAATAAAATTAGCAGTAGTTAAAATGGAAAATTGGGTTGACAGAATCACACAATCAACATATATATATATATATATATATATATATATATATATATATATATATATAGTAAAGCAATCAATTATTAGTAAAAAGCGTACGCATATGCATAAAATATATATAGCTCAATGAAAAGTGAGCTTAAATTTTGTATTACGTCTGTAGTTTCTAAAGTTTTATTGGTATCCGAGTATCCAAATATATCATAAAATGAGTAGAATAATGTGAATGCTTTCAATATATATAAAATCTCATGCCACAATAATATAATGAGATTTACTCTAGTTTATGAAAAGAGAGAGAGAGAGGTTGTACACATGGGCTAATTAATAATTAATATAAGTTACAAGATATATTAGAAGTATACAAAAGTTTATCACAGTCTTGATAAAAAGTTAATAAAAGTCTGTTACTTATTTCATGGAGTCTATAAAAGTCATTTTAAAAAAGTCTTTAAAGTCTATGAAAGTCATTAAAATCCCACAAATTCTACAAAAGTCTGTCACTTAAAAAAAATCTTTAAAAATTTTAATTGAATACACCCCCCTAAGAATAGATACAATTTTATTATTTTATCCTTAATTAATACTTTGATCATATCTCTTCAACCAAACCAAACCTTGCCTGTACGACAAAAATTTCTGCATCTTCATCTCTCCAGCCTGCCGGATTTGATCGTTCAGCCCGCGCTCCGTCGTCTTCTTCTTCATCTCTTCAGCCTGCGCTTCGTCTTCTTCTTCTTCATCTCTTCATCGGCCAGATCTGACCGTTGAGAAATAACTCATCCGCCGACACTGAAGTTCTCCGCCAAATAATATAGAAAACTGTTAAGTTTCAAAGAGAACTCAATAAGTTGGCGTATAGATGATTACCTTTATTAGATAACTTAAATGACTTATAAAGCCTTACAAAAACAGGAAAGAGAAACCACCTCGCACATAATCAGCTTAGTGGGTTTAACAAAACAAATAACTGACAGAACACTACTTTGGCATCCCAAATAATAGGTCCATCTCTGATGCACTAACAGGACACTACTTTGGCATCCCAAAGAATAGGTCCTCTATCTCTAATGCCTATGTGGCTTATTGTCTACGTGACTGATCTCCAACAGAAACAATGGCCATTGTAAATAGTGAATTAAGCTGAATGGTTAGTAGAATAATCTTTCAATTAATTAGCTAGACAGAATACAGCTCCTCCGCCATTGTTTCCTTAGCCAACAGATCCTCCGCGTCAATGGCCCCTTATATAGTTTGTTGTACAGGCAGTAGTAGTGAAATGGAGGAGGGAGTACATTACATTTTGTTTTGGTTTAATTAAATAAGCAATTACTATTGTGATATTAACAACAAACAGATCCTTATAACGAAAGAGATGAGTATTTCCTTAGCCAACAAATCCTCCGCCATCAGATCCGGCCATTGTTGGCCCCTTATATGGTTTGTTGTACAGGCAATAGTAGTGAATCGGACTCGCCGGAGCACTGAAGTTCTCTGCCATTGTTAGGGCTTGAGAGTTCACCGTTACTGTTTGAATTGTGAGTGTGTTTGTGAGAGAGAATATAATTTGAACTGTCTCTTAAAAATAAGAGAAAATAGCCATTAATGGCGTTGGAGAAGGAAGGGCATAGAACAAAAGAAAAAGGCAAAATATTTTTGGTATTATAAAATGTTAAATATTTTGAGAAAAAAATATTCTAAAATGTCAAATATAATAGACTGGAGGGAGTATTTTCAATCATTCCTCCCACACTAGTGGATCTAATTTCTATGTCATTTTAACATATTAAAATATCACTTTCTTATTATAAACATACATTCATTAATTCTTGAATTGAATTATTGAATCAGTGGG
The DNA here is from genome assembly GCA_016801055.1 of Panax notoginseng. Lineage (NCBI taxonomy): Eukaryota > Viridiplantae > Streptophyta > Magnoliopsida > Apiales > Araliaceae > Panax > Panax notoginseng. The sequence continues at coordinate 161,285,745 of CM029012.1, read as the reverse complement.
CGATTAAGAGAATAGTTTTTTGTCTTTTTTTTGTGACTACTTACATATATGGTTGGAAAATGAATCAAAAAATTCGGGTTTAATTTGTATTTTATCGACTAAAAGTTCGATTCAAGATCAACTCGAAATATAAACAATTTAAATATGCGTAAATTTTAAAATTCGATAAATTATTTTTTTAAAATTATAATTTTATGTTAATATTTGAATTATATTGGCTCAAAAAGTTCAAACAGTTTAAGCTCAATTCGACTCGATAACTAAACGAATCTCAATCAAACCTTATTTCAGACCCCATAAATTTTATGAACAAAATTTTAAGTAAATCAATATTAATCTCGACTCGACTGGACTCAATTTATTTACACCTCACCCCTACTTATATACTATAATTGCATTAGCATTTATCCATCAATAATGACTTGTTTTCCGGTGAACAACATTTTTTCACGAGTATATTATTAGGGATCAAAAAAAATTCTAGTGTCACAGTTGGGTCATGATATTTCTCCTATTGGGCCTTACGGATTGGGCTTGTTCACTTAATCAGTCCCTTGGATCCCTTTTATTAGGTCTTGGAGTTATTGGGCCTAATCCCTACGTTATCTCTCCTTAACATTGAACCGGGTCCATAGGCTAACCCATTAAATCTTTTTATATCTAAACCTTTGACTGGTAATGATGAAAAAAGAAGAGCAGTTGACCTAAAGTCTGCAGATCATTAATGTGGATGAGATTTTATCCAGCCGGCGGCAGGTACAGTAGAAAAAAGGTGACAACCTGCATGCACACGGCTGAGACCATAGAGGAGTAGGGGGCTGTGTCAGCTTGGGGTTGGCGGCACAAAAAACCGAGCATGAGAGTATAACTAAGGAAGGAAGTCTCTAAGAAAAGGTACGCATACACACAACCTACGATTTTTATCTCTCTAGAAACACTAGATATTTTATCCTCCATTGTTAAACCTTGAACGGCATGTACTGACTCTCACGCCGGAGCTATCCCCCGACGGTCCAGCCGTCAAGCTTTTGGTGTTGACTGTGTTTACTGTGCAGGATTAGGGCGTCTTACGTGATTGGGACGTCATCAAAGATCTTGGCGTTAACATTGGCGCTAGAAGAAGGGCTGAGTTCTAGTGTTCAAGAGCTTTCAATCACAAATATTTATTTGTTCTACGTTTTCAAAGATGGGGAAGAGTAGGGCAGATACACCTGAAGGACATCCAATGACTGTCGGTGATTCACCACCACGAGTTTCTGTTAAAGATCGTTTGGGACCTACATTAAGTGTTCATGCTAGCACAGCGTCCAAACGTTCGCATGGAGATTCTCGTCCCAGGGCTGTGGGCAAGGCCAAGAGAAAGCTAGTTTTCACAGCAGAAAAAGAGTTCAGTCGCGGCCTGAAGCGAAAAGAAGATGAAAGAGCCTCCCAACTGGCTAAGATGGCAGACGAAACCGATAGAGCCATGGAGGCACTCATAAAGCAACGACAGGATATAGCTGAGCAAATGGCCCGAGTAGCAGAGTTGAGAGATGAAGAGTCCAGTTATGTTCAGTCCGAAGAGCGAGGACATAGGAGGGGGAAGGAACCTGCTCATTCGGAGCGGGAGTCTCGGGGCCAGCATCGAGAAAGGAGAAGATCAAGAAGCTCTACTCCTCGGAGGTCGAAGCAGATGCAGCATCCTGCCGAATCTAGAGAACAGAGTCGAAGTGAACGGAAGGGACGATCCCGAGATCGCACTCCCGAGAACACGAAGAGGGCGCTTGTTGTTGCGCATTCTCACCATAGTCACCGGACCCAGAGACGAAGCAGATCCAGGGGCCGCACACCCGAAAGTCCACCTAGGGTACTTCGCTCTGGAAACCGTCATCATAAAAGTCCTTCGAAGATCGGGGGTATTGTGGCTAAGGACTGATCTGCTCAGAAAATGTGGGAGTCATCGGAGAAAGAAGTCTCATCACAACCAGAAGGAGTAGAATATCTGGTAAAAGAGCTGAAGGCGCTCCAGAAGCAGTTAGCCGAGGTCCAACAGGTGAAGGATACTCCGGGAAAGAAAGCATCCCCATTTTCCTCGGATATTCTTAAGGAGAAGGCAGACACCATCAAGAAGTTGCCTCGCATGGAAAGTTATGATGGTTCGGGAGATTCTTATGACCATAGCCAAGCATTTGACCGGTTAATGGATTATTACAATTTTACTGATGCTGCTAAATGTCACATATTTGTTACGACGTTGAGAAAAGATGCGAGACAGTGGATGGGGACTCTGCCTGCAGATTCAATTTCGTCATGGTTCGAAGAAGAGAGAAGCCCACGGGTTCTTTGGCACAGGTCAGACAGTACACCAATGAGTCGTTGGGTCAGTATGTGAAGAGGTTCCGAGAAGCCGTCGGTCAAGTGTCAGATTTGAATGATCTCCAAGCTGTGGGATTGTTTCAGAATGGTTTAGACCTGGTAAAGTCCGAGAAGTTAGTAAAGAAGCTGATGTTCAATCATCCGAAGAGCCTGGCAGAGGCGTTCGACAAGGCAGAAGGTTATATTATTGTGGAGGAGGCTATGAACAGCCTGAAACGTCCTTCTTCGAATCAGATGAAAGAGGCAAATATTCCTAAGACCCAAAGTGATCAGAAGAAGACGGGGGGGTATAATGATCGGTCAGAAGGCAGTTCGAAGAAGTATAACAGCTCATGGCGACAAGGAAATAGTCGTCCACTTGCTTCTGCCTCGAAGGTGAATAAGGTGTATACCAAACTGAACACAGACAGGTCGGTGGTTTTAGACCAGATCAGAAACCAACCATTCTTCGAACCACCTCGTGACAATTATTGGACAGGGCAGGGCAACTCTCGAAAATATTGTGGCTATCATCAATCTGCAGGCCATGATACTAATGAGTGTTACAACCTGAAGGATTTCGTGGAAAAGAAAATTCAGAGCTGTTTGCTGGTTCAATATGTGGCCGGGAAGGATCAGCAAGATCAGCAGAATGTCGACCGTATTATCTAGACGATTCAAGTAGTTCCACCCGCTCAAACTGCTCCAGTGCCGCCGCCGAGGCATGTCGTTGATGTTATAACCGGTGGGACGTCCGGGAAGATAGTAGGGAAGAAAAGGAGAGGATGTCTGGACTCGGTCATGTCGGTGGCGAGTGCTCCGCCGAAGGTCGACAGGACATTTCCAGGAACTGTTATCTCTTTTACCGATGCAGATTACCCTTCAGAGCCTATCGAACCACATGAAGGAGCGTTGGTGATCACTGCACAAGTGGGTTCGATGGATGTGAAGCGAATGATGATAGACAACGGGTCTTCTGTGGATATTCTGTATGCCCATGCTTATCATAGGATGCATCTCGAGGGACGAAAGATGGAGGTTGGGCAGGAGGCTCCTTTGTACGGTTTTAGCAACGATCCAATCAGGGTTGCAGGCACTATTGAACTCCCAGTAGTCTTCGGCACAGCTCCTCAGCAGGTAGAAATAACATATAAATTTTATGTTGTGCATGTAGATTCGGCTTACAACGCCATACTGGGAAGACCTACCTTGATGGCACTCCAAGCAGTGACTTCCATCCCTCATTTCAAAATCAAGTTCCCTACGGCACATGAAGTGAGAGAGGTTGCGGGGGACCTGGATCTGGCCCGACGTTGTTATCGGAATGCTGTCATTTCCTCAGGAGTAGGGGTCAGCAAGCAGAAATAAACCATGGCAATCGAGATCGAACCCTTTACTGAAAGCAGTTCGGAGCCGTCGGTTATTCCCATAGGAGAGACTGAAGAGATCGAGCTGGTCCTTGGAAAGAAAGATAAAACAGTGAAGATTGGTTCAGGTTTGCCAGAACCTCTCCGGACAAATCTTATGGAATTTCTTCGCTGTTATACGAATATCTTTGCATGGGAGCCACAAGACATGCTTGGGATCAGTCGAAAGATTGCTGAGCATCGGCTGGACGTGGATCCATCAAAGAAGCCAGTTCGACAGAAGAGGCGGATCTTTGCACCTGAACGACAAAGGATCATTGATGAAGAGATTGCGAAGCTGATAGCTGCTGACTTCATCTTCGAGATAGACTATCCGGAGTGGATGGCAAATGTAGTGTTGGTACAGAAGCAGAATGAGAAATGGCGGGTTTGCATCGACTACACCGACCTGAATAAAGTTTATTCGAAGGACTTCTATCCTTTACCCCATATTGACCAACTTATTGACGCGACTTCGGGGTATGCACTACTAAGCTTTATGGATGCTTTTTTAGGTTATCACCAAATTTCCATGTGTGAGGAGGACATTCCAAAGACAGCATTCATCACACACTGTTCGATGTACGCCTATAAGAAGATGACCTTCGGCCTGATTAATGCTGGAGCCACCTACCAGAGAATGATGAATTTTGTCTTCCAGAAGCAGCTGGTAAGGAACATGGAGGTGTATGTGGATGATATGATCGTGAAATAGCACGACGACTCAGAAGCATTTAGATGATCTGGAGGAATGCTTTCAGGCAGTCTGCCATCGCAAGTTGAGGCTCAATCCTACAAAGTGTACCTTCGGACTCGGTGCAGGGAAATTCCTGGGTTATCTGGTCAGTCAGAGGGGCATTGAAGCCAATCCGGAGAAGATCCAGGCTATTCTAGACATGAAGACTCCTCAGTCGTTCAAAGACGTTCAACGTCTGACCGGTAAGATTGCAGCTTTAAGGAGGTTCATGTCCAAATCTACAGAGAGATGCTTACCATTCTTCAACACACTGAAGGGACCGAAGAACGCAAAGACATTCCAGTGGACTTCGGAGTACGAAGATGCCTTCCAAGGCATAAAGACCTATATGTTTTCTGCTCCCCTATTGGTGAAGCCTACCCCAACAGAGACCTTGTATTTATACCTTGCAGCGAGTTCGTTAGCGGTTGGAGCATTGCTGGTTCGGGAGGTCAGTGGAAAGCAGCATCCGGTTTATTATGTCAGCCATGTCCTAAGAGATGCTGAAACCAGGTATCCAAATATTGAAAAATCTACTTTTGCTTTAGTAATTGCTAGCCGAAAGCTTCAGCAATATTTTCAAGGCAAGCTCCTGATCGTCTACACGGATCAACCACTGAAGAAGGTGATGGGTAAGCCAGAAGTTTCGGGGAGGTTAGCAGCATGGACCATGGAACTGTCCCAGTTTTTCATTGAGTATCATCCCCGAACCGCTATTAAGGGTCAAGCTTTGGCCGATTTTATGGTGGAATGTTCATTCACCGAAGCAGATACTGAGTTGCCAGAAGCTGAGACATCTGATTGAGCAGTTGCAGTTCTTCAGCACGGTCAGAACGCATGGACACTGTATGTGGATGGGTCTTCTACGGTGAATGTCAGTGGAGCAAAGTTTATCTTGACAAGTTCGGAGGGATTCAAGGTACAACAAGCCATTAGATTCGGATTTAAGGCTACAAACAACGAGGCCGAATATGAAGCAGTGTTGGCAGGAGTTCGGCTGGTGAAAAGTCTAGAAGTATAGAAGTTGATTATTTACGGTGACTCTCAGTTGGTCGTCAAGCAGTTATCGGGAGACTATGAGGCTCGGGGGACAAGGATGATCAAATATTTGGCAGAGTTGAAAGACCGACTTCAACACTTTGTCTCTTATGAGTTTCAGGGCATCGAGCGTAACGACAATTCTATCGCCGATGCATTGTCAAAGTTAGCCACCACGGACGCCGTTATTTTTAATGGGTCAATCTATTTGGAGGTCTTGCAGCACCCGAGTATCCAACACGAAGCAGTAATGTGCATTGAGAGATCTAACTGTTGGATGACTCCCTACATCGAATATTTGGCAGATGGCGTCCTTCCTTCGGATCAGATACTAACGAAGAAGATCAAGTACAAGAGTGCCAACTTCGTTCTTATTGATGGGGATCTCTTTCGAAGTGCATTTTCGTCACCATTATTGAAGTGCCTGGTTCCATCTGAAGCTGAGTATGCCCTTCGGAAGGTTCATGAAGGCATCTGTGGTGATCATATGGCTGCTAAATCGCTGGCATATAAAGTTCTTCGGCAGAGGTACTACTGGCCAACAATCTTTAAGGAAGCTACCGAATATGTGAAGAAGTGTGATAAGTGTCAACTTAATAGTCCGATCCCACATCAGCCACCAGAAGAGCTATATTCGATATTATCCCCTATACCCTTTGCTGTCTGGGGGGTTGATATACTAGGGTCGTTGCCAAAAGCTAAAGGGCAGGTCAGTTTTGTCATAGTTGCTATTGATTACATGACCAAATGGGTAGAGGCGAAACCACTTCGGTTGATAACGGAACAGGAGTGTCTGAAGTTTATGAAAAAATTCGTAGTGTTTCGCTTCGGAATTCCTAAAGTGGTGATATCAGACAACGGACGCCAGTTTGTGGGAGCGAAATTTGAAGGATTTCTGAAAGAATTAGGGGTCCAGCATAGGAAGACTTCGGTGGCTCATCCACAATCAAATGGGCAGGTCGAGGTGACTAACAGAACACTGTTGAACGGGATCAAGCGCAGATTGGACGAAGCCAAAGGAAGATGGCCGGAAGAGCTGCTCAGTGTATTATGGGCTTACCGAACTACACCAAGGACTACGACAGGGAATTCACCTTTTCGATTGGCCTATGGTACTGATGCCTTAGTCCCAGTTGAAATTGGATCTCCAAGTCTTCGCGTTAGTCAATTCAGAGAAATCTACAATGACGAAGGACTGAAAGCCAACTTGGATCTGTTAGAAGAAGTCAGAGAAGTGGCTTTGATCAAATTAGCAGCCTACCAGAGGAGAGTTGCCAAGCATTACAACAAAGGGGTAAAGCTCCGAAGATTTGAAGTGGGAGACTTCGTTCTCAAAGAAGCCGAAGCATCTACACCACAGAATACGGGGAAGCTAATGCCGAATTGGGAAGGACCGTATGAAGTAACCGAAGTACCAAAGCCCGGGACGTACCGACTGAAGGCATTGGATGGATCCGAAATAAAGAACACTTGGCACGCTGGCAGACTTCGAAAATACTTTCTGTAGAGATCGAGTCAGTTTTCTGGAAGTCTGTACATAACCGTCCATCATCAATAAAAAGTCACTTTTTCACAACTGATCCTCTTCTTACTTGACCTAAGGCCACAATGGTGTAAGGAGGTATGGTAGGACTTACTGGCCATTCGATGGTAGCCCAATTATTTGTTGCCCTGCGTGGTAGACAAATCCTGGATCCTATATTGTTTTTACCAAGGGTGGTAAATCAATGGTCACCGTAGTAAGGAGGTATGGTAGGACTGGCTGGCCATTCGATGGTAGCCCAATTATTTGTTGCCCTGCGTGGTTGACAAATTCTGGATCCTATATTATTTTTACCAAGGGTGGTAAATCAATGGTCACCGAAGTAAGGAGGTATGGTAGGACTCGCTGGCCATTCGATGGTAGCCCAATTATTTGTTGCCCTACGTGGTAGACAAATCCTGAATCCTATATTATTTTTACCAAGGGTGGTAAATCAATGGTCACCGAAGTAAGGAGATATGATAGGACTCGCTGGCCATTCGATGGCAGCCTATTCATTTGTTACCCCGTGTGGTAGTCAAATCCTATGGTCCTTTTTATACTTGTTCTACCCCGAGCGGTAAGCAGGATCTTGATGGTGCAAAGAGGATCAGCCGAATTCACCTTACACATGACCGATCTCATACTTCGATAACGACAAACATACATCACTTTGTTTTACGCAAGTGTTAAATTCGGTTCAGTTCATTTCATTCTTTAACTTAACTATTATATGCCTTATCTGATTTACTATCTAAGTTAAGTTCATACAGATTAATTAATGTTGAATTATTGACAAGAAACGAAGTAAACAGACGACATAGTAAAGAAAGTTAAAATTTCATTAAACACTTAAACAAATCTATTTAAATTTGTTTACAAAATTTCTACACAAAATGTCAGAAGTAGCAAGATCCTATTTGTAAGACCCCAACTTATTAATGAATAAAATCAAATTTTCTCTAAATATTATTGTGAATAATAAGGGGTTAATTTGATATAATACTTTGGTTATGGGTGAAATGTGCAAATTTTGCAAAATAAGCAAGTGGTTATAAAATATTTATTTTTGGTCGGTGAATATTCGGTTGGTCGTGGAATATTCTTGCTGTCGGAGAATATTCGTACGACGACGCAGCCTTGTGTGGGCCCCATATCGGAAAGCAATTGGATGAAGAAAACGACAAGTATAAGTTGTTTATAAATAACGGCGTAGTTGTTACCGTTAATACTGTTGGAATACCCGGTGGTTAAAATACAGTAGCACACGGTATTGCACCAATTATTGATTCTTACGTAAGAAGGCACTACTCAATAATTGTTACAGTAGTTATTATTCAATATTTTATTTTATTGATTCAATAATTGCTGCGTTGATATTTTATATTATTGTTGTTTCAATAATTGTTGCTGCACAGTATTTTCATTTATCAGATCAATAATTCATATTATTTGAATAATATTATTAGATAACATTATTGACAATGTCTAGAAAGTTCTGTCTAAGGAGAGGTTTGGTCATCTAATTGCGCGCCAGTAAGGAGAAATCCTTATTGGAAAGCCCCCTCTTTCCTGGGAACGGCCTGGTTGTCATAAATGTGATTCTGTAATATTATTTGTGAATAATTAATTATTGATTCATATGATAAGGAAATATTTATTTTATGTGGATATAAATGAGGGATATATTTTTGTGGTTAAAAATGAAGGAGTTAATGTTGAGGTTTTTGTCAGTATTTTTGTCGGAATGGAGGTATTAAAAATCAGGGTTTTTGAGATAGTTTGCGGGGGTTATAATTTTTAATCCGACCGTTGGATCGTGGTAATTTTTGGATATGTTATACATATATAAGTTGAGTATATGTCCACAAATTTTGAACCGTTAAAAATGAACGTATGATTTATTACGAATTTTACAAGATGACTGGTTCAGAAATTGTTGAATTTTCGGAGTTTATCATTTTGATGAAAAATTCTAGAATTGGTGGGCCCCACTTGTGGTTGGTGAAGAAATGTGCTGAATTATATTTCAAATGTGGTGGGTGGGAATAGTAGCAGGTAAAGCCATCAGGTTGCAGGTCAAACCTACCAAAATTTTCCTATAAATAGAGGGCTAAGTTAGAATTGAAAATCACACCAGAAACAAGTTTTCTCTCTTTCTCTCTCTAGATTATTGAGTGTATTTTGTGAGTATTTAGATACTTTGAGAGTTTCTATTCATCAGAGCAAGTTTCTTTCAGCCTTATACCGGTATTCCGACCAGAAGTACTGATATTTTGAGGTAAGGGATATTATTTTCTTCTTAAATGATATTATTTTCTTCAATATCATTATGCTGAAATATTGATATGAGTTTTTATCAAATTTGAAACTTTTTGTGTCGGGGTTACTATTCATGTATACGGCACTATTCACGTATACGGCACTATTCACCGAAAAATAAAATTTTTCCTTTTTGTCCAAGATGTCTATTATGGTTACTATCTTTGATTGTATCCATGTTTTGATCTTTATTTTTGAATTCTGCTTCACAATTGATTATTATGAAGTATTATTGATCTTGGATAAACTGTTATACGAATCCCTACTATTTGTCCTTCTGTCTCATTGGATTCGTTCTCTTTAAGATATTTTTCATCATCCTCAGTCCTAAATGATGATATTACTGAATATCTTTGGCCTGTAGTGCAAAGATGTATAATTACTTGATGAATATCTTTGGCCTGTAGTGCAAAGATGAACAGGTGTTGAGATGAACATGACCGACTGATGATACAAATGAATATCTTTGGCCTGTAGTGCAAAGATGAATATTTGGTTAAAGATGATTATTAATTGATGTTACAGGGATAAAATATTGATGATGGACTTTTAAATCTTAGAAGATAGTAGAATTCTTTCTCTACTTGACTCTTCTAATGGTTTGCTGTTTCCGCTGCAGTTGTTGATCTAAAACTTGTTGTCGATTATAGTTTATCAGATTTTTCCCTGTTGAAGACTAACGATAATTTGTTGTATATTATCTTAGTCATAATATTCTTTACTGGGCTAGTTGAGCTCACCCTTTTCCTTTTTGTTCCATTTTTCTTCTCAGGAGGTGAGAACATAGCAGGATCTAGTCGGGGTATGGAGTGATGGTTCTAAAAAGATGTTTTAGCAGTCCTCACTATTTCTGTAAAATAGTGTTTGAATAATTGTAATGAGGATTTATTTGAGTGTGGATATTGTCTAGAAGACAATATTTGTATTTAAACTCACAGTATGTGTTGTCGTATTTTGCACGACAATTGTATTATTGAAGTTGTAGTTTGCTTTCTGTACCATGTATTTGGCGACTCAGAATGGGTGTTGTATACCTATTTTGGGGGCGTCACAGTTGGTATCAGAGCTTAGGGATATGATCCCTGGCTGAGATGTGAGACAAGAACTAGGAGGGGAGAGACGGGGAATTCCTTCGCTAGTATGACCTGACTAAGTTTATTTGGTGTTTATTTGGTCGGTCAGAGTATAGGGATAATATATGACATGACTATTAACCCTTGTTTTATGGCAGTATTTAAGAATGGCAGCTGAGAACGTTAATAATGGAGTAAATCAGACCGTGGAGACACCTTTGATCACTACCCAGGGGAACGTGCAACAGGAAGGCAATATTCCTCCTGTAAACAACGTTACCGAGCAAACGATGAATGATGGAATGTTTAGGAGCTTTTTGCAGTTCATGCAAAATCAGACGAGGGAGACTCGTGTGCAGAATACGGGTGGAAATGATAACAACGCGCGGTTTGTCACAGCTAAGCAGTTCAAAGAATTGGGACCACCAGAATTTAAGGGAAAGCCGGATCCGATCATGGCGGAAACGTGGGTCAAGCAAATTACCAAGATATTTGATGTCTTGGGATGCACGGAGGAACAGAAGGTTCCATTCGCCACATTTATGTTCCGCGGTGAGGCAGACTACTGGTGGGAGTCTGTGAAGCGTACCCAGCCTGACGCACTCAACATGTCCTGGGAAACATTTCAAAAACTGTTCAATGACAAGTACTTTCCTGAAAGTATTCGTCATATGAAGGAGGTTGAGTTTATTAGACTGGAACAAAACAACATGACGGTGTCCCAGTACGAGGCGAAGTTTGCAGAGTTATCCAGGTTTGCACCTCATTTGGTCGAAAATGAGGAACGAATGACAAGGATGTTTCTGAGAGGTCTAAAACCCGAGATTCGGCAATATCTTATCTCTCATAAATTTTCTTTATATTCAGATGTTGTAAACAGGGCTCAATTATTAGAGCGAGATAATGAGTATGTGCAACCGAGGGACCACAACCAGGGTCATACCGGTGGCGGCAGTCATCGAAGCAATGAAAACCAGCAAGGAGGAAAACATTCGGACAAAAGCGGTAACCACTCTGGTGGTAATCGTGGTCGTGATAATAGAAGGAGCGAGTCGGGAGGAGATTTCAAGAAGAGAAGGTACAACAATGATAACGTGAAGACGTCAGCACAAACATCAACTGTTTCTAGGGGAGGAGAACGACCACCGGTCGTATGTTACAAATGTGGGAAAGAGGGACATATCAGCCCAAACTGCCCACAACAATCCAAGGTATGTTATAACTGTGGAAAGGAAGGTCATATAGCTCGAGAGTGTTCTGTAGCAAAACCAAGTTCAGCGGGGATGGTGACTCCAAAAGCTGTCCCGGATAAGTCGAAATCAGCGGTTCCTGGAAGGGCGTTTGTCGTTACTGGCCAAAACGCGAGAAACCCGAACGAGGTGATCACGGGTAAGCTAATCTTGAATTCTTGCGAAGTTTATACTTTACTAGATACCGGTTCTACCCATTCTTTTATCTCTCCTGCTTGTGCTCAACGTTTAAACTTGACTCCGGAGAAATTGGACTTTAACTTATCTGTTGAAACTCCGTTGGGTGAAACCTTCGTTACATCTACAGTTTATAAATCTTGCATGATCCAAGTTGGCACTATCACATTACCTGTTGATCTTATCTCTTTAAAGATACTTGCTTTTGATGTGATTTTAGGAATTGATTGGTTAACCACTCATCATGCTAAAATTGATTGTTTTCGTAAGGTTGTTAGTTTTCATATTCCTAACCAACCTGTCATACGAATTCAAACTACTAAACCACTAAAATCAGTCACTGTCATATCAAGCCACAAAGCTATTCGTTTATTGAAAAACGGATGTCAAGCTTTCTTAGCCCATGTATGGATTTGAACAAAGACAAGTCAGATTTGAATAATATTTCTATTGTTAGAGAATTTCCCGATGTATTTCCTGAAGAACTTCCCGGTCTACCCCCGGAACGAGAAATTGAATTCTTTATTGACCTTGAACCCGGTACAAAGCCCATTTCTAAAACCCCATATCGAATGGCTCCTATTGAACTTCAGGAGTTAAAAGTCCAACTACAGGAGTTGTTGGACATCGGTTTTATTCGTCCTAGTACGTCTCCTTGGGGTGCTCCTGTTTTATTCGTAAAGAAGAAAGACGGGAGTATGCGACTTTGTATTGACTATCGAGAATTGAACCATGTCACCATCAAGAATAGGTATCCGCTACCTCGCATTGATGACCTGTTTGACCAGTTGCAAGGAGCACAATTCTTTTCAAAGATCGATCTTCGTTCTGGATATCATCAGCTGAAGATTAAAACTGAGGATATTCCAAAGACTGCCTTCAGAACTCGGTACGGGCATTATGAATTCTTAGTAATGTCTTTTGGATTGACTAATGCTCCTGCTGCCTTCATGGATATGATGAACCGTGTATTCAAAGAATATTTGGATCAGTTCGTTGTTGTCTTTATTGATGACATCCTCATCTATTCCAAAAGCCGTGAAGATCATGAGCGCCATTTGAAGCTGGTACTGCAAAGGCTTCGTGAAAACAAGCTATATGCCAAACTGAAGAAATGCGAGTTCTGGCTTGAGGAAGTAGCATTCCTTGGGCACGTGGTGTCAAAACATGGAGTATCTGTCGACCCGGCGAAGATTGAAGCCATACAAAGTTGGGAGCAACCGAAGTCGGTAACCGAAGTACGTAGCTTTCTGGGCTTAGCTGGTTATTATCGGAGATTTGTGGAAGGATTTTCTCGAATCGCTACTCCGTTAACTCAGCTGACTCGGAAAGATACAAAATTCGTATGGAGTGAGGAATGCGAGAAGAGTTTCCAAGAACTCAAGAGGAGACTCATTTCGGCACCTGTTCTGACAATACCATCTGGTTCGGATGGATTTGTTATCTACAGCGATGCTTCAGGCAAAGGGTTAGGATGTGTTCTCATGCAACATGGGAAAGTCATAGCCTATGCCTCACGACAACTCAAAGAATATGAGAGGAATTATCCTACTCATGATTTGGAGTTGGCAGCAGTCGTTTTTGCGTTGAAGATCTGGAGACACTACCTTTATGGGGAGAAAGTGGAGATCTATACAGATCATAAAAGCCTCAAATATTTCTTCACCCAAAAGGAACTCAACATGCGGCAGCGACGTTGGCTCGAGCTGTTGAAAGATTACGATCATACCATCCAATATCATCCTGGAAAAGCAAACGTAGTAGCTGACGCATTGAGTAGAAGATCATATGCGGGTACGAGTGCAATGTTTTTAACACAAAGGCCCATTTTGTATGACTTACAAAGGATGGAGATAGAGATGAAGGCTCCAAGTACCCACATGATGATATCAAATATACGAGTAGAACCGACTTTAATCGATAAAGTTAAAGCTGCTCAAGCTACGGACATAGAGCTGATGCGTATGAAGAAGAAAGTGCAAGAAGGTGCTATTCCAGAAGCAAGAATCGATGAAGAAGGAATACTTCGAGTCAACTCCAGACTTTGTGTTCCTAACGATTTTGACTTGAAGCATAGAATAATGATGGAGGCACACAACACACCGTTTGCAATCCATCCTGGGAGTACCAAAATGTATCACGATCTTCGACATACATTTTGGTGGAGCAATATGAAAAGAGAGATCGCGGAGTTTATCTCGAGGTGTTTAACTTGTCAACGTGTAAAAGCGGAGCATCAAGTACCAAAGGGTCCATTGCAACCACTTGAGATTCCGAAATGGAAGTGGGAACACATTACTATGGATTTTGTTACGGGTCTTCCCAAGGTTTCTCAAGGCATAGATGCGATTTGGGTTATTGTTGATAGATTAACCAAGTCCGCTCATTTCTTGCCGATACGTGAGACTTATTCCCTTGAACGTCTTGCTAGTATGTACGTGAACGAGATTGTGAGATTGCATGGCATGCCAGTATCCATAGTTTCGGATCGTGACCCAAGATTCACTTCACGATTTTGGGTTAGCTTGCAGAAAGCTATGGGCACGGATTTACGATTCAGTTCAGCATACCATCCTCAAACGGACGGACAATCAGAGAGGACTATTCAAACTCTTGAAGATCTATTAAGACTTTGTGTCCTAGATCTCAAAGGGAGTTGGGATAAGTACCTACCATTGGTGGAATTCTCCTACAACAACAGTTATCAGGCGAGCATAGGTGTGGCTCCATTTGAGGCGTTGTATGGAAGAAAATGTCGTTCTCCAGTATGCTGGGACGAGGTGGGTGAAGCAACATTGTTGGGACCAGAATTGGTACGCATTACTACAGAGAAGATCCAAACGATTCGACAACGTATACAAACGGCACAGGATCGACAAAAGAGTTATGCGGATCTTCATCGGAAGGACGTGGAATTTAATATTGGGGATCATGTATTGTTACGTGTTGCACCATGGAAGGGAGTTACAAGATTTGGGAAGAGAGGAAAGCTCAATCCAAGATTTGTTGGTCCATTTGAGATTCTTGAGCGAATAGGAAATGTGGCATATAGACTCGCATTACCTCCAAGCATGTCTCGTGTTCATAATATTTTTCACATATCTATGCTTCGTAAATATGTTAAAGACCCGAACCACATTATTGAGTTAGAACCAGACGAGATAGCTGAAGATTTAACGTACGAGGAGGTACCTGTTAAGATCTTGGATAGGAAAGAGCATGTCCTACGCACGAAGGTTATACCACAAGTGAAGGTTTTGTGGAGAAACCATGCTATTGAAGAAATGACCTGGGAGTTGGAATCAGAAATGAAAGCGAGGTATCCTCACCTTTTTGAAACATCAGGTACGTACGTCAATTTCGAGGACGAAATTTCATAAGGAGGGGAGGTTGTAAGACCCCAACTTATTAATGAATAAAATCAAATTTTCTCTAAATATTATTGTGAATAATAAGGGGTTAATTTGATATAATACTTTGGTTATGGGTGAAATGTGCAAATTTTGCAAAATAAGCAAGTGGTTATAAAATATTTATTTTTGGTGGGTGAATATTCGGTTGGTCGTGGAATATTCTTGCTGTCGGGGAATATTCGTACGACGACGCAGCCTTGTGTGGGCCCCATAACGGAAAGCGATTGGATGAAGAAAACGACAAGTATAAGTTGTTTATAAATAACGGCGTAGTTGTTACCGTTAATACTGTTGGAATACCCGGTGGTTAAAATACAGTAGCACACGGTATTGCACCAATTATTGATTCTTACGTAAGAAGGCACTACTCAATAATTGTTACAGTAGTTATTATTCAATATTTTATTTTATTGATTCAATAATTGCTGCGTTGATATTTTATATTATTGTTGTTTCAATAATTGTTGCTGCACAGTATTTTCATTTATCAGATCAATAATTCATATTATTTGAATAATATTATTAGATAACATTATTGACAATGTCTAGAAAGTTCTGTCTAAGGAGAGGTTTGGTCATCTAATTGCGCGCCAGTAAGGAGAAATCCTTATTGGAAAGCCCCCTCTTTCCTGGGAACGGCCTGGTTGTCATAAATGTGATTCTGTAATATTATTTGTGAATAATTAATTATTGATTCATATGATAAGGAAATATTTATTTTATGTGGATATAAATGAGGGATATATTTTTGTGGTTAAAAATGAAGGAGTTAATGTTGAGATTTTTGTCAGTATTTTTGTCGGAATGGAGGTATTAAAAATCAGGGTTTTTGAGATAGTTTGCGGGGGTTATAATTTTTAATCCGACCGTTGGATCGTGGTAATTTTTGGATATGTTATACATATATAAGTTGAGTATATGTCCACAAATTTTGAACCGTTAAAAATGAACGTATGATTTATTACGAATTTTACAAGATGACTGGTTCAGAAATTGTTGAATTTTTGGAGTTTATCATTTTGATGAAAAATTCTAGAATTGGTGGGCCCCACTTGTGGTTGGTGAAGAAATGTGCTGAATTATATTTCAAATGTGGTGGGTGGGAATAGTAGCAGGTAAAGCCATCAGGTTGCAGGTCAAACCTACCAAAATTTTCCTATAAATAGAGGGCTAAGTTAGAATTGAAAATCACACCAGAAACAAGTTTTCTCTCTTTCTCTCTCTAGATTATTGAGTGTATTTTGTGAGTATTTAAATACTTTGAGAGTTTCTATTCATCAGAGCAAGTTTCTTTCAGCCTTATACCGGTATTCCGACCAGAAGTACTGATATTTTGAGGTAAGGGATATTATTTTCTTCTTAAATGATATTATTTTCTTCAATATCATTATGCTGAAATATTGATATGAGTTTTTATCAAATTTGAAACTTTTTGTGTCGGGGTTACTATTCATGTATACGGCACTATTCACGTATACGGCACTATTCACCGAAAAATAAAATTTTTCCTTTTTGTCCAATATGTCTATTATGGTTACTATCTTTGATTGTATCCATGTTTTGATCTTTATTTTTGAATTCTGCTTCACAATTGATTATTATGAAGTATTATTGATCTTGGATAAACTGTTATACGAATCCCTACTATTTGTCCTTCTGTCTCATTGGATTCGTTCTCTTTAAGATATTTTTCATCATCCTCAGTCTTAAATGATGATATTACTGAATATCTTTGGCCTGTAGTGCAAAGATGTATAATTACTTGATGAATATCTTTGGCCTGTAGTGCAAAGATGAACAGGTGTTGAGATGAACATGACCGACTGATGATACAAATGAATATCTTTGGCCTGTAGTGCAAAGATGAATATTTGGTTAAAGATGATTATTAATTGATGTTACAGGGATAAAATATTGATGATGGACTTTTAAATCTTAGAAGATAGTAGAATTCTTTCTCTACTTGACTCTTCTAATGGTTTGCTGTTTCCGCTGCAGTTGTTGATCTAAAACTTGTTGTCGATTATAGTTTATCAGATTTTTCCCTGTTGAAGACTAACGATAATTTGTTGTATATTATCTTAGTCATAATATTCTTTACTGGGCTAGTTGAGCTCACCCTTTTCCTTTTTGTTCCATTTTTCTTCTCAGGAGGTGAGAACATAGCAGGATCTAGTCGGGGTATGGAGTGATGGTTCTAAAAAGATGTTTTAGCAGTCCTCACTATTTCTGTAAAATAGTGTTTGAATAATTGTAATGAGGATTTAGTTGAGTGTGGATATTGTCTAGAAGACAATATTTGTATTTAAACTCACAGTATGTGTTGTCGTATTTTGCACGACATTTGTATTATTGAAGTTGTAGTTTGCTTTCTGTACCATGTATTTGGCGACTCAAAATGGGTGTTGTATACCTATTTTGGGGGCGTCACACTATTTATACATCATTTTCAAAATCTAGCAAGGCCGGATCTAATTGGGCTGCCACCAACTTTTCCTTGCATTGACCTCGGCAATCTTCGAATCCTTCGTAATAGACTTTTATGACTTCTGCACCGAGCTCATCAGAAGTCCTATAATCCTCCTGAATTTGCTTGCGCACTTCTTTAGTCAGAGGAGGATCTCGTTCCTGGAGTGCCTTGATCTCGCCACGAAGTTCACGACGTTTAGCCTTATATGCCTTCCTATCATCCCTAGCCTTCGCTTGAACTTTGTTAAGTTGAGCCGACAAATCTCGATGTGTTGCAACGATCTCTTCATTCTTATTTTTCAGAGCTTCAGTCTCTGCAGCTAAGTGGACGTTCATATCAGCCAATTTCTGCTCACTGGCCTTTGACGTCTTCAGCTTTTCTCTGGTCGAGCTCAGAACATCGAAAGTATCCTTCAGATCCCCCTTAGTTTGGGTCAACTCCCTCTGAAGGTTTTCATTGGCTTGGAAAATCGATCCACATTCCTCTCTCTCCCGAGTCAGTGTGGCCTTCAGTATATTGATCTCCCTCTTCAGGGTCTCTTCATCGAACTTGGCATTTATATGTCTGGGACGTAAATGCCCGAAGACTGCATTCGCCTGCACATGTTCGACAGCATCTAATCAGTTCCAGATATTTACACAAGAAAAGAAATATTCAACCATGAAAATTACAACTTACCTTTGCCAGATAACTCATGCCTTCGTCAAGAAAATTCCCGTTCGTGTGGTTTTCGAATCGGTGATCATCGGTCTCCTGAACGAAGGCCTCGAAGAGCTGGAATGGAAAATTGGCATTGAACCGTGGCCACAAGGTCGGCGCCCCGGTAGCCTCATCATGGAATGTCCTTGGGGGAGGCCTTGGGGAAGGAGACGTAGGTTGGTCACGGGCGGGAGAAGGATCCATGTGGACTTTTTCGGTAGAAGAAGATTGAGCCGGGGTAGTGTCCCGAACTGGTATTGGAGCGGGTTCTGAGATAGGAGGGCTATCCGAAGGCTGTTTTCTTTTCCGAGAAGGTGTTGCAGTGACATCCATTGGTCCTTCCTCATTAACTGATCGAATATTCACTGGAAGTTTCGGGGGAAGAACCTGGGATGGAGGTACCCTGAGCTCATCGGGAGTCAAGGGGATAACCTTGGTCTTCAGCTTTTTTATTCGAAGGGCCTGTCTGCGATCGCCTGCAGGAAGATCAAGTAGGCTCCTTCGAACAATGGTTTCTGCGGCTGATGGTGTGGGGTAAGCAGCCGGTGGTGTTGGTTCAGTGACTGGTAGTGGTAAGCCCGCGGTTGGTGGTATCGACTCAGTGACAAATGGGGGTATCGAGTTGGCGTTTGGTTCCGATTCAGAAAAGCCTTCGGAATCGGATGGCATGGAGATCTGTCTGGGCTTTCGAGCGGCCTGCTTCCTTCGGCGTGGCCTGAGTTGTATTTCCGGTAAAACGGGCTCTTCGTCTTCTGGTTCAAGGGTCTGAGTTTCAGTGTGGATTTGAGGCACCTCGGTAGATGGTTTGAATTGGGAGGAGGCTTCCGGTTGTGAAGATTCAACACCCACCCTTGCTGACTTCCTAGCTACATCATCTTCGGGTGGAAATTTCTGCTGGGAGGATTCGACAGTAACTTCTATAGATTTGCCAGTTAAAAAATCCTCTAACTCCCTCACCTCCGAAGACGATGGTTTAATCAAAGTTACTGCAGAAAATTAACGGTTTTACATCAAATCCTTTACCACAGCAATTTCTAAAATAATGATAAAATAAATCCGTACTTACATTTGTGGTCGTACAACCACGCTTGCTTAGACAGAAGTCCGAATTTCCATTCCTCTTTTGGGAAATTGTCAAAGAGATCCACTATTTCAACTATGCGTTCTTCTGAAATGTCATCGAAGTCGACAGATATTTTCTCATCAGTGGCCCAATCCGGAACAGTAGCAATTTCGGGTCCCTTGACGAAAAACCATTTCTTATTCCATCCTTTGTTGCTAGAGGGGGTAGTTACCAGCGAACGCCTTTCGAATTTTTCACCCGTCTTCGGCGCCTGCTTACCTATAACCTTAAACCCCTTCTCACGAGACTGACTGATCTTGTACACAGTGAAAAAGAAATCGATGGTGGGATCGACTCCACCTTCATGGCAGAATGCAATGAAGGCTAAGATGTGTATGTAAGAGTTCGGTACCAATTGGGCGAACCCGACACCGACAAATCCTAGGATGGTTAGCAGAAATGGATGAAGAGGAAATCTGACCCTTTTCTCGAGAATGGTCGCAGATACTGCCGTCCATCCCTCTGGTCTTTGAAATATCTTTTCCTCAGCCCTAGGAACCCTCACCAGATAAGTATCCGGAATATGGCATCGATCCCGGATCCTCTGTAATTCCTTTTCAGTAATGATTGATGGAGTGTTGGCATGGGTGAAGAATTCCTTGCTCCTGAAGAATTCGGAAGGAGTAAGGCGAGGTTTAGGAGGCATGGTCTTTTTGTTGGGAGCAGCGGTTTGGGGATTAGAGCTTGAAGCCTCTTTGCTAGGACTTGGATTAAGAGGGACGATTGTCATGAGATTCGCTCGGATTGGAGAACTTCGTTCAGAATTTTGAGAAGCCATTGTTGACGATTTACAGAGGGAAGAAAGGAATTTCGGAAGAGAAGAAGAAAACTCAAAAGTCCAAAAATTTGAATTGACAGGTAAAACTGTCAAATTTGGTAAAGTTTATCTTTTATACTGACGATTACGCAGCAATCGAGGGCGGCTCATTAAATAGACAGTCATGATTATGAATTTGAATGGTTGCATCCGGTTTGAGCTTTAGATATTTAGCAGTTTGGATTCTCCTTTTGGGCTTCCAGTTTTAATCCCTCTTTTCAGCCTGTTTTCGTCTTTAATCATTTGGGCCTCGGTAAAATACAATTTGGGTTTATTTTAACCACTTGTAGTTTCCCATTAAATATCCTATTTAATAGAAAACTAGGGGGCAATGTTGGGTCATGATATTTCTCCTATTGGACCTTACGGATTGGGCTTGTTCACTTAATCAGTCCCTTGGATCCCTTTTATTGGGTCTTGGAGTTATTGGGCCTAATCCCTACGTCATCTCTCCTTAACATTGAACCGGGTCCATAGGCTAACCCATTAAATCTTTTTATATCTAAACATTTGACTGGTAATGATGAAAAAAGAAGAGAAGTTGACCCAAAGTCTGCAGATCATTAATGTGGATGAGATTTTATCCAGCCGGCGGCAGGTACAGTGGAAAAAAGGTGACAACCTGTATGCACACGGCTGAGACCATAGAGGAGTGGGGGGCTGTGTCAGCTTGGGGTTGGCGGCACAAAAAATCGAGCATGAGAGTATAACCAAGGAAGGAAGTCTCTAAGAAAAGGTACGCATACACACAACCTACGATTTTTATCTCTCTAGAAATACTAGATATTTTATCCTCCATTGTTAAACCTTGAACGGCCTGTACTGACTCTCACGACGGAGCTATCCCCCGACGGTCCAGCCGTCAAGCTTTTGGTGTTGACTGTGTTTACTGTGCAGGATTAGGGCGTCTTACGTGATTGGGACGTCATCAAAGATCTTGGCGTTAACCGTCACTATTAGTAATATTATAAAATACTTGATATCTATATTCATATGATATCCAAATTTGGAAACCTTTACTATTGAACGTTTTGCACCAATTTATTCTTGCAATGTTCCCAAATTTGTGTAGTAATAGAAAGTTTGAATGCCACCTAAACAATTAACTCATTAAGGACACTTTTGTCATCTCCTTATTTAACCTTCTAATATTTTTTTAATATCAAAATTTGTAAACTAATGAAAGTTATCAAAAATTATTATGTATAAATCCAATTCAAACTTTAGAACCCAAAAAGAAATAATTATTTCTAAAATAAGAAAGTATTAAAAGAGTTTTAAGATATTTTTATATTAAGGATTACACATGCACACTTGAATTCATCCTAAATTTTAAAATAATACATTTTTAACCTTCAACGGTTAGCTTTAAAAAATATTCTCAAAAAAAACTACTCTCTCCATCCAACTTTAATTTCCCCTATTACCATTGCCCAATTTTCAAGTGTTTTTTTTAAATTTTATTTCCAAAGATATTCTTAATCACCGTATTCCTCCATGTTCTAACTTCTAGTTCTTTTTTTTAATAATAAGAAGAAAAAACAGTCCAAAGGACTGAGGAAATTTTATTAAGGAATATCATTCTTTTCAACAATAGAAATAACAGATGGAAAAGCACCATGCATTCATCCAATAAACAATTAAGAAGACACAAATATATCAGATACATGAACTTCTAGTTCTTGATCCATCCGTCCCAATTATATTCAAGTTTTGGTTAATGTTGATCTTTGCCATTGTTACTCAAGGCCATCATTAATATTGCAATTGAATCAAAAAAAAAAAAAGAGTAGGAGATAAATTAGTAGCAAACAGTCATGAATATCCAACTACCTATTAATTCAGTCAACAAATTAAAGATTGATTAAAAACAATTTATATATATATATATATATATATATATATATATATATATATATATATATATAATTAACGGTGTTAACTTAAGGTTATACTTATAACACATTGTGACACTCTATCCGAAGATCGAATGGTTAAATAAAGGGTTCGCCCGCAGTTTAATATCGCGGACGGGACAAAAGACTAAAATGCCCATCTTTTGCAAGTCCCCGTCCATAGTTTAATATTGTGGACGCTAGATATGACCAAATGACCAACTAATAAGTCTCGTCCGCAATATTAAACTGCAAATGCCAAATTCAATATTTTTTTAGTTTTCAAGGCTCCGACAATGTTGAATACCAATGATATACGTTTTAGAATTTTACAGTCTTATCCTAATTATATATCTATCATTTGGGTCAACTTAAACCCTCGCCATTTGTGAAAAAATTGTGTCAACATGTTGAATGAAAATATGCAATTTCTGGAAAAAAAAATTCAAGTATTCCACGATCCTTTTCCAATCTTCAAGAGAGAAGCTTATAACCATTCATTTCAAGTATCTGGTTCAGACCCAATAACGACGGGTTTAACGACCATTTTATCTGTCGTTAAAAATGATTCACTTGCGGACCACCCATATAAAACATAACAAGCGGACTATATATATATATATATATATATATATATATATATATATATATATATATATATACATACTCCCGTTGTTTTATTTAACATTATCATAAGATAAATTACAGAGGAAAGTGCATGTAAATGATGCCATGAGTTGGTTAATATTAGGCTGACGACCTAATTAATATAACTACTCTTCCCAATACAGATAGAATTAGACAGCGACTAAAAGAAGTAGTATCTTCATTCTTTATCATTTACTAATTTAAAAGAAGATTGTTCATATGAATAACAAGTGGGATCAACCTTGTGTGAAAGAAAATATTATGAAATTAGTATTAAATTTAGTTTTAGAAGCATTAATTTTTTAAATTTATGAATAATTTTTTATGCAAAACATAATGAGGTTTTTAGCCGTGACCCAAAAATTAGAAAATCGTCCTTCCTTCCCCATGGATGTTGTAGTTTCTTTGGGTGTCAAAGTCAAACCATTACCAATCCCCCAAGTTGATGGTAGTGATGTCTTGAATTTTAAAACGTCAATTATTAATTCCTTGAGTTTACTTTTCATTTTTCGATCCAACTAATTATAATTATATTATTAGTTGGCACTATATATAAACTACTATAATAAGGTCACCCTAGAACTATTATTATTTAGTATAAGTTACTAGTACCAAATAAAAAAAGTAGTAAGTAGTAGAAAGAAGAGCACTATTTAATTCTAAAAGTCATTGAAAATTATGTTCTCCCATGGTCAATTATATGCAAAAGTAAATTTGTGGCCCCACCAATCATAATATTGGTCTTTGTAGTACTACTAGGAGGAGTATTTACATGGAGAAGTTGTACTCCTATCCTATCCTATCTTATCCTATAATAGAAGTAGTATAATTAGTGAGAGCAGTTTCCAAGATTAAGGAGAACGAACCGAACAATCATTTGATTTGATGCTGATTTTAGCTCCCTTACTAGCTACCCCCGCCAATTAGCTAGCTAAGGAATCCAAGCTTTGAATTCACAAAGAAATAGGATGCCCAACTTTTATAAAAAATAAACAAATAATCAATTTTAAAACTACTAGTCTAAAACATTAGTCTACAATCCATCTTCGCTTCTTGAATACAAAAAAAACATAATAAATCTTTATTTTTATATGATTTTTCTCACATGAATAATGAGTGATTCGTGAGTCCTACCGCCATGTGAGAGATTCGTATAAAAATATCATTTAAAAACTTATGGAACTATTTTATTTTTTCCCTTTCTTTAATCGGACTATATGCATTTTAGCATTGTATAATAATTATAGGATGTGCATATTTTAAATTTTCTAATTCATTTTACACAAAATCCTTAATTCTTTTCAATTACAAAACGTGAAAAACCATAAACTTTCCCTATAGAGGTGGGAATAGAAAAATATTTTTCTAAAAAATTTCCACACTTGGTTTTATTAATCATAAAGTTTATTACTTATAATTAAGTGGGAGCAAAGATTTCAATTGTTATATTTCCATTTTTTGGTAGAATGTCAGTAACAATCATAATGACAGTCTAGTATTAACTTGATTTGTAGAATTTCAAATTGGGGCCTTTTAGTAAAAAAACAATGTAATAACAACCATAACTCAATTAATCAGGTTGTACCCTCATTTGTTTTTTATGGTCAATTAACTAAATTTTATTAATTGGATTTTTAACTATGATGCTTCATGCCTCTTCTTGGACTATTATTGAAAGGGAAGTTACCCGACCCGACCCGAACCCAAAAGTGTAGTATCAAAGAATAGCCTTACCAGAGAGAATAACCGTCAAACGGTAATACCCGTAAGAGGGTATCTCACGAAGAAATCCACTTCCCTGAATGACGTGGAAACTAATGAGGAGAGGGAAGCCTTCGTGTCAAGAAATCTCTCTCTCTCTCCACCGTTTCATATATTATATAAAATCAATCTCTCTCTCTCTCATATGCGCACACGACTAAACCACCCCATTCATTTCATTATTTATCCCGGCCCCAGCCCAGAGAATTAAGAAAGAGAGAGAAGGAAGGAAGGAAGAGCTAGAGGTAGAACAAGAGGCAGGAGGAATAGAGGGAATTAAACTTACAAGTTTCTGTAAATCTCTTCATAAACCAACTTCTTTTTTTCTCCCATTATAAGTTTTTTCCATTGTTTGTTTCCTTTCTCCAAATACCCAGAATCAAATATCCTTCCTTTACACCAAAGCTAATCAATTCCATTTCCTTTATAGAGTCTCCATTGCTACTATTTTATTTTTTCTTTTATACAAGTGTTCTGCAATCAGTTTGTTAATTAATTGTATTCAATGTCAGTGCTTTAAGCAATTGATTCTTTTGATATTTTATCTCAAGTTCCTTTTTTTTTGTCTACTGGGTCATTATTTATTCTTTACTTTCCACAACAGGTCTGATTCAACTCTTCTTTCTTTTTCTTTAATTTTTGGCTTGTTAATTTTTAGTACTCATTATCATAACTGTCGCCGTAAATTTAGATAAAATTGGGTGATCATATGAGTCCCATGATCATACTGATGGTAATCTTATTTGTGGTGGTTTTAGGATTTTTGTGGGGCTTTGACACAAATTGAAGACGATGTTGGCAGATGTCATTACCAGAGTTCTTGTGTATGTCATTAAATGATGAAGCCCTTCTTTTTACTCTCTGTGATTTTATTAAATTAGTCCAGGTTTCTGATTTTGGGGGTGACAGGATGGTTCTTGGATATGCATATCCCGCGTTTGAATGTTTCAAAACCGTCGAGAAGAACAAGGTCCAGATTGAAGAACTCCGGTTTTGGTGTCAATATTGGTATGATCCTCTTTCTTAAATCTTAATTACTACAAAGTTTCTCGCTCAGTTTCCTTGTCAGAATCATCAGCCAATCAAATATTATAATATCAATTCTGTTTTTCTGATTATATATATTATGTTTGTGAAGTTGTGATAATACTTTCATATGAAAAGGACATGAACATAACCACCTAAATGTGTTTGACTTTGTTGCTACTTGACTCTTTCAATCCCAAACTTGAAAACAAAACGAAGAAAGGGATAGAAAAGGAATTTATGTTAAAATAATAATAATCTTTGAAAGCTTGGGTTTGTATAAATGAATTGACAAGTCATTTTCAATATGAATAAGGCTATGGCCTATGGGTGCAATATCCACAATTCAGTTCATAGCTTCTCTACAGTCATCGTTGCTTAATTATTAAAATTTTAAACCAATTTTATTGTTACTGATCTATTTTGATTCTTCTTCAGGATAATTGTTGCATTGATGACAGTTGTTGAGAGAATCGGTGATATATTCGTTTCGTGGTATGCTGCAACATGCATTCTGAATATTTATTTGTTCTTAAAAGGAGGTCTCCATGACTATATATGTCTTTGTTGTTTAGGGTGCCAATGTATGCTGAGATGAAGCTAGCAGTATTTCTATACTTGTGGTACCCGAAAACGAAGGTAATTAATAACATCAGTAAAGACTTACGGATCATACATACATATTTACCATGTTAATTTATATATGGTTGTTTTACTTTTTTCTGGTAATTTAGGGAACGGGGTATGTCTATGAAACCTTATTGCGGCCATTTGTTACAAAGCACGAGACAGACATTGACAGGAGCTTACAAGAGTTGAGGACTAGGGCATGGGACCTGGCTATTTATTATTACCACAACTGCACTGAGTTGGGGCAAACCAAGTTTTTCCAAGTCATTGATTACTTGGCTTCTCAGTCCGGAAGGATTACCAGAGGCGGCTCAGAGGTACGTGGGTCTTAATTTGTCTGCAGATATGGTTTTAGTTTAGTTAGACCAAATCCATTTAAAACATATAATAGTATATGATGTTTTAGTACCTAGATTTATTTAAATTAAAATTATAAGCACCCTAAGTCCTAACTAACAATGCTAGTCTCCACCATCTAACTGATGATGAGTTTTAAGGAATTATCTATTTGTTGGAATCCAAATTCAAGTTTCTATTATTACTTCTTTGTTAGTTGAACGAACGAGCAACTGTCATTTTGAAAATCCAGCATCCGACAAACATGTGTGCATAGAAAATACTACTACTACTTGCTCCTTTGTAGAGTACAGCAGCAGCAGCAGCAGCAGTACTAGTAGTATTATGATTCATCTTGTTTTTACCACCATTCTTGTTTATGTGTGTGTATACATTCACATTCATTAGCACAATTAAAACCCAACATTTTTATAACCCATTTCATTTCGTTTCATTTATTTTGCAGAAGGGTGAGAATAACAAATCCTCCAAAGGAATTCCCCCACCACCTCCTCCTCCTCCAAACAAAATATTTTCATTCAACCGGGTCTCAAACAAGCAGAAACAGCACTCTCACGGGCGGCAGCAGCAGCAGCAGCAGCCAATTCCACTATTTAAAACCAATCATTCCGTCTCCCAACCAACCAAACCAGATACTACCGTACAAGCTCACCTCCACAACCAATCACAATTCATTCACCCTATGGACATGGCCATGTCCAACCCAGAACCGATGAGCAATCCTGCCAGAACCTCAGAAACTGCTCCAGACCACAACGCAAATGGAAGCTGGTTTAGATTTAGACGCGGAAAAGGTTCACATTGAAAGTTTAGTTTGTATTAAAAATTGTAAACACCAAACAAATTATATTATGTAATATCGCAATTAATTATTTTAAAATCTTATGAATTTCTTTTCCATCTTAAGGCTGGCTGCACTGAAACTAATAATTAATAAATACTTACTTTAAGTTTTTAACACAGATTAAGAAAATATTATTTATCAAGTAAAATTGGTTTAAAATTCAATATGAGAAATTGAAAACTATTGATACAAGGGAGATAATTTGGGATAATATAGAAGAGTAAATAATTTATTTTATTCGAAAGTTGTAAACGATAAACTTTTTAGAATAAATTTTTTATTCTAAAACGATAATATTTTAGTAACGGAACGAGTATAACTGAACAATTTCTGCATTTCACCTTTTTCTTTTGGTACTTGTATATAAATCAGCCAACGGAAAATAATCCCTTTAAAATGACTAGACTTCCAAGTTGTACTGCTGATATCAATATTTACCCAAACCGTGATTTGTCACTTGTCGACATTCCTATTTCGAGCCCCGAACCCGAATCACTCTAAGAAACCAGTCAAAAGCTCGGGTCACCGCCCGAATCAGCCGGTTCTTTGACATTTCAACGGAGAATTTCAACCATACGCGATGGAAGAAGCTTCCAGCGTCCGAACTGGAACTAGTAGACATGGGCTGAAGGTAGGCCCTGGCGGCCTGCTTGACCAGGCGGTTGCGGATGGATTGGTGGGCGGCGGCGGAGTTCGGAGTTGGCGAATTGACGACGCTGGAGGGGAGGAGGTCCTTGAGGGAGGTGTAGGAAGACGGTTTGATGAGCCCTAAATTGACGGAACCGAACAATTGCGAGGAAGAAGTTTCGGATGAGTCGGACAAACTAGCGGCGGCGGTTTGGAGGACCAGGAGCTTAGAGGTTGGTAGGATGAGCTTTTGCGGGATGAACACGGTTGTCGCGGCGATGGAGTTCAGACGGCTGAGAGTGGAGGTGGGGTTTTTTGCTGTGATGTTGGCCATGGAACTGAGACTACATGAATTTGAGAGAAAAGCAGAGAGAGATAAATTAGCAAAAAAAAGAGGGAGAGAGAGAGATCAAATCTTAAGTAGCACTACGGCGGCGGGTTCGCCTTTTGGGGTGTAGAAACGGTTTGATCAATGGTGGAGTAATCGCAATTGATTCGCATTTGAATACGCCTGTATAATATTTAAGGGAATTGATCAAAAGTAAATTTAATAGTTTTATAAGCTTTTTTTTTCATACGAAGTGGACCATATTTATTCATTTGAGAAGGAGAAACTTGAAAAATTATTAAGTTTATTTATAAAAATATCAATTCTCATAATTAATACAGAGAGTAGAGATTGAGTTTGAGTATGGGTCTAGTAAAATGAACCAAACTCGATTTGTATTCGTTTAATTTGAATTCGATTAGAAATTTAAATAAATTTTAAAATTTAATAAATTCTTCGAATTTTTTTAAATTATAATTTTTTATTGATATTCAGATTATATTCATTCAAAAAGTTCAAACTGTTCAAGCTCGATTCAATAACTAAACGAGTCTCAATAAAATATTATTTCATACTCGATAAATTTTGTGAATCAAATCTAAGCAACTTAATACTCGGCTCGGCTTGATTCATTTACATCCCTCATTGCGACCTTTTCATTTTTATCGGATAATAATATATATTGAGAATGTTGTGCTAGACTATTTGATTGTCACTTGAGTAAATAAGTATTAGTAATAATTTTTGTGAAGAGATGTGTAATAAATGGGATAATTTTATAAAATTACGTAAATAAATATTAGTAATAATTTTTGTAAAAAAATATGTAATAAATGGGATCCTCCTATAATTTTTAAAATTATGTTACGTATTAGTAATAACTTTTCTTAAAGAATATGTAATAAGAGGATCTCGTCTATAATTCTTACCAATTTAATATAGATAACTCTTTTTACTTTAACCGGCAGTTTGGCAGCACATTTTTTATTTTACTGAACCTGTAGGATTCTATCTAAGAACTTCACCGTTTCCCCCCCAACTCTATTTAAGGAAGATTGACACATGTTAACGTCATATACGGGTTATTTCGTTGGCAAAAAATTTCTTAATGAACAGTAAAATTATGTTAATCAGATTTATGCATGTTTTAAATTATATTCCCGTTTTAGTTTAATTCAATAAATTGTCAATTTTTTTACACTTGAAATATAAAAATTTAAATTAATTTAATTTTTTTTAAAAATGTTCAATAGAATTATGGTATCACATCATTATTTGTAACGCGCCAATCGCCGTACAATGAAAGAGAGTTGTGTGGGCACGGCTTGGCTTAACAAATCACAATAAAAAACAGAAGACGTGACGCATTTTTTTCTTCTATATTACTATGGGAGTGAGTGAGTGATTGATGACATAATATTATCATCTTGACATTGAATCTGTCTTTCCTGGCATGATTACTTGGTAACTGCCTATAAAATTAGGCTCTCTGTCCCAAATTAACTGCTCAATTTTGATTTTTTAAAATCAAATTGACCATTTTTAAAACTAATATTTTTACTAATTTTGCTAAAATATAGGTGAAGTGATTATAACCAAAAGAAAGTATATACAATTTATTACTAATCCCAATTTTTATAATTTTAGAAATATATTTATATATGCTTAATTATTAATTCTAAAAATAGTCAATTTGACTTAAAAAAATCAAAACTGAGCAATTAATTTGGGACGGAGGGAGTATTATATTATGATTATTTATTTGATAAATGCTTATAAAATTGCAAATTTATTTATTTTAATACAAGCATTTTAATTTATCTACATATAAGCACCAATACCATAGGTCGGGGAGTGACTAGGCACATAAAATAAAATTAAACATACAAAGTACAAAAATATGATTGTTTCCGAAGTATAAATTATTTCAGTAAAAGGCAATATACAAATTATAGTTCCAGAAATAATATTTCTTAAAAAAACTTCAGACCATGTTCTAAAAAGAGATTTAAATGCTACGTAGTATTTAGCTCTTATTAATCTTAATTTAATACCACCAAATTTCTATTATATATACGCCCGCCCATCATGCTTTGCAAATAAAAATACTGCTATTTAAAAGTTATGCCCATAACCTGAATTTAGTCTGAGCAGGCAGGCAGGCAGGCAGGCACTTACACTTCCATAGACGAGAAGGCACGCCTTACCTTTTCATTCTTAGATCGGACACATCACAAATATGGTTTATTTGTTTGTTTATTTCACCTCATTGTTATCTCTTCTCTTGTAATATTAGTATAAGGTCATGAAGAGAGAGAGAGAGTATTAAGACTAGTGTAAATAACTTTGCTTAATCAGGTTTCTAACTTGGCCGCAAGTCAAGTCATTCTCGTTCTTTAATGTGATGCCAAAATGTCATGACCATCCAATAATTCAATTCTAGCTTGTTTTATTAATTAATGTAGTAACAAGGCAACTCGCATGTATGCTGCTTAGAATTGAAGAAAGCTGGAGGAAGTAAAATCAGGATCACATACAAGTCTGCAAACTAACACCAAGTAATCATTCTATTCAGTGCCTACAGTTAACAGAAATAATGCAGTATGAAATTTTGGACAAGTACACCACAGGGATTTGCAAAAAAAGTTTTAAGTTGTAATGAACAACAAAATTTTCCTTTGATCTTGAATGGATTACTCAACTGTACATTAAAGTTGTTACCTCTTTCTTTGCGGTGTCTGATGTTCTTAAACCACTTCTATGTCAAACACTCTTTCAGGCATTCCCTTCAAAT
Organism: Panax notoginseng; assembly: GCA_016801055.1. Lineage (NCBI taxonomy): Eukaryota > Viridiplantae > Streptophyta > Magnoliopsida > Apiales > Araliaceae > Panax > Panax notoginseng. The sequence continues at coordinate 161,254,455 of CM029012.1, read as the reverse complement.
CTTTCAATTCGCCAACTCTAGGGGAGAATTACTAACAGAAAAGAGATTGGTGGCTAGCATAGGTAACCATGAATATGACAAGAACATGAGTGGATACCACCATGTGTATAGAAAGACCCGATATATAAAAGCCGATGAAATAGCCAAGGCTGTCCTAATTTAGCTCGTCACCCAAATCAAAGTCACCTCTGTGTGGTACTTACAGCAGTTGACGATACATCGGCAACACCAGATGGAGGAGTCTGTGGTCGTGGACTACCAACATCACCCATTCCAAACTCCTCATCAAGAAGATCCACCCCATCCCATTCGACACCAGCTGTTGTTGAAGTCAAGGAATGGAGCATACAGTCTTGCATGAGCAAATCACGAAATTAAAGGTTTTTATAAAAATAACTATGAAAGGATACAGTCTGTCTTCCACATGTCAGTAATGCTAACACCTGCATCTGATAGAAGCCAGTAATCTGCATCATTCTGTAACAAATACCAAATATATGCGATGTTCAGCCACAATTTCTTGAAAAAACCTCACTATGAATATATGGTAAGAAGGCACTAAATTGACCAATGAATCTTGAGAAAGACTGGTATGATCTTAAGAACTCCTCGACTGTTAAACAAGTTGAGCATGTAAAGCACGTTTGTGGATCATAAAAACCGGCTTGTTTGTTTGATTTCAAGTAAATCTTGGTTGCTTAACAAGTTGTTTACTCCCAAGTAAATCTTGTTTGCGCCCAATCGGCTCATATGTGGCTCCGTATGATCGTATAGGCTCGTATAATCAACTCGTTTGTTTTGATTGGCTCAGATCGCATAGGTCAGCATCAACTCATTTATGCCTAAAGGGACTCGGATCGTGTAACTAATATAAATACTTGGATAGTTTAGGCTTGTATTAAGCTAAAATATTACAATATTACACTAGTCTTATATATATATTCTTATTCTCATAAGTAGCACTTGCAAGTCCTAAGCCGCCCCCTGATTCTCTTTCTACATACATATATAACTATATATACGTGTATATCATACATAACAAAGTGTATGTTTATAGTTCTCCCCCTGCATGACCTCTCACTCTCTCCCCCTCTAATACACACACACACACACACACACACACACACATATATATATATGGAGCTCGATTACAAAGTCACCAACTTAGCTCGCAAACAAAATTATGGACTGGTAATTGGTTTGAGATGGATCTTACAGAATAGCAAACTCGCACGATTTGAATCAAGTTCGAACTCACTTTTGAAACTCGGCTTGATATCATAAAAAATAAAGGAGGTCTAGTTTGAGCAAGCCATGCTAGATTCGGCTCGATTCAACCCCAAGTTAATATGGTAAGAAGTTATGTGAAAAATTTAAGTTACCAAGTCATCTCAAATTATCAAGCTGACCAGGGTACAATCCAATTTTACTTGGTATAAGAAAATATCCACAACCAATGACTACATAAGTATCAACCCCGAAGGTTTGAGGTTCATATGCAATGTGTTAGCTTTCAGGTTTATGGGGTCATTACTCTAAAAAGACTAGCTAAATAATAATACCGCAAAGATCTACGGACACCATTTTCCCAAGTTCATCATTAGCAGTTTGGTGGTATATAGTATATATTACCTCATTATTTCAAATGATCAATGACATGAAGCACTTTGTCAGGATCACAAGAGTAAGGGTAAACTGGGCATAACTAAAATAGTTAGTATACTTTAGAGTTAAATATTTTATGCACATGTGTAGGTTATGAGTATTTACACTTTTCAGCATTTTAGTAGCTATATATATGTGTAATGGGAAGTAATTCCCAAGTTTGATAATATGCATTTTATATATGAAATGAAGAAAGCTTTAAAGCTTTTTCTTTTTTTCTCTTTGTGTATGTATTCACTGTGTTCTTCTTCTTCCTCCCTTATTCTATCTGTTTCTCTAATTCTATCCTTCTATATCTCTGTTTCTCTCTTATTTTCTTTTCTAGTTAAGCTTCAACAAGGGTTTGAAACACTTACATCGACGTCAGATGGAAGAATCTTCATTATTCCCCCAGCATAGTCTTGTGAATTATATATATCAGAATTCACTCCATGACCATCTTGTGACAGTGGCCCACTCTCTAGCCCACTGTTCCCCACCATGGTTGCCTCTGCTGCTGGATTTTCATTAGAGCCGGAACTTGAAGCAAGTGGGAAGCTCGGTGATGGTTGCACACCATTCATCTCGTCAAACTTCTCCTCAAATTGACTAAATAATGGTGCAGAGATAAAAGCGTGTTAGTTGGGGGGAAAACAAGAATCACTTTTACGAGTAGAATTAATTTTCACTCACATGCAAAAACACACACACACACACAAACATATATATATTCATTGCAGAAAGGATCCCAGGATACCTGACAAGGTAGACATCAATTGGACCCATTGTGCTTCTTAGAATTATTCTGTATCTCCTCTGTGGATAGTCAACCACCTGGTACAGGAAAAGAGAAAATGTTTAAACATCAAGAACAATAAAAGCAGAACACTGCATGGACTTTATCCTTCTAACATACTTACTTCATCAGGATCTGGGACTTCAAGTGTGGTCCCATGTGGAGCTTTAATTGCTATTAGGGTTTCATTCTGCAGAATTACAGAATACAAGGTTAGCTAATAATCAGATTTAACATTATACTAAAATATACACAGTCTGAACTACTATATGAAAATGATAACAAGGGTGTTTCACACGACAGAACATACACGAAAAACTTACCATAAAGCAGGGTAGGCCCTTGATATCCTCTTCAGTCACAAAAAGCCACCTAACAGTGCAAGATGAAGAAAGTACGAATGGATAAGTATATTGCTCAAATCAGTTTACGTAACAAATTCAAGCTAAGAAAGGGAAGATACTTTTGATTGGTTTCATCTTCACTCAAGTCTCTCAAACTTTCCTGCATTTCCCTGCAACAGTCTGAATGTCAGCAACATGACAAAACCTAACAGTTCAACAGAGCAACTTTAACTGCTTTATCAATGTAATAACCATTTAACCTTATGCGATCATCTAGTCTTTGTTCTTCCAGAGAAAGTTTTTCGACTTCCACCTGCAGTCAATAAAATCAGAAGTTGAAACCATGTTAATTCCAATTCACATCTTAATAAATCATGAATTATTATGGACGCTGTTGATTACAAGATCACATGCAATTTCATGCCCAATTTTGGAATTCATTAACCTATATGAAGAGACTTGGTAAAGCAAAATACAAGATCAAAATTGAGGTTCAGTCCTTGCACATTTGCATGGCAAAGAATAAATATAAATTTCTTTATACCTGCAAAATAGCACCATCATCTTCCACCTCCCCCGGTCTTGAAGCATCAAGTCCTCTAATCAATTATTTAACAAAATCTCACATAAGCCCTTAAAACTCAAAAATTGTATAATAACAGCTAAATGTATACATAGTAGAATATCATAAAAGTAAAAGAAGCTTACTTCCAGTGGATTCTGTTCTTGAGCTTCTTTTCGATAAGGCCAATTCCTTCAAGGACATTAGTGATGTCATATATCCGCCTCTTTTGTACCTGTATCATTAAAAGCCTTAGTCGGAAATGTGCATAAAACATATGTAACATCATATATATTTAGTAAAGAGATTACCTCTAAGGTCTCAGCAGCTTTGTTAAGATCAAGAGTTCCATCTTCTGCATGCTTGATTAAGTTGATGAATTTTTTTGTCAAAAGCCCTGAAAGTCATAGGACAAACTAATGTCATCCTACAGTCCAAAGCTGTATAAGAATGCCGCTTGTAAAAATAATTGATCTTTGACGCAAGTAAAATAATTATATTACCCAAGGAACTATCATAACGGCAGCTTCCAGCAGGAGTAAGAGAAGGAGAGCCTGCATCAACCACAATAATATCTTGTTATACTGGTTGTGGACCTGTGGTTAGTTGTAAGCTTGCTATTAGGTAAATGTTATGTAAGAGAAATTTATTCATATCATCAAAACAGTTTGTTTTCATAGGCAATGAATAGTGGAGATCAATGATCATAGAGGGATAGGTAACAAGATACAGTGGTCAACAGTAAAGATATAAGAGATTACATAAAATGTCTCACCAGCATTTGATATAGGGGTCTGAGGCCCAGATCCCGTGATCTTCGTGGAATTAGACCGACCATAAATCCTTCCTCCTTTCCCAGATACAGGTGTCCGGTGGGGACTATTAACTATATTGGTGTATCCAGGACTCACACTCAATTGGCTAGACTCAACTTCATTATATGTTCCAGGCTTCCGCTTTAATGGCTGAAATACATTCATTAAGTTTTTGGAATCAACAACAATTGATATACAACCAAATTACCAGAGACAACTTATAGTGATAACTTATGCTTCCATGACAACTAGGCAGTCATCTACAAAGTTAAATTTGCATCAGGAACAAGTTTCAAGTTTTAAAAAAAAATCACAACCCAAAATCTATAAGGAATTCTTGGGTTTGATGACAGTAAGGATATTGTTGATCCTAAGCTTTGCAGCTGAAGTATATCAGTAATGGCAACAATAGAAATGACCATATAATTCTGATACATACCACAAACTAATAAAGTTGCTGAATAATAAAGACTTCACACAAATATGAATATCACTTCACTAAAAATAATTTGGCTACATAGAAAAATATACACCATGGGATGTGGAATATTAAACTGATTCCAGAGAATTGACACAATATACTAGGGTCAACTTTGACAAAATCTACACCACTTGAGCCAATAATTCCGGAATTCAATTTTCAATCACATAGCCATTTGAATCATTTCAAAGCTAATCACACAGTAAATATAATTAAAATACAATTAACCCAGACCAATAATCAGTAAAACAACAAAAATCATAATTAATAAGTGGTACGGAAAATCTCACAGTAGATTTGACTACTATGGCTTCAGCTTCGTGATCGGCGGTGGCTGCGACCCTTCTAGCATCTCCGGAAGAGAAGCGGTGGTAATCCTCGGGAGGAACGAATGGCGGCTTCATCGACGCCAACTGTAGATGGCGCTTTATCGGCTGTGGGATCTGTCCGCCGCCGTTAGATGGCGGCGGATGAGGTGACGCTGGCTGGCGGTTTGAAGCTCGAGCTCCGGACATTGGATTGGAGATGATTGAATAACAAAATGATTAAATAGAAGTAAAGAGTAAAATAGAGATTGTTATTAGTGTATATGATGAGGGTGAGGGGGGTTTGGATTTGGGTTTTAGAGAGTGGGTGGGGATCTGTAGGGTGTTTTTTAGAGAGAGAGAGAAAGTGAGAGGTTGGGTTGGGGGAAGGGTTTGGAGAGGAAAGTGGGGAGAGAGAGAGAGAGCAGAAAACGAGGGAAGGAGGGAATTTTTGGTTCGGATAGATGTGGAGGGAAGCACACAGAAAGGGAAAAACATAAAAACGAATGATTTGGGACTTTGTAATATGGACCTTCAAGTTTAAACTTATCACACATTGACTCCCCACCCCCACTGTATGCTCTCTCCCTCTCCCTCTCCCTCCTTAATGTTTTTAATTTAGAAATAAGTAGCACAAATTTTCAGGATTCAGACAATATTTTTCTTTCATCAGCAGATAACTCAAATTAATTAAGTAAGTTTGATTTTGAATATTACAGAAAATGCCATAATATTCTTACATTTGGACGCGAGGGTTGTATTGACCCTAAATATTACTATTTTTACATTTAAAATAAATTACTTTGAAAATAAAAATTTTTAAAAATGCTTGAACTTCTAATTTATTTAAATGCTCGTGAGGTAGTATATAATATAATATGTACACAAGTGAATGAAGGTAAGGTGTACTGGTAGGACTGCACAACCCTTTTCTTATATGCGTAATCCCATCATTTTCTCTTATTATATACATAAACAGCAGAACAGAACAGAACAGAACATATGATAATTAGAATTAGAATTAGAATTATATAATCTGTTCTGTTTTTATTGTTTATTATAATTATATCTACATCTGCAGGGTAGCGGGGAGCAGGGAGTATATATAGTCTTCATAATTGTTCATAGAATGCAATTCACTACTACTACCAAGTTCAAAAGACTCAAATTCATTTTACATCCGACTTGACAATTTAAAGCAATTGGATCTCTGAACAATCAAATCAATTACAAGCTGCTGCTGCTGTATATGATGAATATGATGATTCCACAATTTCATCACAAATGCCAATATTAAACAACATATACACGTTCATCTTAATTAAGCCTGCCTGCCTGCCTGCCTGCCTTGCATATCAGAGGCCCAAAAGGTGATGCTGAAATGTAACTGAGAAATGGTAACTTTACCATCTTTACTTCAACAGCCTACATAATAAGATCATAAGATACTAACTAGCAGCATATTTATGGAGTATTATTATTCTATGGAAGTAGGACTAATAGATACTACAACTTACAAATTACTTTCAAAAAACTACTTAATCTTAATGCAAACCTGGTAAGTAATTACAAATCAAAAATGTCCCACACCTGAAAACAACTACATTTGCACTTAATTGTTTCTCCTCCAAGGTGAAAATAAAAATACTATTATACTTACTTGCCAAGAATATGCAAGATATAAACAGCTAGCTAATAGAATTTGATATTGTAGCACTCTAAATACTCATCATATACATATGCACATTAAGATTAATTGTTAAATCATTTTATTAACATCATCTTTAGACAAGGTTTAAAGTGCCAAATAACATCACCATTCTAAACAAATTTAATAAAATAGTATCCCTGCTTCTTTATAGGGCTGTCAACATGTAGATGCTTTTTTGAGTACCAATTCAAACCCAATCTTGTTAAGAGATAATATTTGTAAGAAAATGACAAATTTCAATATCATAATTCAAATAAGGTTTTCCTTAATTTAATTGTAACTAGCGGCTTTCTTTTGATTCCACTTTGGGCGGACAACTTCTCCACCCTTGTATATTTCCTCTTTATAAAAAAATCTTCCTTTTCTATCTAAGAAATGTAACTGGATCAGATATGGTCTTTGACACGGGGAAAACCTCATTTTACCAAAAATACAACATGCTCTAATAAAAAATTCTAATAGGACAGACCTTCTATATAACTTCTGTCAACTATGTTTTAAGGTCATCGAGACCAATCTTAAGGACCTAATTCAATCACTGAACAAATTATTCATCACTATCACAGATTTGTTCTGATATACAAGGGGAAGAAACTACAAGTCAAATCATCAAGAGGACGTTGTCAAGGATCATAGCATGAAGACTGGAGTCTTTATATAGCCTATAATGGACAGTAATAAAATACTAATGAGTAATGGGGAAGGAACATATTACATCACAATAAAGCCAGCCATAATTATGGGAGAGCCAATATGTAAGAAAAGGTAAATTGGTTGCCACTGCAGGTCGCAAACATGAACTAACAATATAACATAAAGGCAAAAACCCAATTTTGAAAACACCAGGAACGCATCTTACAAAGAAACATGTTCCCAGTTCCCTACCAACCCAACAACTTGCAAAAGACTTATTTTTTGTTATTTACAAAGACTCTAAAACTACTTTAATTCAAAGCTTTCAACTTCTTTAATGTTTTTTGTGTTAAACGTTCAACATTGTCAAAGCTCTTCGTCTTGAAATTGAATAACCACTCTAGATTTTTGTCATAGTTGTCATGGCGTTGCCTAGGCGTCCCCTAGGCGACAACACCTAGGCGTCCTAGCACTGGAGAAGGGCGGCAAGGCGACACCTTAGACGTCGAGATGCCAAAGCTCACACCTTGGTTAAGTGACTAAGTCATTTCTTACTCATGACTCATCATAACCCATAGATTTGTTATGTAGTGTGATTTATTACTTATTATACTTGTAATGGGTAAGTCATCATTCTTTATTTTCTATGTGGTGTTTACTGATTTGATCTATTAATTTTTAATGTTAAGTATTTTATTTTTGAATTTTGATTGTGAAGTATTCATATAATTGTATTTATAATTGTATTCCATAGTGTTACTTATTATGATTTGGATACTAATATATATAAAATTTTATTGTTCAATAGACTTTTGAAGTAAAAAAATAATGTATAAATTACCCATTGTTAACGACTTGTATGGCAGACGTTATGACAAGCGTCTTATCGCCTAAGCGTCCTGGCGGTCAACTACCGCCGTATCTCGCCATGACGCCGTGACAACTATGATTTCTGTATTGTTGGAAGATTTCTGTTTATCAGGATTATAACCAAATCTTAAAAAACTTAAACTGCAGGAGCTACACACAAATTTTCTTCACCAAACTATACATTTTAAGCCATCCTCATAAAGATTTCAATTTTTTAGTTTTAAAATAAACAATAATTTTACTAGCAATATACTACAAATTTGGGAATGCAATACTCAAAATGAGCATAAAAACTAATTGAAGCAGAAACATATTTATAGATAATCAATCTATACATCAAGTTCAGAACCATAATTTGTACACGACAAGGGAGAAGTTCTCACAGGCATAGACGAACTACAACACACCTCCAACCTATCCCGAAATTGGTCCTCGCTTGACTTCAACATCAAAGGAAGCGATAAACACACCCCTTTGTCCACGCATTGTCTGTGCCTAGGCTTAATCCTATTCTCGAAACTAAAAGAAAAGTACTGCGGAAACTCTTTCAATTCTTTCAAATCTCTCCCCATTTCCACCACAAAGTAATTAAATTTGATCTCAATATTCTCCTTTAAACTGTAACAAAACATCGAGGGGAATCTCCGAAACATGACAATAGTATCTTTATACGAAAAACCCAATTTTTGAAAATATTCTATCCGTGGAATGAGTTTTGATTCAACTGAGCAAGATAAGAGATGAGTCAGCTTACTGACTTTGCAGATTCCGATTGTGCTCTGGAGGAAATACAGTGTAGGCCGTAGGCGTAATTCGACGCTGCAGGTGAGGAGGCGGGGACGCCGGTGGATGACGTGCCGGAGGTCGCGTCCGTCCACGTGGGCCTCCCGGAGGAGGAAGGTAAAGACTGGGACAAGGGTGGAGGGAGGTGTGGTAAGGATATCGGGACACATGGTGAGGGCGCGGCGGAGATCGGGTGCAGCGAGGCCCACGGAGTAAAGGAGGGAGATTGTGGATTTGATGGAGGAAATAGATGTGGAGACGATTGGAGGGTGTGAAGTGAGGAGGGACAAAAAGTCGATGCCGAGGGAATCGAGGTAGAGGAGTTTTTCTTGGAATTCGGAGTTGGGTCTTGGTGGTGGAGGTGGTTGGGATATGGAGGGGATTTCAGGGGACTTGGGGGGTTTGGGGGGAAAAGAAGCGATTGAGGTGGATTTGGAAGAGGGGGGAAGAAAGTGGAGGTTTCTTCGACAGGAAATGAGGGGGAAAGAATTGGGTTGATTAGATGGAAAATGGGGTGGCTTTGGAAAGGGATTATTGGCGGCGGGGGTGGAGGAGAAGTAGTGGAGAGTTTCCAGCATGGTTTTCTGGGCAGTATTACATGTCTGGTAGGAGAAAGAGAGTGGTTTTCAGGTAAGGTATGAGCATTGTAGTATCAGCAGATAAGGCAGGTTGGGAGATTGTGCTGTAGGACAGCATGCTCTATCTAAAAATCCTGATGCCAAGGATAATTAGAGGGAGACTAATGGGCCGAAGAGCTGAGCTATTGTTAGCTTAAAATTTTGGGTTTTTTAAACTTACTAGTATATTTTTAAAAAAAATTACAATAAAAATACATCCAGAAAATATTTACGTAATTAATATATTTTTAATATTTTATTTACAAAATTAGTGCAGTTGAATAATTAGCACTAATGTGTATCGTTGGTACTCTCTTTCATTAGCAGTAACTTAGATGCCTCGCAAACACGTCAATATAATCATTATCAGAGGGTGCTAAATGGGATTTTATGATGATGGATTCAAGTATTGATTTTTAGTACATAGTTGTTCTCATGGATGCAATCGCTGAAATAAAGCACTAAGGATTACCATATGAATCAATTTGAGAAGGGATAGTAGTTCATTCATTGAGTGACGGGCTTTAAAGATTTTGTTGGGATTTTCAAAGGACTGCTCGCAGCAGTTTATGGCCTGCGTTTTATCAGCGTGAGAACTTTACAACTGTCTAGGCAGAAATTACTTGAAAATCACTTCAGCAGTTCATTACACCACATGTTGGGTGGACCAACACACACACTGTACATAGTTATTGCAATCAGATGATTCATTCAACACAAGATTGTTGCAGGACAATGCCCATTATTTATGCATTTGCTCTGTTTCTAAGTTTTCAGACGCAGCTGCTTCGTTTGGTTTATTTGTAGTCGTCGTCACTGCTTTGTTTATTGTGACTTTCAAAAAATGTATAGTATTTATTCCAACAGTAATTTTTATAAAATATAGTATTTTAGGTGTAATTTGGATACACATACAAATACAGGGTTATACAGACTGTATAACCCTGTATTTGTATGTGTATCCAAATTACACCTAAAACACTATATTTTATAAAAATTACTGTTTGAATAAATACTATACATTTTTTGAAAGTCACAATAAAAAAAAAAAAAAAATTTGGACCGGTCCAATTTTCCGGTCCATATTTCCTGTCTGCGTAGCAATGCTCTTTATGCATTTGCTCTGTTTCTAAGTTTTCAGACGCCGCTGCTTCGTTTGGTTTATTTGCAGTCGTCGTCACTGCTTTGTTTGGTTACTGTTATATTTTGATTTAGTTACTATGTACTTTTTGACAATATAAAGGTTAATTAAATTAGTTTTGTAAACCTGTTGATTGTGTTTCGGTTACTAGTATTTATATATTTGGATAATGCTGATTGGTCTTTGATTCTATCACCAGTAGTTTGACATTGTTTGTTCGTTCATATTTGATTTTTTGGACTCTTTTCTTTAGAGATAACCAAATGCGTATTAGTGAGTGATAGAACTTCATCATGTTGGTTACTATTTACCTTTTGATTATTTTAACACATGGAACATATTGAGGAATTCCATTATTACTTATCCAATTTATAATATTTTCTGAATCTTAATTTGAAAGTATCCAGTCATGGTATGTCGAAGTTCCAAAGTATAATATACTCCAATTAGACAGCGTAATAAACAGGTGTCCAATTGTCCAATGTGTTGTGACCAATAAATCTAATTGAGATATCCCGAATGATCAATTTTATAGTGATGGTAATGCATGTATGATTAAAAAAAAATAACAGAAGGTGCAGATGGTATCCGAAATACCATGTAAGAGTTTCCATTTATGTAGCTACTGGTTACTTATAAATAACTTTTTAAAAATAAAATTATTTTGAATATGATGCAGTTGGTAACTAAATCTTCATACAAAAATAACTATTTTAGTTTTTGTGGGTAACCAAATAGTCATAAAAAAAAATCAGACTATGCAGAATGTCGATTTCCAAATCTTTTGATCTTTTCGTGAATGCCGATTTTGATTGGATTATTTACACTTCCTAGTACATATTTAGAAAAAATTACTAAAATGTGTGTGTGTGTTTGTGTGTGTGTGTGTGTATATATATATATATATATATATATATATATATATAATTGGTTACAGAGCTATTGGTGAAGCTTTGAGAATTGTGTGGAACATCCGTTAGTTTATGGTGTCAGTTGCCGACGAAAGACTTAGATGCATTAATTTAGATAACCTCAGATAATGAACTCGTGAATATCATCGAGGAGTACGATTGAGCTTCATCTCTGTTGTCGTCTCTGAAGATCAGAGCATTCCTTTCGCTCCCAAAAAAAATATCTCCTCCTTCAACAACCTCCACTTTGCCAAAATCTCACTCATCTTCACATACTGCGGACAAAAATGGATATTATTGCAATTTCAGATTTTCTCCGGTAGTTGTCACTTACCGGTGCATCCGTCACAGTCACATACCTAAGCCCGTTGGATTTCCTACGTTGTACGAAAATTCTACCGAAAAATTATTGTGTTGTACTCTTTTTATAATTATTTTGTAGATGCACTAATTTTATAATTACTTTATAATGATTGTATAGTAATATAAAGAACCGTAAAAATTTGTGCTATCAATATCCAAAAAGTCCATCATGCCAAAGCAAATAATACTTAATAAAGACTTCACAAATGTTAAACATATTTAACATGCACACTTTCCTCCCAAAGTGCAAGTGTCACCTGATTTTGATTTTCTTTTTTTTTTCTATCAAAAAATAAACATTATGCATATTAAAGGTTTTAACTAATTTTAACAGAATCATTTTCTATAAATTTTTAGTTACACATTTTTAATTCTAAGATTTATTGCTTCTTCGGTTCATGATTCTTTTTTCGAATGGAGGAAGTACCATATAATTAATTTTAAATAAAATATCATATCTTAGTAGTATTTAGTACGCATAAAAAGTTATAAGAGAATTGATGAGTTATATCTACATTAATTTAAGAGTAAAAAACACTGACATCCCTGTAGATAATCATAATGACACTCACCACCTATCTAGTTTTTTAAATAATAATCAGTACCCTTCTAATCTACAATATATAACATTCACTACCCATAGTGTTGTTGATTAACTAATATCTAAAAATATTTTTAATATAATGTCTAATACAACCTTTAAGTTATAATGTTTAATTTATCCACTAAATATAAATTTGTATACTATAATTTTTACTTAACTTGATCTAATTAATTAAATTATGAACTTGTACAATAAATAACATAAATGTCAAAAAATAATAAATATTTATTTTATCAAGAAAATAAAATCATACAATTTTTGCTAATTAAATTTCTCAAAAATTAAAATTTACGTGATATTCAAATATATTTTTATGTAATTAAAACGTAAAATTTTAATACCCATTGTAGACACTCGAAAATCCGTTTTCTTGTTACTAACTATGCAAGACGACAAAAACGTCTTTTTCACACTCCAGAGATAACCCTCGAGGACCACAACATCAATTCTAATCACACAAATAGTCCCGGGAGATCTATTTTTCAACCCCAGAGATAACCTTAAGAAATCAGTTTCTAACCCCAGAGATAATGTGACGCCCCCAAAATAGGTATATATCACATATTTTGAGTCGTCAAATACATAGTACAGAAATAAATACAACTTCATAAATACAATTGTCCTGCAAATTACGACAACACATAAACTGTGAGTTTAAATATAAATATTATTTTCTAGACAATATCCACACTCAAATAAGTCCTCATTACAATTATTGAAATACTATTCTACAAAATAGTGAGGACTGCTAAAACAACTAACTAGAAACATCACTCCACACCCCGACTAGTTCCGGCTATATTATCGCCTCCTAAGAAAAATAGAACAAAAAGGAAAAGAGTGAGCTCAACTAGCCCAGTAAAAAATATTATTACTAAGATAATATACAACAAATTATCATTAATCTTCAACAGGGAAAAATCTGATAAAATATAATAGTCAACAAATTTTAGATCAACAACTGCAGCGGAAACAACAATCCATTAGAAGAGTCAAGTAGAAAATGAATTCTACTATCTTTTAAAATTTAAAAGTCCATCATCAATATTTTATCCCTGTAACATCAATCAATATACATCTTGAATCAATATTCATCTTTGCATTACATGCCAAAGATATTCATTTGTATTGTAAGACCCCAATTTTTATAAATAAAGATGAATTTTCTATAAATATCATTTTTGAATATTATGGAGTTAATTTGATATAATGTTATAGTTGTGGGTAATATTTATAAATTTTACAAAGTAAGCAAGTTGTTATAAAATATTCGTTTGGTCGGAGAATATTCTTTTTGTCGGGGAATATTCGTACGACGGCACAATTATTGGTGGACCCCACAACAGAATTATTGTCGGATTGAGAAAACGACAAAGATAGTTTATTAAAAATAACGGCGGAAGTTTTACCATTGTTACTGTTGAACTACTCGGTAGTAAAAGTACAGTAATACGTGTGGTTGCATAGTAGCACTCGGTATTGATTATTAATGCTTATGTGAGAAGTCACTCAGTTTGATTCCATTATTGTCAGTTAATAATATGAATTATTTAGCGATAATGACGTTTTGTTTTATTCGTATTATTAACGTAATAAAACAGAAACATCTTTTTATATAAAACAAAATACTTTATTAAAGTTATTCTATAAATAGAATATATTATATTTTATTTAAAAGATTTTTCTTTAAATATGGACCGTCAGATTAAAGTAATCAATCTGGACCGTTCATGGATTAGTTACTATGCATTCTATTTTTCTATAAATAGCAGCTCATTCCTTCATTATTTCTTACGAATTCACTGAACTCTAGAGAGAGAAACTATAGAGAGAAACTATAGAGAGAGAGAAGAAGAGTATTCTGCTACTTAACTACTTCCTTACTTCAGCTCTTCTTTAAAACGGTAAGGGGTGTTATTCTTTTTTTATTCATGAAGAGAACTGTTGTTATTCCATTTCTTATTATTCTGTTGGAATAACCTGTATACGCGGATCTACCCTATACTTGGTGACATTCTTCTATTATTCTGTTGGAACATCCTGTCTGTGTGTTTTACACCGGACCTGGTTCCGTTTTTATTATTATTCTGTTGGAACATCCTGTCTGTGTGTTTTACACCGGACCTGGTTCCGTCTTGTTATTATTCTGTTGGAACATCCTGTCTGTGTGTTTTACACCGGACCTGGTTCCATTATTTATTATTCTGTCGGAATATCCTGTCTGTGCGTTTACGCCAGACCTGGTTCCATTATTATTATTCTGTTAAGAATAACCTGACTGTGCGGTCTATCGCATGCATGGTGATTTCTTTTGTTATTCCATTTTTTTATTATACTCAGGTGGTTAAAACTTTGACTTCTATACTCCATGAAATTGGTGGAATATCCTTGATATTTGTGCTTCATCTAGTATCTATTCATGAAAATATTCTCCTGATCATTCTTGAAGTTTACTCCACAAAACAGTATCATGTTGACAATTTGGACGTTATTAATTCCTGGATAAATTAATTCTTGAACTTGTTTTATTGAATTCTTATATCATTGTCATCATCCTCATGTTTATAAAATGTTGAAAGTCATCTGTGGCATGTAGTGCATAGATGGACTTGGTATGATTATGACCAGGGATTATTCGGTATAATCATGACCGTAATGTTACAAATGATGTGGTAAAAGTCCTCATTGGCCCGTAGTGCATTGATGGACAGTTGTTGGCATGATCATGACCATTAATGAATACACGAATATCCTTGGCCGTAGTGCAGGGGTGATTCGATGATGTGGATTATTTTATTAAGCTGAGTCTCAGCGATCGCAGTGTTGAAAAACCTTTTAAATCATAAAAGATAGTAGAGTTTATTTTCTACTTGACTCTTTTAATGGATTGCTTGTTCCGCTGCAGTTAAACTTGATGTCTATTATATTTTATCAGTTTAACATTGTTGAAGGCTAATGATAATTTATTCTGCATTATCTTAGTCATAATATTTCTTACTGGGCTAGTTGAGCTCACCCTTTCTTTCACTGTTCTCTTCAGGAAATGAGAACGTAGCTGGGGCAAGTCGGGGAACGGAGTGATGGTCCGAATGATAGTATTAGTTAGTAGTCCTCACTATTCTATGTAATGGTGTGTTAATAAATGTAATGAGGACTCCTTTTGAGTATGAATACTCTCTAGAAGATAATATTTGTATTCAAACTCACAGTTTATGTTTTGTCGTATTGTACACGACAGTTGTATTAGTAAGTTGTATTTGTATTCTGTACTATGTATCTGACGACCCAAGATGGGTGATGTATACCTAATTTTGGGGGCGTCACAGTTGGTATCAAAGCTTAGGGATATGATCCCTGGCTAAGATGTGAGAATAGAACTAGGAGGGGAGAGACGGGGAATTCCTTCGCTAGTATGACATACCTAAGTTTATTTGCATGGTATTTAATTGGTCGGTCATAATATAAGGATAATATATGACATATCAATTAATTTTTATTTTGTGGCAGTATCTGAAAATGGCATCTGAGAATGTTGAGAATAGCAATGGAGCACAGACGACTGTTGATTCACCACATATCAATAATCAGGATAATGTGCATCAGGAAGGTGTCAATCCTCATGCAAACAACAACACTGACCAAATGATGAATGATCAAATGTTCAGAGGCTTTATGCAATTCATGCAACAACAGGTGAAAGCGGCTCCTGTCCACAACGTAGGTGGAAATACTGGAAACTCTCAGGCGGTCACCGCTAAACAGTTTAAGGAGCTGGGACCACCAGAGTTTAAGGGAGAACCCAAACCACTTGTAGCTGAAACATGGATAAAGCAGATCACCAAGATATTTGATGTCTTGGGTTGCTCCGAGGAGCAAAAGGTTCCCTTTGCCGCCTTTATGTTGCGAGGAGAGGCAGATTACTGGTGGGAATCGATAAAGCGTACTCAACCTGCCGCACTGAAGATGTCCTGGGAGAAGTTCCAAGAGCTGTTTAACGACAAATACTTTCCCGAAAGTATTCGTCACATGAAGGAGGTGGAGTTCATCAAATTGGAGCAGAATAATATGACCGTGTCGCAGTACGAGGCAAAATTTGCGGAGTTATCCCGGTTTGCGTCCCACCTGGTGGATAATGAAGAAAGAATGACGCGGATGTTTTTAAGAGGTTTGAAGCCGGAGATACGTCAACATCTTGTTTCTCATAAACTGTGTTTGTATTCAGATGTTGTAAATAGGGCTCAGTTGGTGGAGCGCGATAACGAGACAACGCAACCAAAAGAGAGCAGCCGGCAAAATGATAATACCAGTGAGAGCAGTCATCGAAGCGGTGACAACAAGCGTGGAGGGAATCAACAGGCCAGAAATGGTAACCACTTCGGTGGTAATCAGGGCCAAAACAATAAGAATGGACATTTCAAGAAGAGGAGATTCAACAATGATGGAAAGACGTCAGCACCAGCACCTGTCGTTAAGGAAGGAGAACGACCACCTATCATATGTTTCAAATGCGGAGGGGAGGGGCACATCAGTCCAAACTGCGCGATGCCGTCCAAAGCATGTTATAATTGTGGAAGAGAAGGTCATTTAGCCCGATTTTGTCGTTTACCGAAGACAAATTCAGCTAGGATGGAGGCACCAAAAGCCGTCCCAGAAAAGTCAAAACCGGTGGTGCAAGGGAGAGCGTTTGTTGTGAACTCCCAGAGAGCAAGGAACCCGAATGAGGTCATCACGGGTAAGCTTATCATAAACTCTAAAGAAGTTTATACTTTATTTGATACCGGTTCAACCCATTCTTTTATTTCTCCTACTTGCGCTCATCGATTAAATTTGATTCCGGAGAAATTAGACTTTGACTTATCTGTGGAAACTCCGTTGGGAGAAACCTTCATTACCTCCACTGTTTATAAGTCTTGTTTGGTTCAAGTTGGTACCCACACATTACCTATCGATCTGATTTCATTAAAAATACTTGCATTTGACGTGATTCTAGGGATTGATTGGTTAACTACTCATTATGCAAAAATTGATTGTTTTCGTAAGGTTGTTAGTTTTCATATTCCTAATCGACCTATTATGCGAATTCAAGCAACCAAACCATTAAAATCAATCGCTGTCATCTCAAGCCATAAAGCTATTCGTTTATTGAAAAACGGATGTCAAGCTTTCTTAGCTCATGTCACAGATCTAAACAAAAATACGTCAGTTTTGAATGATATTTCTATTGTTAATAAATTCCCTGACGTATTCCCTGAAGAACTTCCTGGCCTACCCCCAGAGCGTGAAATTGAATTTTGTATCGACCTTGAACCCGGTACAAAACCCATTTCCAAAGCCCCATATCGAATGGCTCCTATTGAACTTCAGGAGTTAAAGACCCAACTGCAGGAATTGTTAGACATTGGTTTTATTCGTCCTAGTACTTCTCCTTGGGGTGCTCCTGTTCTGTTCGTGAAGAAGAAAGATGGGAGTATGCGACTTTGTATTGATTATCGGGAGTTGAATCATGTCACCATCAAAAATAGGTACCCATTGCCACGTATTGATGACCTGTTTGACCAGTTGCAAGGAGCACAATTCTTTTCAAAGATCGATCTTCGTTCTGGATATCATCAGCTGAAGGTTAGAACTGAGGATATTCCAAAGACGGCTTTTAGAACTCGGTACGGGCATTATGAATTCCTAGTCATGTCCTTTGGATTGACTAATGCTCCTGCTGCCTTCATGGATATGATGAACCGGGTATTCAAGGAATATTTGGATCACTTTGTGGTCGTCTTTATTGATGACATCCTTATTTATTCCAAAAGCCGTGAAGATCATGAGCAACACTTGAGGCTGGTACTCCAAAAGCTTCGTGAATACAAGCTTTATGCCAAGTTGAAGAAATGCGAGTTCTGGCTGGAGGAGGTAGCATTCCTTGGGCACGTAGTATCAAGTCGTGGAATATCGGTTGACCCGGCAAAGATTGAAGCTATTCAAAGCTGGGAGCAACCTAAATCAGTGACCGAGGTACGTAGCTTTCTTGGTTTAGCTGGTTATTATCGGAGATTCGTGGAAGGATTTTCTCGAATCGCTACTCCATTAACTCAGCTGACTCGGAAAGATACAAAGTTTGGTTGGAGCGAAGAATGTGAGCAGAGTTTTCAAGAACTCAAGAGGAGACTCATTTCAGCACCTGTTCTAACAATACCATCTGGCTCGGAGGGATTTGTCATCTACAGTGATGCTTCGAGCAAAGGGTTGGGATGCGTTCTCATGCAACATGGAAAAGTCATAGCCTATGCATCAAGACAACTCAAGGAATATGAGAGGAATTATCCTACTCATGATCTAGAGTTGGCAGCTGTTGTCTTTGCACTTAAAATTTGGAGGCATTACTTGTATGGGGAGAAAGTGGAGATCTTTACGGATCATAAAAGCCTCAAATATTTCTTCACTCAAAAGGAACTCAACATGCGACAACGACGTTGGCTTGAACTGTTGAAAGATTATGATCATACCATTCAATACCATCCTGGAAAAGCGAACGTGGTAGCTGACGCATTGAGTAGAAGATCATATGCGGGTACAAGTGCAATATTAACAACGCAAAGGCCCATTTTGTGTGACTTGCAAAGGATGGAGATAGAGTTAAAGACTCCAGGGACCCATGTGATGATGGCGAATATACGAGTAGAACCGACTTTAATCGATAAAGTTAAAGCTGCTCAAGCTACAGACCTGGAGCTGATGCGTATGAGGAAGAAAGTGCAAGAAGGTTCTATGCCGGAAGCAAGAATCGATGAAGAAGGAATACTTCGAGTCAACTCCAGACTTTGTGTTCCTAACAACCCTGATTTAAAGTATGAAATCATGATGGAGGCGCACAACACACCGTTTGCAATCCATCCTGGAAGTACCAAAATGTATCATGATCTTCGTCATACATTTTGGTGGAGCAATATGAAGAGAGAGATAGCGTTGTTTATCTCAAGGTGTCTAACTTGTCAACGAGTCAAAGCGGAGCATCAAGTACCAAAAGGTCCATTGCAACCACTTGAAATTCCAGAATGGAAGTGGGAGCACATTACCATGGATTTCGTTACCGGTCTTCCTAGGGTTTCTCAAGGTATTGATGCGATTTGGGTCATTGTTGATAGATTGACCAAGTCTGCTCATTTCTTACCGATACGAGAAACTTATACACTTGAACGTCTTGCTCGTATGTACATAAACGAGATTGTAAGACTGCATGGTATGCCAGTATCCATAGTTTCTGATCGAGACCCAAGATTCACTTCACGATTTTGGGTTAGTTTACAAAAAGCTATGGGCACGGAGTTACGATTTAGTTCAGCATATCATCCTCAGACGGACGGACAATCAGAGAGGACTATTCAAACTCTTGAAGATCTATTAAGACTCTGTGTCTTTGACTTCAAGGGAAGTTGGGACAAGTTCTTACCATTGGTGGAGTTTTCCTACAACAACAGTTATCAAGCAAGTATTGGCATGGCTCCATTCGAAGCATTGTATGGAAGAAAATGTCGTTCTCCAGTATGCTGGGATGAGGTGGGCGAAGCAACGTTGTTGGGACCGGAGTTGGTACGTATGACTACAGAAAAGATTCAAACGATCCGACAACGTATAAAAACCTCACAAGATCGACAAAAGAGTTATGCTGATCTTCATCGAAAGGACGTGGAATTTGATGTAGGAGATCATGTGTTCTTACGTGTTGCTCCATGGAAAGGAGTTACGAGATTTGGAAAGAGAGGAAAGCTAAATCCTCGATTCATCGGTCCATTTTTAATCCTCGATCGAGTAGGAACTGTGGCTTATAGACTCGCTTTACCGCCAAGTATGTCTCGTGTTCATAACGTTTTCCACATATCCATGTTACGCAAATATGTGGAAGACCCGAACCACATTATTGAGTTAGAACCGGACGAAATAGCGGAGGATTTGACGTATGAAGAAGTTCCTGTTCAAATCTTGGATAAGAAGGAACATATTCTACGCTCCAAGGTTATACCTCAAGTCAAAGTTTTGTGGAGAAACCACGATGTTGAGGAAATGACTTGGGAGTTAGAATCAGAAATGAAATCAAGGTATCCTTACCTCTTCGACATATCAGGTACGTACCCTAATTTCGAGGGCGAAATTTCATAAGAAGGGGAGGTTGTAAGACCCCAATTTTTATAAATAAAGATGAATTTTCTATAAATATCATTTTTGAATATTATGGAGTTAATTTGATATAATGTTATAGTTGTGGGTAATATTTATAAATTTTGCAAAGTAAGCAAGTTGTTATAAAATATTCGTTTGGTCGGAGAATATTCTTTTTGTCGGGGAATATTCGTACGACGGCACAATCATTGGTGGACCCCACAACAGAATTATTGTCGGATTGAGAAAACGACAAAAATATTTTATTAAAAATAACGGCGGAAGTTTTACCATTGTTACTGTTGAACTACTCGGTAGTAAAAGTACAGTAATACGTGTGGTTGCATAGTAGCACACGGTATTGATTATTAATGCTTATGTGAGAAGTCACTCAGTTTGATTCAATTATTGTCAGTTAATAATATGAATTATTTAGCGATAATGACGTTTTGTTTTATTCGTATTATTAACGTAATAAAACAGAAACATCTTTTTATATAAAACAAAATACTTTATTAAAGTTATTCTATAAATAGAATATATTATATTTTATTTAAAAGATTTTTCTTTAAATATGGACCGTCAGATTAAAGTAATCAATCTGGACCGTTCATGGATTAGTTACTATGCATTCTATTTTTTTATAAATAGCAGCTCATTCCTTCATTATTTCTTACGAATTCACTGAACTCTAGAGAGAGAAACTATAGAGAGAAACTATAGAGAGAGAGAGAGAAGAAGAGTATTCTGCTACTTAACTACTTCCTTACTTCAGCTCTTCTTTAAAACGGTAAGGGGTGTTATTCTTTTTTTATTCATGAAGAGAACTGTTGTTATTCCATTTCTTATTATTCTGTTGGAATAACCTGTATACGCGGTCTACCCTATACTTGGTGACATTCTTCTATTATTCTGTTGGAACATCCTGTCTGTGTGTTTTACACCGGACCTGGTTCCGTTTTTATTATTATTCTGTTGGAACATCCTGTCTGTGTGTTTTACACCGGACCTGGTTCCGTCTTGTTATTATTCTGTTGGAACATCCTGTCTGTGTGTTTTACACCGGACCTGGTTCCATTATTTATTATTCTGTCGGAATATCCTGTCTGTGCGTTTACGCCGGACCTGGTTCCATTATTATTATTCTGTTAAGAATAACCTGTCTGTGCGGTCTATCGCATGCATGGTGATTTCTTTTGTTATTCCATTCTTTATTATACTCAGTTGGTTAAGTTTTGACTTCTATACTCCATGAAATTTGTGGAATATCCTTGATATTTGTGCTTCATCTAGTATCTTTTCATGAAAATATTCTCCTGATCATTCTTGAATTTTACTCCACAAAACAGTATCATGTTGACAATTTGGACGTTGTTAATTCCTGGATAAATTAATTCTTGAACTTGTTTTATTGAATTCTTATATCATTGTCATCATCCTCATGTTTATAAAATGTTGAAAGTCATCTGTGGCATGTAGTGCATAGATGGACTTGGTATGATTATGACCAGGGATTATTCGGTATAATCATGACCGTAATGTTACAAATGATGTGGTAAAAGTCCTCATTGGCCCGTAGTGCATTGATGGACAGTTGTTGGCATGATCATGACCATTAATGAATACACGAATATCCTTGGCCGTAGTGCAGGGGTGATTCGATGATGTGGATTATTTTATTAAGCTGAGTCTCAGCGATCGCAGTGTTGAAAAACCTTTTAAATCATAAAAGATAGTAGAGTTTATTTTCTACTTGACTCTTTTAATGGATTGCTTGTTCCGCTGCAGTTAAACTTGATGTCTATTATATTTTATCAGTTTAACATTGTTGAAGGCTAATGATAATTTATTCTGCATTATCTTAGTCATAATATTTCTTACTGGGCTAGTTGAGCTCACCCTTTCTTTCACTGTTCTCTTCAGGAAATGAGAACGTAGCTGGGGCAAGTCGGGGAACGGAGTGATGGTCCGAATGATAGTATTAGTTAGTAGTCCTCACTATTCTATGTAATGGTGTGTTAATAAATGTAACGAGGACTCCTTTTGAGTATGAATACTCTCTAGAAGATAATATTTGTATTCAAACTCACAGTTTATGTTTTGTCGTATTGTACACGACAGTTGTATTAGTAAGTTGTATTTGTATTCTGTACTATGTATCTGACGACCCAAGATGGGTGATGTATACCTAATTTTGGGGGCGTCACATGTATCACCAGTTGGTCATGTTCATCTAAACACCTGTTCATCTTTGCACTACGGGCCAAAGATATTCATCCGTTAATCATTCATCTTTACATTACAGACCAAAGATATTCAGTAATATCATCATTTAGGACTGAGGATGATGAAAAATATCTTTAAAAACTGAATTCAGTGAGACAAAAGGACAAATATTAGGGATTCATACTACAGTTTATCCAAGTTTAAAAATACTCCATAATAATCAATTGTGGAGTAGAATTTAAAAATAAAGATCAAAACATGAATACAATCAAAGATAGTAACCTTAATAGACATCTTGGACAAAGAAGAGAAAATTTTATTTTTTCTGTGAATAGTGTCGTATTCGTGAATAGTGTCATATACGTGAATAGTAACTCCGACACAAAAAGGTAGAAATTCCATAATAAAATTCATATCAATATTTCGGCATAATGATATTGAAGAAAATAATATCATTTACGAAGAAAATAACATCCCTTACCTCAAAATAACAGTACTTCTGATAGGAATATCAGATGTAAAGCCGAAGAAAACTTGCACTAAATGTGAGGTTCCCAAAATTAGGTATACATCACCCATTCTGAGTCGCCAGGTACATGATACAAAATTCAAATACAACTTTATTTATACAACTGTTGAGCTGTCATATAGAATACGACCACAGTTAACTATGAGTTTTAATACAAATGTATGTAACTCTCATAGTATCTCGACCACAACCTTACAATGATACTTTACATAAAAGTATAGTCAAAAACTATTTTAGAAATTAAAATATTTGGGAAGTGCTCAAAGAAACCTTCGTACATGGGAGGCCATGCGTCTAGGTTACGATAGATATCATATGTCCACAGAATTATCCTTGGTTGACCCAAAAGTCCCCAAATAAAAAAAAGAAGATTACTATCATCTTCTTTTCAATGGTGAGTCTTCTCTTGACATATAAATATCTCCGTTGTCTCCAAGTAAAAATTATACTTCAAATAAACTCCAAGATCATATAGATAGTGCTCATAGATATATTCAGCAAGTGAATATGCACAACCATGTCTTATAAGAACACGAGATTGTATGTCATTAGACATCTTGTATGATAGTGGCAAAACACCCTTCCAAAGTTGGGTTCGCCTCACCCTATTTTATTTATCAAATATAACTACTAAATGATGTATAGAAAACAACACACTTTTTTATACTGTTTAGGGAGAACCTCCACAGCTGTCACACTATTTCATAGAATAGTGAGGACTATTAATAATATCATCTGGACCGTCACTCCGTTCCCAGACTAGTCCCTGTTGCGTTCTCACTTCCTGAAGAGAACAATGAAAGCAAAAGGGTGAGCTCAACTAACCCAGTAAAGAATATCATAATTAAAGCTAATTTACATCATCAATAGCCTTCATCATTAATAAATCAGAGATTTAGAACATATGGTAGCTGATAAAAAATTTTAACCATAGTTGCAGCGGAACGAGCAATCCATTAGAAGAGTCAAATAGACCATTAGGTCTATTATCTTCTCCATGTTAAAAGTCCACCAATAATATTTTATCTCTGTAACATCAATCAACCATTCCTGTCCACAATCATATGAATAACTCATAATTATAATTGTGATTCTAAATTTCTCTTCGCACCCAAAACGAAGATAATTTTCATCACCTATATTCACCGTAAAAGAAACTTGATATCGGAGTAGTGAAGTAGCAGAATACTTTTCTTCTTTCTCTCTATACTTTCTCTCTCTAGAGTTTCAGTGAATTCGTAAGAAATAATGAAGGAATGAGCTTCTATTTATAGAAAAATGGACTGCATAGTAACTAATTCATTAACGGTCCAGATTGATTTAATTTTAATCGGACGGTCCATATTTAAAGTAAAATCTTTTAAATAAAATATAATATATTCTATTTATAATCTAATAAAACGAATAACTTTGTAAAAGATTTTACTATGCAAACACTATGCATAATAAAATATAATATATTCTAACTTTATAAAAGTATTCTATTTTATATAAAAAGATTTTACTATTAGCCTAATAAAACGAATAACTTTATAAAAGTATTCTGTTTTATATAAAAAGCTTTTCTGTTTTATTACATTAATAATACCAATAAAATAAAACTGAGTGACTTATCACGTAAGCATTAATAATCAATACCGTGTGCTACTATGCAATCACGCGTATTACTGTACTTTTAACACTGGGTGTTTCAACAGTTAACGGTAAAACTTCCGTCGTTTCATAAAAATATTTTTGTCGTTTTCTCAATCCGACAATAATTTCGTTGTGGGGTCCACCAATGATTGTGCTGTCGTACAAATATTCCTCAACAAAAAGAATATTCCCCGACTAATCGAATATTCCCCGACACAACGAATATTTTATATCAACTTGCTTACTTTGCAAAAAAAATTTCACATATTACCCTTAACTTTAAACTTTTATCAATTTAACTATTTACCAAAATAGAAAAATTGAATACTTTTATTTCATTAAATTCGGGATCTCACAATCACCCCTCCATATGAAATTTCGCCCTCGAAATTTACGTACGTACCTGATATTCGAAGAGATGAGAATACATTGCTT
Source organism: Panax notoginseng (assembly GCA_016801055.1). Taxonomy (NCBI): domain Eukaryota; kingdom Viridiplantae; phylum Streptophyta; class Magnoliopsida; order Apiales; family Araliaceae; genus Panax; species Panax notoginseng. Next base: position 161,228,899 of record CM029012.1, on the reverse strand, counting down.
TCTTTTCAGATTGTACCTTCCCGGTAATTTCCTCGCTATCATGATTTTTCCATTTCTCATCTTCTGTATTTCAGATATCATTCTATAATATAACTTCAAAACAAATGTTAATTGACATATCATAATTTGTCAACTTATCAAGTAAACAATTTCAACTTAGGTAAGTCACACACTAGCGAAGTATATAAGTCGTCTCTCCCCTCCTAATTCTAGACTCTTATCTCCGCCAGCAACTATATCCCTAAGCTCTGATACCAACTGTGATGCCCCCAAAATTAGGTATACATCACCCATTCTAAGTCGCCAGATACATGGTACAAAATTCAAATACAACTTCATTTATACAACTGTTGAGCTGTCGTATAGAATACGACCACAGTTAACTATGAGTTTTAATACAAATGTATGTAACTCTCATTGTACCTCGACCACAACCTTACAATGATACTTTACATAAAAGTATAGTCAAAAACTGTTTTAGAAATTAAAATATTTGGGAAGTGCTCAAGGAAACCTTCGTACATGGGAGGCCATGCGTCTAGGTTATGATAGATATCATATGTCCATAGAATTATCCTTGGTTCACCCAAAAGTCCCCAAATAAAAACAAGAAGATTATTATCATCTTCTTTCCAATGGTGAGTCTTCTCTTGACATATAAATATCTCCGTTGTCTCCAAGTGAAAATTATACTTCAAATAAACTCCAAGATCATATAGATAGTGCTCGTAGATATATTCAGCAAGTGGATGTGCACAACCATATCTTATGAGAACATGAGATTGTATGTCATTAGACATCTTGTATGATAGTGGCAAAACACCCTTCCAAAGTTAGGTTCGCCTCACCCTATTTGATTCACCAAATATAACTACTAAATGATGTATAGAAAATAACACACTTTTTTATACTGTTTAGGGAGAACCTCCACAGCTATCACACTATTTCATAGAATAGTGAGGACTACTAATGATATCATCTGGACTGTCACTCCGTTCCCTGACTAGTCCCTGCTGCGCTTTCACTTCCTGAAGAGAACAATGAAATCAAAAGGGTGAGCTCAACTAGCACAGTAAAGAATATCATAATTAAAGCTAATTTACATCATCAATAGCCTTCATCATTAATAAATCAGAGATTTAGAACATATGGTATGTGACGCCCCCAAAATTAGGTATACATCACCCATCTTGAGTCGTCAGATACATAGTACAGAATACAAATACAACTTAATAATACAACTGTCGTGTACAATACGACAAAACATAAACTGTGAGTTTGAATACAAATATTATCTTCTAGAGAGTATTCATACTCAAAAGGAGTCCTCATTACATTTATTAACACACCATTATATAGAATAGTGAGGACTACTAACTAATACTATTCTTCGGACCATCACTCCGTTCCCCGACTTGCCCCAGCTACGTTCTCATTTCCTGAAGAGAACAGTGAAAGAAAGGGTGAGCTCAACTAGCCCAGTAAGAAATATTATGACTAAGATAATGCAGAATAAATTATCATTAGCTTTCAACAATGTTAAACTGATAAAATATAATAGACATCAAGTTTAACTGTAGCGGAACAAGCAATCCATTAAAAGAGTCAAGTAGAAAATAAACTCTACTATCTTTTATGATTTAAAAAGTTTTTCAACACTGTAATTGCTGAGACTCAGCTTAATAAAATAATCCACATCATCGAATCACCCCTGCACTACGGCCAAGGATATTCGTGTATTCATTAATGGTCATGATCATGCCAACAACTGTCCATCAATGCACTACGGGCCAATGAGGACTTTTACCACATCATTTGTAACATTACGGTCATGATTATACCGAATAATCCCTGGTCATAATCATACCAAGTCCATCTATGCACTATAGGCCACAGATGACTTTTACCACATCATTTGTAACATTACGGTCATGATTATACCGAATAATCCCTGGTCATAATCATACCAAGTCCATCTATGCACTACAGGCCACAGATGACTTTCAACATTTTATAAACATGAGGATGATGACAATGATATAAGAATTCAATAAAACAAGTTCAAGAATTAATTTATCCAGGAATTAACAACGTCCAAATTGTCAACATGATACTGCATTGTGGAGTAAAATTCAAGAATGCTTAGAAGAATATTTTCTTGAAAAGATACTGGATGAAACGCAACTATCAAGGATATTCCACAAATTTCATGGAGTATAGAAGTCAAAACTTAACCAACTGAGTACAATAAAGAATGGAATAACAAAAGAAATCACCATGCATGCGATAGACCGCACAGACAGGTTATTCCAATAGAATAATAAATAATGGAACCAGGTCCGGCGTAAACGCACAGACAGGATATTCTGACAGAATAATAAATAATAGAACCAGGTCCGGTGTAAAACACACAGACAGGATATTCCAACAGAATAATAATAAAACGGAACCAGGTCCGGTGTAAAACACACAGACAGGATGTTCCAACAGAATAATAAACGGAACCAGGTCCGGTGTAAAACACACAGACAGGATGTTCCAACAGAATAATAGAAGAATGTCACCAAGTATAGGGTAGACCGCGTATACTGGTTATTCCAACAGAATAATAACAAATGGAATAATAGAAGTTCTCTTCATGAATATAAAAGAAATAATATTCCCTACCTTAAAAGAACTGGATATTGGAAAAGTGATGTAGCAGAATACTTTTATTCTCTCTATACTTTCTCTCTCTATAGCTTGAATGAATTCGTAAAAAATAATGAAGCCCTAGGCCTCTATTTATAGAAAAACTGAGGGTGGCTCTTGGTCCTAACGAAGGGTCAAATGACTCTTGGTCTTAACGAAGGGTCAAATGACTCTTGGTAATATTGAAGGGACAACTACTATTGACGAAAGTAATTACTATTGACCAAGGTAAATACTATTGACGAAGGTAATTACTATTGACCAAGGTAAATACTATTGACCAAGGTAAATACTATTGACGAAGGTAATTACTATTGACCAAGGTAAATACTATTGACCAAGGTAAATACTATTGACGAAGGTAATTACTATTGACCAAGGTAAATACTATTGACGAAGGTAATTACTATTGACGAAGAGACTCTTAGATGATGACATATGGCCCCCCATAAAATAACCAAACTTACCACAACGTCTCAATAATATAACATATTATACAGATGATACTATGACAATAATTTAAGAGATATGATGCAGCAATTACTGTAGCAATAATTGAGTATAGCTGAGTGACTTCTCACGTAAGCATCAATAATTAATACCGTGTGCTACTATGCAACCACGCGTATTACTGTACTTTTACTACCAAGTAGTTCAACAGTTTTAACGATTTTAACGGTAACACCTCGGCTGTTATTTTTATAGAAATATAATTCTGTCGTTTTCTCAATCCGACAATAATTTCGTTGTGGGGTCCACCAATGATTGTGCCGTCGTACGAATATTCCCCGACAAAAAGAATATTCCCCGACCAAACGAATATTTTATAACAACTTGCTTACTTTGCAAAATTTATAAATATTACCCACAACTATAACATTATATCAAATTAACTTCATAATATTCAAAAATGATATTTATAGAAAATTCATCTTTATTTATAAAAGTTGGGGTCTTACATGGTAGCTGATAAAACTTTTCAACCATAGGTGCAACGGAACGAGCAATCCATTAGAAGAGTCAAATAGACCATTAGGTCTATTATCTTCTCCATGTTAAAAGTCCACCAATAATATTTTATCCCTATAACATCAATCAACCATTCCTGTCCACAATCATATGAATAACTCATAATCATAATTGTGATTCTAAATTCCTCTTCGCACCCAGGACGAAGATAATTTTCATCACCTATATTCACCGTAAAAGAAACTTGATATCGGAGTAGTGAAGTAGCAGAATACTTTTCTTCTTTCTCTCTATAATTTCTCTATCTAGAGTTTCAGTGAATTCGTAAGAAATAATGAAGGAATGAACTTCTATTTATAGAAGAATGGACTGCATAGTAACTAATTCATGAACGGTCCAGATTGATTTAATTTTAATCGGAAGGTCCATATTTAAAGCAAAATCATTTAAATAAAATATAATATATTCTATTTATAATATAATAAAACGAATAACTTTATAAAAGATTTTACTATGCGAATACTATGCAGACACTATGCAAACACTATGCATAATATAATATAATATAATATAATATATTCTAATTATTGTCTAATAAAACAGATAACTTTATAAAAGTATTCTGTTTTATATAAAAAGTTTTTCTGTTTTATTACATTAATAATACCAATAAAATAAAACTGAGTGACTTATCAAGTAAGCATCAATAAGCAATACCGTGTGCTACTATGCAACCACGCGTATTACTGTACTTTTAACACCGGGTGTTTCAACAGTTAACGGTAAAACTTCCGCCGTTATTTTCATAAAAATATTTTTGTCGTTTTCTCAATCCGACAATAATTCTATTGTGGGGTCCACCAATGATTGTACCGTCGTACGAATATTCTCCAACAAAAAGAATATTCCTCGACTAATCGAATATTCCCCGACACAACGAAAATTTTTTATCAACTTGCTTACTTTACAAAAAAAATTTTACATATTACCCTTAACTTTAAACTTTTATCAATTTAACTATTTACCAAAATAGAAAAATTGAATACTTTTATTTCATAAAATTCGGGGTCTCATAATCACCCCTCCTTATGAAATTTTGCCCTCGAAATTTAGGTACGTACCTGATATTCGAAAAGATGAGAATACCTTGCTTTCTTTTCAGATTGTACCTTCCCGGTAATTTCCTCGCTATCATGATTTTCTCATTTTTTATCTTCTGTATTTCAGATATCATTCTAGAATATAGCTTCAAAACAAAGGTTAATTGACATATCATAATTTGTCAACTTATTAAGTAAACAATTTCAACTTAGGTAAGTCACACACTAGCGAAGTATATAAGTCGTCTCTCCCCCCTAGTTCTAGACTCTTATCACCGCCAGCGACCATATACCTAAGCTCTGATACTAACTGTGACGCCCCCAAAATTAGGTATACATCACACATTCTGAGTCGCCAGATACATGGTACAAAATTCAAATACAACTTCATTTATACAACTGTTGAGCTGTCGTATGACTACAGTTAACTATGAGTTTTAATACAAATGTATGTAACTCTCATGGTACCTCGACCACAACCTTAAAATGATACTTTACATAAAAGTATAGTCAAAAACTGTTTTAGAAATTAAAATATTTGGGAAGTGCTCAAGGAAACCTTCGTACATGGGAGGCCATGCGTCTAGGTTATGATAGATATCATATGTCCACAGAATTATCCTTGGTTGACCCAAAAGTCCGCAAATAAAAATAAGAAGATTATTATCATCTTCTTTCCAATGGTGAGTCTTCTCTTGACATATAAATATCTCTGTTGTCTCCAAGTGAAAATTATACTTCAAATAAACTCCAAGATCATATAGATAGTGCTCGTAGATATATTCAGCAAGTGGATGTGCACAACCATGTCTTATGAGAACATGAGATTGTATGTCATTAGACATCTTGTATGATAGTGGCAAAACACCCTTCCAAAGTTAGGTTCGCCTCACCCTATTTGATTCACCAAATATAACTACTAAATGATGTATAGAAAATAACACACTTTTTTATACTGTTTAGGGAGAACCTCCACAGCTATCACACTATTTCATAGAATAGTGAGGACTACTAATGATATCATCTGGACTGTCACTCCGTTCCCTGACTAGTCCCTGCTGCGCTTTCACTTTCTGAAGAGAACAATGAAAGCAAAAGGGTAAGCTCAACTAGCCCAGTAAAGAATATCATAATTAAAGCTAATTAACATTATCAATAGCCTTCATCATTAATAAATCAGAGATTTAAAACATATGGTAGCAGATAAAACTTTTCAACCATAGTTGCAGCGGAACGAGCAATCCATTAGAAGAGTCAAATAGACCATTAGGTCTATTATCTTCTCCATATTAAAAGTCCACCAATAATGCTTTATCCCTGTAACATCAATCAATCATTTCTATCCATAATCATATGAATAACTCATAATCATAATTGTGATTCTAAATTTCTCTTCGCACCCAGGACGAAGATAATTTTTGTAAGACCCCAACTTTTATAAATAAAGATGAATTTTCTACAAATATCATTTTTGAATATTATGGAGTTAATTTGATATAATGTTATAGTTATGGGTAATATTTATAAATTTTACAAAGTACGCAAGTTGTTATATAATATTCGATTGGTCGGAAAATATTCGTTTTAACAGAGAATATTCGTACAACGACACAATCATTGGTGTACCCCACAACGGAATTATTGTCGGATTGAGAAAACGACAAAAATATTTTATTAAAAATAACGGCGAAAGTTTTATCATTGATACTGTTGAACTACTCGGTAGTAAAAGTACAATAATACGTGTGGTTGCATAGTAGCACACGGTATTGATTATTAATGCTTATGTGAGAAATCACTCAGTTTGATTGAATTATTGTCAGTTAATAATATGAATTATTTAGCGATAATGACGTTTTGTTTTATTCGTATTATTAACGTAATAAAACAGAAATATCTTTTTATATAAAATAGAATACTTTATTAAAGTTATTTTATAAATAGAATATATTATATTTTATTTAAAAGATTTTTCTTTAAATATGGACCGTCAGATTAAAGTAATCAATCTGGACCGTTCATGGATTAGTTACTATGCATTCTATTTTTCTATAAATAGCAGCTCATTCTTTCATTATTTCTTACGAATTCACTGAACTCTAGAGAGAGAAACTATAGAGAGAAATTATAGAGAGAGAGAAGAAAAGTATTCTGCTACTTAACTACTTCCTTATTTCAGCTCTTTTTTAAAACGGTAAGGGGTGTTATTCTTTCTTATTCATGAAGAGAAATGTTGTTATTCTATTTCTTATTATTCTGTTGGAATAACCTGTATACGCGGTCTACCCTATACTTGGTGACATTCTTCTATTATTCTGTTGGAACATCCTGTCTGTGTGTTTCACACCGGACCTGGTTCCGTTTTTATTATTATTCTGTTGGAACATCCTGTCTGTGTGTTTTACACCGGACTTGGTTCCATTTTTATTATTATTCTGTTGGAACATCCTGTCTGTGTGTTTTACACCGGACCTGGTTCCGTCTTGTTATTATTCTGTTGGAACATCCTATCTGTGTGTTTTACACCGGACCTGGTTCTATTATTTATTATTCTGTCGGAATATCCTGTCTGTGCGTTTACGCCGGACCTGGTTCCATTATTATTATTCTGTTAAGAATAACCTGTCTGTGCTGTCTATCGCATGCCGGGTGATTTCTTTAGTTATTCCATTCTTTATTATACTCAGTTGGTTAAGTTTTAACTTCTATACTCCATAAAATTAGTGGAATATCCTTGATAATTACGGTTCATCCAATATATTTTCATGAAAATATTCTTCTAAGCATTCTTGAATTTTACTCCACAAAGCAGTATCATGTTGACAATTTGGACGTTGTTAATTCTTGGATAAATTAATTCTTGAACTTGTTATATTGAATTCTTATATCATTGTCATCATCCTCATATTTATAAAATATTGAAAGTCATCTGTGGCCTGTAGTGCATAGATGGACTTGGTATGATTATGACCCGGGATTATTCGGTATAATCATGACCATAATGTTACAAATGATGTGGTAAAAGTTCTCATTGGCCCGTAGTGCATTGATGGACAGTTGTTGGCATGATCATGACCATTAATGAATACACGAATATCCTTGGCCGTAGTGCAGGGGTGATTCGATGATGTGGATTATTTTATTAAGCTGAGTCCCAGCGATCACAGTATTGAAAAATCTTTTAAATCATAAAAGATAGTAGAGTTTATTTTCTACTTGACTCTTTAAATGGATTGCTTGTTCCGCTGCAGTTAAACTTGATGTCTATTATATTTTATCAGTTTAACATTGTTGAAGGCTAATGATAATTTATTCTGCATTATCTTAGTCATGATATTTCTTACTGGGCTAGTTGAGCTCACCCTTTCTTTCACTGTTCTCTTTAGGAAATGAGAACGTAGCTGGGGCAAGTCGGGGAACGGAGTGATGGTCCGAATGATAGTATTAGTTAGTAGTCCTCACTATTCTATGTAATAGTGTGTTAATAAATGTAATGAGGACTCCTTTTGAGTATAAATACTCTCTAGAAGATAATATTTGTATTCAAACTCATAGTTTATGTTTTGTCGTATTGTACACGACAGTTGTATTAGTAAGTTGTATTTGTATTCTGTACTATGTATCTGACGACCCAAGATGGGTGATGTATACCTAATTTTTGGGGCGTCATAATTTTCATCACCTATATTCACCGTAAAAGAAACTTGATATCGGAGTAGTGAAGTAGCAGAATACTTTTCTTCTTTCTCTCTATAGTTTCTCTATCCAGAGTTTCAGTGAATTCGTAAGAAATAATGAAGGAATGAGCTTCCATTTATAGAAGAATGGACTGCATAGTAACTAATTCATGAACTGTAAGACCCCGAATTTTATGAAATAAAAGTATTCAATTTTTCTTATAATTACTATTTAGTAAATGGTTAAATTGATAAATGTTAAAGTTAATGGTGATATATGAAAATTTTTTTTCTCGAAATACACAAGTGGTTATAAAATATTCATTGTTGTCGGGGAATATTCGCTTGGTCGTGGAATATTCTTACTGTCGGAGAATATTTGTACGACGGCGCAGTCTTTTGTGGGCCCCATAACAGAAAGCGATTGGATGAAGAAAACGACAAGAGTAAGTTGTTTATAAATAACGGCGTAGTTGTTACCGTTAACACTGTTAGAATACCCGGTGGTTAAAACACAGTAATACGCGTTGTTGCACAGTAGCACACGGTATTGCACCAATTATTGATTTTTACGTAAGAATGCATTACTCAATAATTGTTACAGTAATTACTGTTTAATATTTTATTCTATTGATTCAATAATTGTTGCGTTGATATTTTATATTACTGTTGTTTTAATAAATGTCACTACACAGTATTTTCTATTATCGGAGCAATAATTCATATTATCTGAATAATATTATTAGATAACATTATTGGCAACCACACGTATTACTGTACTTTTACTACCGAGTAGTTCAACAGTAACAATGGTAAAACTTTCGCCGTTATTTTTAATAAACTATTTTTGTCGTTTTCTCAATCCGACAATAATTCTGTTGTGGGTCCACCAATGATTGTGTCGTTGTACGAATATTTCCTGTTAAAACGAATATTCTCCGACCAATCGAATATTATATAACAACTTGCGTACTTTGTAAAATTTATAAATATTACCCACAACTATAACATTATATCAAATTAACTCCATAATATTCAAAAATGATATTTATAAAAAATTCATCTTTATTTATAAAAGTTGGAGTCTTACAACCTCCCCTTCTTATGAAATTTCGCCCTCGAAATTAGGGTACGTACCTGGTATGTCGAAGAGGTAAGGATACCTTAATTTCATTTCAGATTCTAACTCCCAAGTCATTTCCTCAACATCGTGGTTTCTCCACAAAACTTTGACTTGAGGTATAACCTTGGAGCGTAGTATATGTTCCTTCTTATCCAAGAGTTGAACAGGAACTTCTTCATACGTTAAATCTTCCGCTATTTCGTCTGGTTCTAACTCAATAATGTGGTTCGGGTCTTCCACATATTTGCGTAACATGGATATGTGAAAAACGTTATGAACACGAGACATACTTGGCGGTAAAACGAGTCTATCAGCCACAGTTCCTACTCGATCGAGGATTAAAAATGGACCGATGAATCGAGGATTGAGCTTTCCTCTCTTTCCAAATCTCGTAACTCCTTTCCATGGAGCAACACGTAAGAACACATGATCTCCTACATCAAATTTCACGTCCTTTCGATGAAGATCAGCATAACTCTTTTGTCGATCTTGTGAGGTTTTTATACGTTGTCGGATCGTTTGAATCTTTTCTGTAGTCATACGTACCAACTCCGGTCCCAACAACGTTGCTTCACCCACCTCATCCCAGCATACTGGAGAATGACATTTTCTTCCATACAATGCTTCAAATGGAGCCATGCCAATACTTGCTTGATAACTGTTGTTATAGGAAAACTCCACCAATGGTAAGAACTTGTCCCAACATCCCTTGAAGTCAAAGACACAGAGTCTTAATAAATCTTCTAGAGTTTGAATAGTCCTCTCTGATTGTCCGTCCGTCCGTCTGAGGATGATATGCCGGACTAAATCGTAAATCCGTGCCCATAGCTTTTTGTAAACTAACCCAAAATCGTGAAGTGAATCTTGGGTCTCGGTCAGAAACTATGGATACTGGCATACCATGCAGTCTTACAATTTTGTTTATGTACATACGAGCAAGACGTTCAAGTGTATAAGTTTCTCGTATCGGTAAGAAATGAGCAGACTTGGTCAATCTATCAACAATGACCCAAATCGCATCAATACCTTGAGAAACCCTTGGAAGACCGGTAACGAAATCCATGGTAATGTGCTCCCACTTCCATTCTGGAATTTCAAGTGGTTGCAATGGACCTTTTGGTACTTGATGCTCCGCTTTGACTCGTTGACAAGTTAGACACCTTGAGATAAACAACGCTATCTCTCTCTTCATATTGCTCCACCAAAATGTATGACGAAGATCATGATACATTTTGGTACTTCCAGGATGGATTGCAAACGGTGTGTTGTGCGCCTCCATCATGATTTCATACTTTAAATCAGGGTTGTTAGGAACACAAGTCTGGAGTTGACTCGAAGTATTCCTTCTTCATCGATTCTTGCTTCCGGCATAGCACCTTCTTGCACTTTCTTCCTCATACGCATCAGCTCCAGGTCTGTAGCTTGAGCAGCTTTAACTTTATTGATTAAAGTCGGTTCTACTCGTATATTCGTCGTCATCACATGGGTCCCTGGAGTCTTTAACTCTATCTCCATCCTTTGCAAATCACACAAAATGGGTCTTTGTGTTGACAATATCGCACTCGTACTTGCATATGATCTTCTACTCAATGCGTCAGCTACCACGTTCACTTTTCCAGGATGATATTGAATGGTATGATCATAATCTTTCAACAGTTCAAGCCAACGTCGTTGTCGCATGTTGAGTTCCTTTTGAGTGAAGAAATATTTAAGGCTTTTATGATCCGTAAAGATCTCCACCTTCTCCCCGTACAAGTAATGCCTCCAAATTTTAAGTGCAAAGACAACAACTGCCAACTCTAGATCATGAGTAGGATAATTCCTCTCATATTCCTTGAGTTGTCTTGATGCATAGGCTATGACTTTTCCATGTTGCATGAGAACACATCCCAACCCTTTGCTCGAAGCATCACTGTAGATGACAAATCCCTCCGAGCCAGATGGTATTGTTAGAACAGGTGCTGAAATGAGTCTCCTCTTGAGTTCTTGAAAACTCTGCTCACATTCTTCGCTCCAACCGAACTTTGTATCTTTCCGAGTCAGCTGAGTTAATGGAGTAGCGATTCGAGAAAATCCTTCCACGAATCTCCGATAATAACCAGCTAGACCGAGAAAGCTACGTACTTCGGTTACTGATTTAGGTTGCTCCCAGCTTTGAATAGCTTCAATCTTTGCCGGGTCAACCGATATTCCACGACTTGATACTACGTGCCCAAGGAATGCTACCTCTTCCAGCCAAAACTCACATTTCTTCAACTTGGTATAAAGTTTGTATTCACGAAGCTTTTGGAGTACCAGCCTCAAGTGTTGCTCATGATCTTCACGACTTTTGGAATAAACAAGGATGTCATCGATAAAGACGACCACAAAGTGATCCAAATATTCCTTAAATACCCTGTTCATCATATCCATGAAGGCAGCAGGAGCATTAGTCAATCTAAAAGACATAGCTAAGAATTCATAATGCCCATACCGAGTTCTGAAGGCAGTCTTTGGAATATCCTCAGTTCTAACCTTCAGCTGATGATATCCAGAACGAAGATCGATCTTTGAAAAGAATTGTGCTCCTTGCAACTGGTCAAACAGGTCATCAATACGTGACAATGGGTACCTATTTTTGATGGTGACATGATTCAACTCCCGATAATCAATACAAAGTCGCATACTCCCATCTTTCTTCTTCACGAACAGAACAGGAGCACCCCAAGGAGAAGTACTAGGACGAATAAAACCAATGTCTAACAATTCCTGCAGTTGGGTCTTTAACTCCTGAAGTTCAATAGGAGCCATTCGATATGGGGCTTTGGAAATGGGTTTTGTACCGGGTTCAAGGTCGATACAAAATTCAATTTCACGCTCTGGGGGTAGGTGTAAGACCCCAATTTTTATAAATAAAGCTGAATTTTCTATAAATATCATTTTTGAATATTATGGAGTTAATTTGATATAATGTTATAGTTGTGGGTAATATTTAGAAATTTTGCAAAGTAAGCAAGTTGTTATAAAATATTCGTTTGGTCGGATAATATTCTTTTTGTCGAGGAATATTCGTATGACGGCACAATAATTGGTGGACCCCACAACGGAATTATTGTCGGATTGAGAAAACGACAGAATTATCTTTCTATAAAAATAACGGCTGAGGTGTTACCGTTAAAACCGTTAAAACAGTTGAACTACTCGGTAGTAAAAGTACAGTAATACGCGTGGTTACATAGTAGCACACGGTATTGATTATTGATGCTTACGTGAGAAGTCACTCAGCTATACTCAATTATTGCTACAGTAATTGCTGCATCATATCTCTTAAATTATTGTTATAGTATCATCTGTATAATATGTTATATTATTAAATCAATAATTGAGACGTTGTGGTAAGTTTGGTTATTTTATGGGGGGCCATATGTCATCATCTAAGAGTCTCTTCGTCAATAGTAATTACCGTCGTCAATAGTAATTACCTTCGTCAATAGTATTTACCTTGGTCAATAGTAATTACCTTCGTCAATAGTATTTACCTTGGTCAATAGTAATTACCTTCGTCAATAGTATTTACCTTGGTCAATAGTAATTACTTTCGTCAATAGTAGTTGTCCCTTCAATATTACCAAGAGTCATTTGACCCTTCGTTAAGACCAAGAGTCATTTGACCCTTCGTTAAGACCAAGAGCCACCCTCAGTTTTTCTATAAATAGAGGCCTAGGGCTTCATTATTTTTCACGAATTCATTCAAGCTATAGAGAGAGAAAGTATAGAGAGAATAAGAGAGAGAGAATAAAAGTATTCTGCTACATCACTTTTCCAATATCCAGTTCTTTTAAGGTAGGGAATATTATTTCTTTTATATTCATGAAGAGAACTTCTGTTATTCCATTTGTTATTATTCTGTTGGAATAACCAGTATACGCGGTCTACCCTATACTTGGTGACATTCTTCTATTATTCTGTTGGAACATCTTGTCTGTGTGTTTTACACCGGACCTGGTTCCGTTTATTATTCTGTTGGAACATCCTGTCTGTGTGTTTTACACCGGACCTGGTTCCGTTTTATTATTATTCTGTTGGAATATCCTGTCTATGTGTTTTACACCGGACCTGGTTCCATTATTTATTATTCTGTCGGAATATCCTGTCTGTGCGTTTACGCCAGACCTGGTTCCATTATTTATTATTCTATTGGAATAACCTGTCTGTGCGGTCTATCGCATGCATGGTGATTTCTTTTGTTATTCCATTCTTTATTGTACTCAGTTGGTTAAGTTTTGACTTCTATACTCCATGAAATTTGTGGAATATCCTTGATAGTTGCGTTTCATCCAGTATCTTTTCAAGAAAATATTCTTCTAAGCGTTCTTGAATTTTACTCCACAATGCAGTATCATGTTGACAATTTGGACGTTGTTAATTCCTGGATAAATTAATTCTTGAACTTGTTTTATTGAATTCTTATATCATTGTCATCATCCTCATGTCTATAAAATGTTGAAAGTCATCTGTGGCATGTAGTGCATAGATGGACTTGGTATGATTATGACCAGGGATTATTCGGTATAATCATGACCGTAATGTTACAAATGATGTGGTAAAAGTCCTCATTGGCCCGTAGTGCATTGATGGACAGTTGTTGGCATGATCATGACCATTAATGAATACACGAATATCCTTGGCCGTAGTGCAGGGGTGATTCGATGATGTGGATTATTTTATTAAGCTGAGTCTTAGCGATTACAGTGTTGAAAAACTTTTTAAATCATAAAAGATAGTAGAGTTTATTTTCTACTTGACTCTTTTAATGGATTGCTTGTTCCGCTACAGTTAAACTTGATGTCTATTATATTTTATCAGTTTAACATTGTTGAAGGCTAATGATAATTTATTCTGCATTATCTTAGTCATAATATTTCTTACTGGGCTAGTTGAGCTCACCCTTTCTTTCACTGTTCTCTTCAGGAAATGAGAACGTAGCTGGGACAAGTCCGGGTACGGAGTGATGGTCCGAATGATAGTATTAGTTAGTAGTCCTCACTATTCTATGTAATGGTGTGTTAATAAATGTAATGAGGACTCCTTTTGAGTATGAATACTCTCTAGAAGATAATATTTGTATTCAAACTCACAGTTTATGTTTTGTCGTATTGTACACGACAGATGTATTAATCAGTTGTATTTGTATTCTGTACTATGTATCTGACGACCCAAGATGGGTGATGTATACCTAATTTTGGGGGCGTCACAGTAGGCCAGGAAGTTCTTCGGGAAATACGTCAGGAAATTTATTAACAACAGAAATATCATTCAAAGCTGACGTATTTTTTTTTAGATCTGTGACATGAGCTAAGAAAGCTTGACATCCATTTTTCAATAAACGAATAGCTTTATGGCTTGAGATGACAACGATTGATTTTAATGGTTTGGTTGCTTGAATTCGCATAATAGGTCGATTAGGAATATGAAAGCTAACAACCTTACGAAAACAATCAATTTTTGCATGATAAGTAGTTAACCAATCAATCCCTAGAATCACGTCAAATGCAAGTATTTTTAATAAAATAAGATCGACAGGTAATGTGTGGGTACCAACTTGAACCAAACAAGACTTATAAACCGTGGATGTAATGAAGGTTTCTCCCACTGGAGTTTCAACTGCTAAGTCAAAGTCTAATTTCTCCGGAATCAAATTTAATCGATGAGCGCAAGTAGGAGAAATAAAAGAATGGGTAGAACCGGTATCAAATAAAGTATAAACTTTGTTAGAGTTTATGATAAGCTTACCCGTGATGACCTCATTCGGGTTCCTTACGTTCTGGGAGGTCACAACAAACGCTCTCCCTTGCACAACCGGTTTTGACTTTTCTGGGACGGCCTTTGGTGCCTCCATCCTAGCTGAATTTATCTTCGGTAAACGACAAAATCGGGCTAAATGACCTTCTCTTCCACAATTATAACATGCTTTGGACGGCATCGCGCAGTTTGGACTGATGTGCCCCTCCCCTCCGTATTTGAAACATATGATAGGTGGTCGTTCTCCTTCCTTAACGACAGGTGCTGGTGCTGACGTCTTTCCATCATTGTTGAATCTCCTCTTCTTGAAATGCCCATTCTTATTATTTTGGCCCTGATTACCACCGAAGTGGTTACCATTTCTGGCCTGTTGATTCCCTCCACGCTTGTTGTCACCGCTTTGATGACCGCTCTCACTGGTACTATCATTTTACCGGCTGCTCTCTTTTGGTTGCGTTGTCTCGTTATCACGCTCCACCAACTGAGCCCTATTTACAACATCTGAATACAAACACAGTTTATGAGAAACAAGATGTTGACGTATCTCCGGCTTCAAACCTCTTAAAAACATCCGCGTCATTCTTTCTTCATTATCCACCAGGTGGGACGCAAACCGGGATAACTCCGCAAATTTTGCCTCGTACTGCGACACGGTCATATTATTCTGCTCCAATTTGATGAACTCCACCTCCTTCATGTGACGAATACTCTCGGGAAAGTATTTGTCGTTAAACAACTCTTGGAACTTCTCCCAAGACATCTTCAGTGCGGCAGGTTGAGTACGCTTTATCGATTTCCACCAGTAATCTGCCTCTCCTCGCAACATAAAGGCGGCAAAGGGAACCTTTTGCTCCTCGGAGCAACCCAAGACATCAAATATCTTGGTGATCTGCTTTATCCATGTTTCAGCTACAAGTGGTTTGGGTTCTCCCTTAAACTCCGGTGGTCCCAGCTCCTTAAACTGTTTAGCGGTGACAGCCAGAGAGTTTCCAGTATTTCCACCTACGTTGTGGACAGGAGCCGCTTTCACCTGTTGTTGCATGAATTGCATAAAGCCTCTGAATATTTGATCATTCATCATTTGGTCAGTGTTGTTGTTTGCATGAGGATTGTCACCTTCCTGATGCACATTATCCTGATTATTGATATGAGATGAATTAACAGTCGCCTGTGCTCCATTGCTATTCTCAACATTCTCAGATGTCATTTTCAGATACTGTCACAAAATAAAAATTAATTGATATGTCATATTTTATCCTTATATTATGACCGACCAATTAAATACCATGCAAATAAACTTAGGTAGGTCATACTAGCGAAAGAATTCCCCGTCTCTCCCCTCCTAGTTCTATTCTCACATCTTAGCCAGGGATCATATCCCTAAGCTCTGATACCAACTGTGACGCCCCCAAAATTAGGTATACATCACCCATCTTGGGTCGTCAGATACATAGTACAGAATACAAATACAACTTACTAATACAACTGTCGTGTACAATACGACAAAACATAAACTGTGAGTTTGAATACAATATTATCTTCTAGAGAGTATTCATACTCAAAGGAGTCCTCGTTACATTTATTAACACACCATTACATAGAATAGTGAGGACTACTAACTAATACTATCATTCGGACCATCACTCCGTTCCCCGACTTGCCCCAGCTACGTTCTCATTTCCTGAAGAGAACAGTGAAAGAAAGGGTGAGCTCAACTAGCCCAGTAAGAAATATTATGACTAAGATAATGCAGAATAAATTATCATTAGCCTTCAACAATGTTAAACTGATAAAATATAATAGACATTAAGTTTAACTGCAGCGGAACAAGCAATCCATTAAAAGAGTCAAGTAGAAAATAAACTCTACTATCTTTTATGATTTAAAAGATTTTTCAACACTGTGATCGCTGAGACTCAGCTTAATAAAATAATCCACATCATCGAATCACCCCTGCACTACGGCCAAGGATATTCGTATATTAATTAATGGTCATGATCATGCCAACAACTGTCCATCAATGCACTACGGGCCAATGAGGACTTTTACCACATCATTTGTAACATTACGGTCATGATTACACCGAATAATCCCTGGTCATAATCATACCACGTCCATCTATGCACTACAGGCCACAGATGACTTTCAACAGAATATAAACATGAGGATGATGACAATGATATAAGAATTCAATAAAACAAGTTCAAGAATTAATTTATCCAAGAATTAACAACGTCTAAATTGTCAACATGATACTACTTTGTGGAGTAAAATTCAAGAATGATCAGGAGAATATTTTCATGAATAGATACTAGATGAAGGCCAAATGTCAAGGATATTCGACAAATTTTATGGAGTATAGAAGTCAAAACTTAACCAACTGAGTATAATAAAGAATGGAATAACAAAAGAAATCACCATGCATGCGATAGACCGCACAGACAGGTTATTCTTAACAGAATAATAATAATGGAACCAGGTCCAGCGTAAACGCACAGACAGGATATTTCGACAGAATAATAATAATGGAACCAGGTCCGGTGTAAAACACACAGACAGGATATTCCGACAGAATAATAATAAAGACGGAACCAGGTCCGGTGTAAAACACACAGACAGGATGTTCCAACAGAATAATAATAAAAACGGAACCAGGTCCGGTGTAAAACACACAGACAGGATGTTCCAACAGAATAATAATAAAAACGGATCTAGGTCCGGTGTAAAACACACAGACAGGATGTTCCAACAGAATAATAGGAGAATGTCACCAAGTATAGGGTAGACCGCGTATACAGGTTATTCCAACAGAATAATAAGAAATGGAATAACAACAGTTCTCTTCATGAATAAGAAAGAATAACACCCCTTACCGTTTTAAAAAAGAGCTGAAGTAAGGAAGTAGTTAAGTAGCAGAATACTCTTCTTCTCTCTCTCTATAGTTTCTCTCTATAGTTTCTCTCTCTAGAGTTCAGTGAATTCGTAAGAAATAATGAAGGAATGAGCTGCTATTTATAGAAAAATAGAATGCATAGTAACTAATCCATGAACGGTCCAGATTGATTACTTTAATCTGACGGTCCATATTTAAAGAAAAATCTTTTAAATAAAATATAATATATTCTATTTATAGAATAACTTTAATAAAGTATTTTGTTTTATATAAAAAGATGTTTCTGTTTTATTACGTTAATAATACGAATAAAACAAAACGTCATTATCGCTAAATAATTCATATTATTAACTGACAATAATGGAATCAAACTGAGTGACTTCTCACATAAGCATTAATAATCAATACCGTGTGCTACTATGCAACCACACGTATTACTGTACTTTTACTACCGAGTAGTTCAACAGTAACAATGGTAAAACTTCCGCCGTTATTTTTAATAAACTATTTTTGTCGTTTTCTCAATCCGACAATAATTCTGTTGTGGGTCCACCAATGATTGTGTCGTTGTACGAATATTCCCTGTTAAAACGAATATTCCCCGACCAATCGAATATTATATAACAACTTGCGTACTTTGTAAAATTTATAAATATTACCCACAACTATAACATTATATCAAATTAACTCCATAATATTCAAAAATGATATTTATAGAAAATTCATCTTTATTTATAAAAGTTGGGGTCTTACAGAAATATCATTCAAAACTGTGACACTCATCCAAGACTTGGATAACACGTCACATTGATACCTATCAACTTGCCATCGTCATTTACAACGTCTCCTACGGAAAGTCTAGCTTCGGTGCATTCCACACCAGGAAGTCAACAACGAAAGGAACGGAGATTTTTACTTATGGCTTGATATGACAATGATTGACTTTAGTGATTTGGTTACTTGAATTCGCATAATAGGTTGGATAGGAATATGAAAGCTAACAACCTTACGAAAAGCATGATGATCAGTTAACCAATCGTTTCCAAAAATCACATCAATGCAAGTATTTTCAAAGAGATAAGATCAACAGGTAACGTGAAAGTGTTAATTTGAACAAGATTTATAAATAGTGGAGGTAACAAAGGTTTCTCCCAACGGAATTTCAATAGAGAAATCAAAGTCTAACTTCTCCGGAGTTAAGTTCAAATATTGAACACAACTAGGTAAAATAAAAGAGTGAGTAGAACCGGTATCTAACACGATATAGACTTCGCGAGAGTTTATGACTAACATACCCGTGATAATTTTATTCAGGTTCCTCGTCACGAAAAAAATGCTCTCTTTTAAACTACTGGATTTGGCTTTTCTGGGACGGTCTTTGGTGCCTCCATCCTATCTGAACTTGTCTTCGGTGAACGACAAAATCGAGCTAAGTGACCTTCTCTTCCACAATTATAGCATGCTTTGGATGGCATTGCGCAGTTTGGACTGATGTGTCCCTCCCCTCCGCATTTGAAGCATATGATAGGTGGTCGTTCTCATTCCTTAACAACGGGTGCTGGTGCTGACGTCTTTCCATCATTGTTGAATTTCCTCTTCTTGAAATGTCCATTCTTATTGTTTTGACCATGATTACCATTGAAGTGGTTACCATTTCTGGCATGTTGATTCCCTCCATGCTTATTGTCACCACTTTGATGACTGTTATCACCAGTATTATCATTTTTTCGGCTGCTCTCTTTTGGTTGCGTTGACTCGTTATCGCGCTCCACTAACTGAGCCCTATTCACAACATCTGAATATAAACACAGTTTATGAGAAATAAGATATTGACGTACCTCCGGTTTCAAATCTCTTAAAAACATTCGCGTCATTCTCTCTTCATTATCCACCAAGTGGGATGCAAATCGGGATAACTCGGCAAACTTGGCTTCGTACTGCGACACGGTCATGTTGTTTTGCTCCAACTTGATAAATTCCACCTCCTTTATGTGACGAATACTTTCGGGAAAGTACTTGTCATTGAACAGTTCTTGGAACTTCTCCCAAGACATCTTGAGTGCGTTAGGCTGGGTACGTTTTACAGATTCCCACCAGTAATCTGCCTCTTCACGCAACATAAAAGTGGCAAAGGGAACCTTTTGTTCCTCGGAGCATCCCAAGATATCAAATATCTTGGTGATTTGCTTTAACCACGTCTCTGCCTTAAGTGGTTCTGACTTTTCCAAAAACTCCGGTGGTCCTAGCTCCTTGAATTGCTTAGCGGTGACCAACCGTGGGTTGTCATTGTTTCCTCCTTCATTTTGGATAGGAGCCGCTCTCGCCCGTTGTTGCATGAATTGCTCCTTGAACTGCTTAGCGGTGACTGTCCGAGAGTTATTTTGTTGTTGCATGAATTGCATAAAGTCTCTGACCATCCCATCATTCACCATTTCATCGGTGTTATTATTTTCATGAGGATTATTGTCCTCTAGTTGCACATTACCCTGAGCATTGATCGTTGGTGATTCAATGGTCTCATGTGCTTCATTGTTTATCTCAACATTTTCGGATGCCATTTGCAAATACTGCAACAAAACAAGGGTTAATTAACATATAACATATTATCCATATACTTTGACCGACCAATTAAATACCAAATAAACTTAGGTAGGTCATACTAGCGAAGGAATTCCTCGTCTCTCCCCTCCTAGTTCTATTCTCACATCCTAGCCAAGGATCATATCCCTAAGCTCTGATACCAACTGTGACGCCCCCAAAATTAGATATACATCACCCATCTTGGGTCGTCAGATACAATGTACAGAATACAAATACAACTTACTAATACAACTGTCGTGTACAATACGACAAAACATAAACTGCGAGTTTGAATACAAATATTATCTTCTAGAGAGTATTCATACTCAAAAGGAGTCCTCATTACATTTATTAACACACTATTACATAGAATAGTGAGGACTACTAACTAACACTATCATTCGAACCATCACTCCGTTCCCCGACTTGCCCCAACTACGTTCTCATTTCCTGAAGAGAACAGTGAAAGAAAGGGTGAGCTCAACTAGCCCAGTAAGAAATATTATGACTAAAATAATGCAGAATAAATTATCATTAGCCTTCAACAATGTTAAACTGATAAAATATAATAGACATCAAGTTTAACTGCAGCGGAGCAAGCAATCCATTAAAAGAGTCAAGTAGAAAATAAACTCTACTATCTTTTATGATTTAAAAGGTTTTTCAACACTGTGATCGCTGGGACTCAGCTTAATAAAATAATCCACATCATCCCTGCACTACGGCCAATGATATTCGTTAGGGTCACGACCACAAATTCCATGCACTACGGGCCAAGGATATTTGTGTATTCATCAATGGTCATGATCATGCCAACAACTGTCCATCAATGCACTACGGGCCAATGAGGACTTTTACCACATTATTTGTAACATTACGGTCATGATTATACCGAATAATCCCTGGTCATAATCATACCAAGTCCATCTATGCACTACAGGCCACAGATGACTTTCAACATTTTATAAACATGAGGATTATGACAATGATATAAGAATTCAATAAAACAAGTTCAAGAATTAATTTATCCAAGAATTAACAACGTCCAAATTATCAACATGATACTGCATTGTGGAGTAAAATTCAAGAATACTTAGAAGAATATTTTCATGAAAAGATACTGGATGAAACGCAATTATCAAGGATATTTCACAATTTTCATGGAGTATAGAAGTCAAAACTTAACCAACTGAGTACAATAAAGAATGGAATAACAAAAGAAATCACCATGCATGCGATAGACCGCACAGACAGGTTATTCCAACAGAATAATAAATAATGGAACCAGGTCCGGCGTAAACGCACAGACAGGATATTCTGACAGAATAATAAATAATGGAACCAGGTCCGGCGTAAACGCACAGACAGGATATTCCGACAGAATAATAAATAATAGAACCAGGTCCGGTATAAAATACACAGACAGGATATTCCAACAGAATAATAATAAAAACGGAACCAGGTCCGGTGTAAAACACACAGACAGGATATTCCAACAGAATAATAATAAAAACGGAACCAGGTCCGGTGTAAAACACACAGACAGGATATTCCAACAGAATAATAGAAGAATGTCACCAAGAATAGGGTAGACCGCGTATACAGGTTATTCCAACAGAATAATAAGAAATGGAATAACAAAAGTTCTCTTCATGAATAAGAAAGAATAACACCCCTTACCGTAAAAGAACTGGATATAAGAGTAGTGAAGTAGCAGAAAACTTTTCTTCTATCTCTATATAGTCTCTCTCTATAGTTTCTCTCTCTAGAGTTCAGTGAATTCGTAAGAAAATAATGAAGGAATGAGCTTCTATTTATAGGAAAATGGAATGCATAGTAACTAATCCATGAACGGTCCAGATTGATTTACTTTAATCTGACGGTCCATATTTAAAGAAAAATCTTTTAAATAAAATAAAATATATTCTATTTATATAAAAAGATTTTTACTATGGAAACACTATGCAACACTATGGAAAACACTATGCAACACTATGCATAATAAAATATAATATATTCTATTTATAGAATAACTTTAATAAAGTATTCTGTTTTATATAAAAAGATGTTTCTGTTTTATTACGTTAATAATACGAATAAAACAAAACGTCATTATCGTTATAATAACTCATATTATTAATCAACAATAATTGAATCAAACTGAGCGGCTTCTCACATAAATATCAATAATCAATACCGTGTACTACTATGCAACAACGCGTATTACTGTACTTTTACTACCGAGTAGTTCAACAGTATCAACGGTAAAACTTCCGCCGTTATTTTCATAAAGTATTTTTGTCGTTTTCTCAATCCGACAATAATTTCGTTGTGGGGTCCACCAATGATTGTACCGTCGTACGGATATTCCCCGACAAAAAGAATATTCCCCGACCAATCGAATATAATATGACAACTTGCATACTTTGCAAAATTTATAAATACTAACCATAACTATTATATCAAATCTACACCATAATATAAAAAAAAATTATTTCGAAAAAAATTAAATATTTATTCATAAAATCTGGGGTCTCACAGCTCTTTTGAGGTAAGGGATTGTAAGGGATAGTAAGGGATAGTAAGGGATAATAAGGGATGTTATTTTTTTAAAAATGATATTATTTCTTTTAATATCATTATACCGGAATATTGGTAAGATTTTTCTTGTGAAATTTTTATCTTTTCATGTCGGGGTTACTATTCACGAGTTACTATTCACGAGTTACTATTTATGAGTTACTATTCACGAGTTACTATTCATGAGTTACTATTTACGAATTACTATTCACGAATTACTATTCATGAGTTACTATTCACGATGGGTTACTATTCACGAGTTACTATTCATGACAAAGTTGGTTTCTTTTTCTAACCAAATTATAGTTGATTTATGAATATTATTATTGAGATTAAAATTATATGTTGATCATATTATTTTTTATTATCATATATAGCATTTGTATAACCCTAATGATAATATTTCTCTTTGACTTGAGTGTAAAGATGGGTAGATTTTTGGTACGATCATGACTATGGGTTCTCTTTGGCCAGTAGTGCAAAGTTGAATTTTTGACTGGTATGATCATGACCATTGAATTTATAATTGAATATCTTTAGCTTAAGTGCAAAGGTGAAATGATCAACATGGTTATAATTATTGGTTATATAAATTCTGAAATGATTATATATTTCTTTGAGATAATAATATATTTGGCCTGTAGTGCAAATATGAACTATTGAGGAATATCTTTGGCCTGTAGTGCAAAGATTAGTTATTGATGAATATCTTTAGCCCATAGTGCAAAGATGACTTATTGTTGAATATCTTTGGCATGTAGTGTAAAGATGAACTGTTGATGAATATCTTTGGCCCGTGGTGCAAAGATGAATTTATTAGTATGATTATGAACAGGAACTGTGATTTGGTATAACCATGATCTTTGATGTTTCAGGTAAAGACAGGTGATGAAAATTATCTTCGTCTTGGATGCGAAATTTAGAATCACAATTATGATTATGAATTATTCATATGATTGTGGAAAGGAACTGTTGATTGATGTTACAGGGATAAAACATTGTTGGTGGACTTTTAACGTGGAGAAGATAATAGACTTTATAGTCTATTTGACTCTTCTAATGGATTGCTCGTTCCGCTGCAACTATGGTTGAAAAATTTTATCATCTACCATATGTTCTAAATCTCTGATTTAATTCTGTT
Organism: Panax notoginseng; assembly: GCA_016801055.1. Taxonomy (NCBI): domain Eukaryota; kingdom Viridiplantae; phylum Streptophyta; class Magnoliopsida; order Apiales; family Araliaceae; genus Panax; species Panax notoginseng. The sequence goes on along the minus strand of CM029012.1, from coordinate 161,204,364 downwards.
GAAGGCTATTGATAATTTAATTATCTTTAGTCATGATATTTTTTACTGAGCTAGTTGTGCTCACCCTTCTGTTTCACAATTCCTTTCAGGTAATAAGAGTGTAGCTGGGTCGAGCGGGGGTAACAAGAGAATAGAATGGTGGTCATCATTTAGTAGTTATGTTTGGTAAATCATCTAGGGTGAGGCGAACCCAACGTTGGAATGGTGTTTTGCCACTATCATACAAGATGTCTAATGATATACAATCTCGTGTCATCATAAGACAGGGATGTGCTCATCCACTTGCTGAGTATATTTACGAGCACTACCTATATAATCTTGGTGTTTGTTTGAAGTATAATTCTCAATTAGAGACAGTAGAGATAATGATAAGTCAAGAGAAGACTCACCATTGGGAAGAATATGATAGTAACCTTCTTGTTTTTCTTTGGGGTCTATTGGGTCAACCAAAGATAATTCTGTGGCCATATGATATCTATCATAACCTAGAAGCATGACCTCCCATGTACGAGGGTTTCCTTGAGCACTTCCCAAAGATTCTAATTTCTAAAACAGTTTTTGACTATACCTTTATGTAATGTGTCATTGTGACGTGCTATCCAAGGTTGGGACATGAGTCACAGTTGGTATATATTTGTACCCAAACTCATAGCATATGTGTTGTTGTATTTTGCACGACAATTGTTGTAATAAAGTTGTAGTTGTTATCTGTACCATGTATTTGGCGACTCAAAATGGGTTGGATGGAATGGACCTATTTTGGGGGCGTTACATGAACGGTCCAGATTGTTTTACTTTTAATCGGACAGTCCATATTTAAAGCAAAATCTTTTAAATAAAATATAATATATTCTATTTATAATCTAATAAAATGAATAACTTTATAAAAGATTTTACTATGCAAATACTATGCATAATAAAATATAATATATTCTAATTATTGTCTAATAAAACAGATAACTTTATAAAAGTATTCTATTTTATATAAAAAGATTTTACTATTAGCCTAATAAAACGAATAAATTTATAAAAGTATTCTGTTTTATATAAAAAGTTTTTCTGTTTTATTACATTAATAATACCAATAAAATAAAACTGAGTGACTTATCACGTAAGCATCAATAATCAATACCGTGTGCTACTATGCAACCACGCGTATTACTGTACTTTTAACACCAGGTGTTTCAACAGTTAACGGTAAAACTTCCGCCGTTATTTTCATAAAAATATTTTTGTCGTTTTCTCAATCCGACAATAATTTCGTTGTGGGGTTCACCAATGATTGTACCGTCGTACGAATATTTTTCAACAAAAAGAATATTCCCCGACTAATCGAATATTCCTCGACACAACGAATATTTTATATCAACTTGCTTACTTTGCAAAAATTTTTTTACATATTACCCTTAACTTTAAACTTTTATCAATTTAACTATTTACCAAAATAGAAAAATTGAATACTTTTATTTCATAAAATTCGGGGTCTCACAATCATCCCTCCTTAGACAGAACTTCCTTAGACATTGTCAATAATGTTATCTAATAATATTATTCAAATAATATGAATTATTGATCTGATAATGGAGATAATGTGCAGTGACAATTATTGAAACAACAATAATGGAGATAATGTGCAGTGACAATTACTGTAATAATTATTGAGTAGTGCCTTCTTACGTAAGGATCAATAATTCAACAATACTGTATAATACCGTGTGCTACTGTGCAACCACGCGTATTACTGTATTTTAACCACCGGGTATTCTAACAGTGTTAACGGTAACTACTACGCCGTTATTTGTAAAAACTTAAACTTGTCGTTTTTTTCATCCGACCGTTTTTTGTTATGGGACCCACAAATGACTGCGCCATCGTACGAATATTTCCCGACAACAAGAATATTCCACGACCAAACGAATTTTCTCCGACAACAATGAATATTTTATAACCACTTGCTTATTTTGCAAAATTTGCACATTTCTTCCATAACCAAAGTATTATATCAAATTAACACCTTATTAATTCAAAATAATGAATAGAGAAAATTCAATTTTATTTATAAAAGGTTGGTGTGACGCCCCCAAAATTAGGTATACATCACCCATCTTGGGTCGTCAGATACATAGTACAGAATACAAATACAACTTACTAATACAACTGTCGTGTATAATACGACAAAACATAAACTATGAGTTTGAATACAAATATTATCTTCTAGAGAGTATTCATACTCAAAAGGAGTCCTCATTACATTTATTAACACACTATTACATAGAATAGTGAGGACTACTAACTAATACTATCATTCGAACCATCACTCCGTTCCCCGACTTGCCCCAGCTACGTTCTCATTTCCTGAAGAGAACAGTGAAAGAAAGGGTGAGCTCAACTAGTCCAGCAAGAAATATTATGACTAAGATAATGCAGAATAAATTATCATTAGTCTTCAACAATGTTAAACTGATAAAATATAATAGACATCAAGTTTAACTGCAGCGGAGCAAGCAATCCATTAAAAGAGTCAAGTAGAAAATAAACTCTACTATCTTTTATGATTTAAAAGGTTTTTCAACACTGTGATCGCTGGGACTCAGCTTAATAAAATAATCCACATCATCGAATCACCCCTGCACTACGGCCAAGGATATTCGTGTATTCATTAATGGTCATGATCATACCAACAACTGTCCATCAATGTACTACGGGCCAATGAGGACTTTTACCACATCATCTGTAACATTACGGTCATGATTATACCGAATAATCCCTGGTCATAATCATACCAAGTCCATCTATGCACTACAAGCCACAGATGACTTTTAACATTTTATAAACATGAGGATGATGACAATGATATAAGAATTCAATAAAACAAGTTCAAGAATTAATTTATCCAATAATTAACAACGTTCAAATTGTCAACATGATACTGCTTTGTGGAGTAAAATTCAAGAATACTTAGAAGAATATTTTCATAAAAAGATACTGGATGAAACGCAATTATCAAGGATATTCCACAAATTTCATGGAGTATAGAAGTCAAAACTTAAACAACTGAGTACAATAAAGAATGGAATAACAAAAGAAATCACAATGCATGCGATAGACCGCACAAACAGGTTATTTCAACAGAATAATAAATAATGGAACCAGGTCCGACGTAAACGCACAGACAGGATATTCCGACAGAATAATAATAAAGACGGAACCAGGTCCGGTGTAAAACACACAGACATGATGTTCCAACAGAATAATAATAAAAATGGAACCAGGTCCGGTGTAAAACACACAGACAGGATGTTCCAACAGAATAATAATAAAAACGGAACCAGGTCCGGGGTAAAACACACAGACAGGATGTTCCAACAGAATAATAGAAGAATGTCACCAAGTATAGGGTAGACCGCGTATACTGGTTATTCCAACAGAATAATAAAGAATGGAATAACAGAAGTTCTCTTCATGAATATAAAAGAAATAATATTCCCTACCTTAAAAGAACTGGATATTGGAAAAGTGAAGTAGCAGAATACTTTTATTCTCTCTCTCTTATTCTCTCTATACTTTCTCTCTCTATAGCTTGAATGAATTCGTGAAAAATAATGAAGCCCTAGGCATCTATTTATAGAAAAACTGAGGGTGGCTCTTGGTCTTAACGAAGGGTTAAATGACTCTTGGTCATAACGAAGGGTCAAATGACTCTTGGTAATATTGAAGGGACAACTACTATTAACGAAAGTAATTACTATTGACCAAGGTAAATACTATTGACGAAGGTAATTACCATTGACCAAGGTAAATACTATTGACGAAGGTAATTACCATTGACCAAGGTAAATACTATTGACGAAGGTAATTACTATTGACCAAGGTAACTACTATTGACCAAGGTAAATACTATTGACCAAGGTAAATACTATTGACCAAGGTAAATACTATTGACCAAGGTAAATACTATTGACGAAGAGACTGTTAGATGATGACATATGGCCCCCCATAAAAAAATTACCAAACTTACCACTACGTCTCAATTATTGATTTAATAATATAACATATTATACCGATGATACTATGACAATAATTTAAGAGATATGATGCAGCAATTACTGTAGCAATAATTGAGTATAGCTGAGTGACTTCTCACGTAAGCATCAATAATCAATACCGTGTGCTACTATGCAACCACGCGTATTACTGTACTTTTACTACCGGGTAGATCAACAGTTTTAACGATTTTAACGGTAACACCCCAGCCGTTATTTTTATAAAAAGATAATTTTGTCGTTTTCTAACTGCGACTATACTTCTGTTGTGGGGTCCACCAATGATTGTGCCGTCGTACGAATATTCCCCGACAAAAAGAATATTTTCCGACCAAACGAATATTTTAAAACAACTTGCTTACTTTGTAAAATTTATAAATAATACCCACAACTATAATATTATATCAAATCCACACCATAATTATTTCGAGAAAATTAAATATTTATTCATAAAATCTGGGGTCTCACAATCTCCCCTCCTTATGGAATTTCGCCCTCGAAATTTACGTACATACCTGGTATGCCGAACAGGTGAGGATACATTGACTTCACTTCAAATTCTAACTCTTGAGGTATAACCTTTGAGCGTCGAATATGATCCTTCTTATCCAAGATTTTAACACGTATCTCCTCAAACATTAAATCATCCGCTATCTCGTCCGGTTCTAAATTAATAATGTCGTTCGGGTCGTCCACATATTTACGTAACATTGATACGTAAAAAAAAATGTTCTGAACACGCAACATACTTGGCGGTAAAACGAGTCTATAGGCCACACTTCCTACTTCATCGAGGATTTCAAATGAGTCAATTAAATCGAGAGTTGAGATTTCCTCCCTTTGTCAATTCGTGCTTCTAGAATAACGCCCTCTTGAACCTTCTTCTTCACATTCATCAGCTCTGGGTGTGTAGCTTGAACAGCTTTAACGTTATCGATTAAAGTCGATTTTACTCGTATATTCGTTATCTTCATATGGGCCCCTCGAGTCTTTAACTCTATCTTCGTCATTTGTAAGTTATACGAAATGAGTTTTTGTTTTAACAACATCGCCCTCATAAACACATACGATCTTCTACTCAACACGTCAGCTACCACGTTCGTTCTTCCACAATGATATTGAATAGTACGGTCGTAATCTTTAACAGCTCGAGCCAACGTCTTTGGCGCATGTTACGTTCATTTTAGTTGAAGAAATATTTGAGGGTTTAAGAAATGGGTTTTGTACTGGGGTCAATACAAAATTCGATTTTACGCTCTGGGGTAGGCTAAGAAGTCTTCAAGAATACGTCAAGAAATTTATTAACAATAGAAATATCGTTCAAAACTGCGACCCTCATCCAAGACTTGGATTGCACGTCACATTGATACCTATCAACTTGTCACCGTTATTCATAACGTTGCCTTCAGAAAGTCTGGCTTTGGTGCATTCCACACAAGGAAGTCATCAGCGAAAGGATTGGGGCTCTTTATTTATGGCTTGATATGACAATGATTGACTTTAGTGGTTTGGTTACTTGAATTCGCATAACAGGTTGGTTAGGAATATGAAAGTTAACAACCTTACGAAAAACATGATGAGCAGTTAACCAATCGTTTCCAAAAAATCACATCAATGCAAGTATTTTCAAAGAGATAAGATCAACAGGTAACGTGAAAGTATTGATTTGAACAAGATTTATAAATAGTGAAGGTAACAAAGGTTTCTCCCAACGGAATTTCAACAGAGAAATCAAAGTCTAACTTCTCTGGAGTTAAGTTCAAATATGGAACACAACTAGGTGAAATAAAAGAGTGAGTAGAACCGGTATCTAACACGGTATAGACTTCGCAAGAGTTTATGACTAACATACCCGTGATAATTTTATTCAGGTTCCTCGTCACGAAAAAAACGCTCTCTCTTAAACTACTGGCTTTGGTTTTTCTAGGACGGTCTTTGGTGCCTCCATCCTATCTGAACTTATCTTCGGTGAACGACAAAATCGGGCTAAGTGACCTTCTCTTCCACAATTATAACATGCTTTAGACGGCATCGCGTAGTTTGGACTGATATGCCCCTCCCCTCCGCATTTGAAAAATATGATAGGTGGTCGTTCTCCATCCTTAACAACGGTTGCTGGTGCTGACGTCTTTCCATCATTGTTGAATTTTCGCTTCTTAAAATGTCCATTCTTATTGTTTTTGCCCTGATTACCACCGAAGTGGTTACCATTTCTGGCCTGTTGATTCCCTCCTCGCTTGTTGTCACCGCTTCGATGACTACTCTCACTGGTATTATCATTTTGTCGACTGCTCTCTTTTGGTTGCGTTGACTCGTTATCGCGCTCCACTAACTGAGCCCTATTCACAATATCTGAATACAAACACAGTTTATGAGAAATAAGATGTTGACGTATCTCAGGTTTCAAACCTCGCAAAAACATTCGCGTCATTCGCTCTTCATTATCCACTAAGTGGAATGCAAATCGGGACAACTCGGCAAACTTGGCTTCGTACTGCGACACGGTCATGTTGTTTTGCTCCAACTTGATAAATTCCACCTCCTTCATGTGACGAATACTTTCGGGAAAGTACTTGTCATTGAACAGTTCTTGGAACTTCTCCCAAGACATCTTGAGTGCGTCAGGCTGGGTACGTTTTACAGATTTCCACCAGTAATCTGCCTCTTCACGCAACATAAAGGTGGCAAAAGGAACCTTTTGCTCCTCGGAGCATCCCAAGACATCAAATATCTTGGTGATCTGCTTTAACCACGTCTCCGCCTTAAGTGGTTCTGGCTTTCCCAAAAACTCCGGTGGTCCCAGCTCCTTGAATTGCTTAGCGGTGACCAACCGTGGGTTGCCATTGTTTCCTCCTGCATTATGAACAGGAGCCGCCTTCGCCTGATGTTGCATGAATTCTAAAAAACTCCTAAACATACCGTCATTCGTCAATTGATCAGTGTTGTTGTTTACAGGAGGATTATTGCCATCCTGTTGCACATTGTCTTGATTATTGATCTGGGGAGAATCAACGGTCTCCTGTGCTCCATTGCTATTCTCAACATTCTCAGATGCCATTTGCAAATACTGCAACAAAATAAGGGTTAATTAACATATAACATATTATCCATATACTTTGACCGACCAATTAAATATCAAATAAACTTAGGTAGGTCATACTAGCGAAGGAATTTCCCGTCTCTCCCCTCCTAGTTCTATTCTCATATCCTAGCCAGGGATCATATCTCTAAGCTCTGATACCAACTGTGACGCCCCCAAAATTAGGTATACATCACCCATCTTGGGTCGTCAGATACATAGTACAGAATACAAATATAACTTACTAATACAACTGTCGTGTATAATACGACAAAACATAAACTGTGAGTTTGAATACAAATATTATCTTCTAGAGAGTATTCATACTCAAAAGGAGTCCTCATTACATTTATTAACACACTATTACATAGAATAGTGAGGACTACTAACTAACACTATCATTCGAACCATCACTCCGTTCCCCGACTTGCCCCAACTACGTTCTCATTTCCTGAAGAGAACAGTGAAAGAAAGGGTGAGCTCAACTAGCCCAGTAAGAAATATTATGACTAAAATAATGCAGAATAAATTATCATTAGCCTTCAACAATGTTAAACTGATAAAATATAATAGACATCAAGTTTAACTGCAGCGGAGCAAGCAATCCATTAAAAGAGTCAAGTAGAAAATAAACTCTACTATCTTTTATGATTTAAAAGGTTTTTCAACACTGTGATCGCTGGGACTCAGCTTAATAAAATAATCCACATCATCGAATCACCCCTGCACTACGGCCAAGGATATTCGTGTATTCATTAATGGTCATGATCATGCCAACAACTGTCCATCAATGCACTACGGGCCAATGAGGACTTTTACCACATCATCTGTAACATTACGGTCATGATTATACCGAATAATCCCTGGTCATAATCATACCAAGTCCATCTATGCACTACAGGCCACAGATGACTTTTAACATTTTATAAACATGAGGATGATGACAATGATATAAGAATTCAATAAAACAAGTTCAAGAATTAATTTATCCAAGAATTAACAACGTCCAAATTGTCAACATGATACTGCTTTGTGGAGTAAAATTCAAGAATACTTAGAAGAATATTTTCATGAAAAGATACTGGATGAAACGCAATTATCAAGGATATTCCACAAATTTTATGGAGTATAAAAGTCAAAACTTAACCAACTGAGTACAATAAAGAATGGAATAACAAAAAAAATCACCATGCATGCGATAGACCGCACAGACAGGTTATTCCAACAGAATAATAAATAATAGAACCAGGTCCGACGTAAACGCACAGACAGGATATTCCGACAGAATAATAATAAAGACGGAACCAGGTCCGGTGTAAAACACACAGACAGGATGTTCTAACAGAATAGTAATAAAAATAGAACCAGGTCCGGTGTAAAACACACAGACAGGATGTTCCAACAGAATAATAATAAAAACGGAACCAGGTCCGGTGTAAAACACACAGACAGGATGTTCCAACAGAATAATAGAAGAATGTCACCAAGTATAGGGTAGACCGCGTATACTGGTTATTCCAACAGAATAATAAAGAATGGAATAACAGAAGTTCTCTTCATGAATATAAAAGAAATAATATTCCATACCTTAAAAGAACTGGATATTAGAAAAGTGAAGTAGCAGAATACTTTTATTCTCTCTCTCTTATTCTCTCTATACTTTCTCTCTCTATAGCTTGAATGAATTCGTGAAAAATAATGAAGCCCTAGGCCTCTATTTATAGAAAAACTAAGGGTGGCTCTTGGTCTTAACGAAGGGTCAAATGACTCTTGGTCATAACGAAGGGTCAAATGACTCTTGGTAATATTGAAGGGACAACTACTATTGACGAAAGTAATTACTATTGACCAAGGTAAATACTATTGACGAAGGTAATTACTATTGACCAAGGTAAATACTATTGACGAAGGTAATTACTATTGACCAAGGTAAATACTATTGACGAAGGTAATTACTATTGACCAAGGTAACTACTATTGACCAAGGTAAATACTATTGACCAAGGTAAATACTATTGACGACGGTAATTACTATTGACGACGGTAATTACTATTGACCAAGGTAAATACTATTGACGACGGTAATTACTATTGACGACGGTAATTACTATTGACGAAGAGACTCTTAGATGATGACATATGACCCCCCATAAAAAAATAACTAAACTTACCACAACGTCTCAATTATTGATTTAATAATATAATATATTATACCGATGATACTATGACAATAATTTAAGAGATATGATGCAGCAATTACTGTAGCAATAATTGAGTATAGCTGAGTGACTTCTCACGTAAGTATCAATAATCAATACCGTGTGCTACTATGCAACCACGCGTATTACTGTACTTTTACTACCAGGTAGTTCAACAGTTTTAACGGTTTTAACGGTAACACCTCAGCCGTTATTTTTATAGAAAGATAATTTTGTCGTTTTCTAACTACGACTATACTTCTGTTGTGGGGTCCACCAATGATTGTGCCGTCGTACGAATATTCCCCGATAAAAAGAATATTTCCCGACCAAACGAATATTTTAAAACAACTTGCTTACTTTGTAAAATTTATAAATAATACCCACAACTATAATATTATATCAAATCCACACCATAATTATTTCGAGAAAATTAAATATTTATTCATAAAATCTGGGGTCCCACAGTTGGGGTCTTACAGATAACTCTGGAAAAATCAGTTCCAGCCTCGGAGATAAACCTAGGAGGTCAAGCCAACCTCAGAGATAATCATGAGAAAAGACTGCTATAACTGTGTAAAAATCGGAGATAACCCCGAGAGGGGCAAAATGATCATTTTGCCAACTCAACTTTAACTCAAATACACTTATTTCAACTCAATTTGCTTCAAAAGAAGTCCTACAAGAACCATATCTTAACTTTCAAGCGCAAACTACACAAAATAGCTCAACGGACTGCTTGACGGAAACCCGGAAATGCCATTTCGGTTATGGACCCATCTTCCCGGAATCAAAAAAAGGCAAATCATATGTCATTGCATATCTCTCGGAAAGAGCTTTCCGAAATGGTATGACACGCTTCCATCGAACTCCCGGAATGAAAGTTATGAAGGTTCGAGCGAACAACGTGTTGTCCGAGTACACGTACTTCGAAACGACAGAACACACATTGCCCGAGGCACCCCGGGCAGCCGCAGGTACATCTGCGGCTCTCCCCTCTATAAATAGAGGGCTTGGGGTGGCCATTTTGTAAGGAAAATAGGCGAGGAATTCATGTCCAATTTGCTCTATACACACTATAAACTGAGTACTTTCTCATTTTAAATACTTGTGAGCTTATATTTGGCTACTTTTTTACCGGTGAGAACCGAATGTTCATCTATTTAAAGCTATTAAAGTCTTTTTTGGCAGTCCACTGTAAGCCTTCTTACATTACTTAAAGCTTTTTCTCCACTTTTTGCACACACATTTGTTCACGTTGAGAGTCGTGTTGTGTGTGTATGCCCGGATTTCGATCTGTGGCTTTTTATTTCTTTTATATGTATATATAGGGGATGCATCCATAGCAACCGGTTGCCATGGATACTATTCGGCAACCAATATCTCCACCGTTGATCAAATTAATGAATGGCTGAGATTTTAAAAAATAATAATAATAGAAGCACCGCTACACAAAGTAGCGGCTTACTAAAAAAAATATTAACTAGATAATATCTTTTAATTTCTTTTTAATTAACTAGATAATATCTTTTGGAGAGAGAAAATTCAAAGTAACTTGTCTAATAATATTTAATTTAAAATTTTAATTTAACTAACTAATATTAATATTAAAAATAATATTAACTAGATAATATCTTTTTGTTCTACTTTTAAAATAAATATTATTACAAAATTATTATCTTAAACTTTTAAATTAAATATTATTACAAAATTATTATCTTAAACTTTTAAATTAAATATTAGTAGACAAGTTGCTTTGAATTTTCTCTCTCCAAAATGCCAACCGCTACACATAGTAGCGGCTTGGTGTTTAAATTTTTTTTTTTTACTTTGTTGTAGGTTTTAGTAATAATATTTATTTTATTATTACAAAATTACAAAAATAATATTATTTAATATTAATAATAATATTAACTAACTAATAATTTTGTAATAATATTTAATTTAAAAGTTTAAGATAATAATTTTGTAATAATATCTATTTTTAAAGTGGGACAAAAAAATATTAGCTAGTTAATATTATTTTTAATATTAATATTAGTTAGTTAATATTATTAATAATAATAAAATCATTTAGTAATATAAATTGAGACAAACAAAATGGGACAAACAAATAAATTGGATAAAGCAGGGAAAGCCGCTACTATGTGTAGCGGTTGACTTATTGTTTTTTAGTAAGCCGCTACTTTGTGTAGCGGTGCTTCTATTATTATTATTATTTTTTAAAATCTCATCCATTCATGTGACGCCCCCAAAAATAGGTATAATCACCCATCTTGGGTCGTCAGATACATGGTACAGAATACAAATACAACTGTCGTGTACAATATAACAAAACATAACTGTGAGTTTGAATACAATTATTGCCTACTAGAAACTATACAAACTCAAAAGGAGTCCTCATTACAATTATTGTCACACTATTTAATAGAATAGTGAGGACTACTAATACTATCATCTAGTCCATCACTCCATTCTCCGACTCGTCCCAGCTATATTCTCATTTCCTGAAGAGAACAGTGAAAGAAAGGGTGAGCTCAACTAGCCTAGTAAGAAATATTATGACTCAGATAATGCAGAATAAATTATCATTAGCCTTCAACAGTGTTAAACTGATAAAATATAACGAACATCAAGTTTAACTGCAGCGGAACAAGCAATCCATTAAAAGAGTCAAGTAGAGAATAAAATCTACTATCTTCTATGATTTAAAAGGTTCTTCAACACTGTTATCGTTAGGACTCAGCTTAATAAAATAATCCACATCATCGAATCACCCCTGCACTACGGTCAAGGATATTCGTGTATTCATTAATGGTCATGATCATGCCAACAACTGTCCATCAATGCACTACGGGTCAATGAGGACTTTTACCACTTCATTTGTAACATTACGGTCATGATTATACTGAATAATCCCTGGTCATAATCATACCAAGTCCATCTATGCACTACAGGCCACAGATGACTTTCAACATTTTATAAACATGAGGATGATGACAATGATATAAGAATTCAATAAAACAAGTTCAAGAATTAATTTATCCAAGAATTAACAACGTCCAAATTGTCAACATGATACTGCTTTGTGGAGTAAAATTCAAGAATGCTTACAAGAATATTTTCATGAAAAGATACTGGATGAAACGTAATTATCAAGGATATTCCACAAATTTCATGGAGTATAGAAGTCAAAACTTAACCAACTGAGTATAATAAAGAATGGAATAACAAAAGAAATCACCATGCATGTGATAGACCGCACAGACAGGTTATTCCAATAGAATAATAAATAATGGAACCAGGTCCGGCGTAAAATGCACAGACAGAATATTCCAACAGAATAATAACAAAGACGGAACCAGGTTCAGTGTAAAACACACAGACAGAATGTTCCAACAGAATAATAATAAAGACGGAACCAGGTCCGGTGTAAAATACACAGACAGGATGTTCCAACAGAATAACAGAAGAATGTCACCAAGTATAGGGTAGACCGCGTATACAGGTTATTCCAACAGAATAATAAGAAATGGAACAACAACAGTTCTCTTCATGAATAAGAAAGAATAACACCCCTTACCATTTTAAAGAAGAACTAAAATAAGGAAGTAGTTAAGTAGCAGAATACTTTTCTTCTCTCTCTCTATAGTTTCTCTCTCTAGAGTTCAGTGAATTTGTAAGAAATAATGAAGGAATGAGCTGCTATTTATAGAAAAATAGAATGCATAGTAACTAATCCATGAACGGTCCAGATTGATTACTTTAATCTGACGGTCCATATTTAAAGAAAAATCTTTTAAATAAAATATAATATATTTTATTTATAGAATAACTTTAATAAAGTATTCTGTTTTATATAAAAAGATATTTCTGTTTTATTACGTTAATAATACGAATAAAACAAAACTTTATTATCGCTAAATAATTCATATTATTAACTGACAATAATTGAATCAAACTAAGTGACTTCTCACATAAGCATTAATAATCAATACCGTGTGCTACTATTCAACCACACGTATTACTGTACTTTTACTACCGAGTAGTTCAACAGTATCAATGGTAAAACTTTCGCCGTTATTTTTAATAAAATATTTTTGTCGTTTTCTCAATCCGATAATAATTCTGTTGTGGGGTCCACCAATGATTGTGACGTCGTACGAATATTCCCTGTTAAAACGAATATTCCCCGACCAATCGAATATTATATAGCAATTTGCGTACTTTGCAAAATTTATAAATATTACCCACAACTATAACATTATATCAATTTCACTCCATAATATTCAAAAATGATATTTATAGAAAATTCATCTTTATTTATAAAAGTTGGGGTCTTACAATAATTAAAATGTATTGTGTTAAAAAAAGATAATTAAACACACACACACACACACACACACACACACACACACACACACACACACATATATATATATATATATATATATATATATATATATATCTATATATTTAGAATTAAAATTTGATAACATACAAGGGTAAATATGTAACATTTTCTATTTAGTCAAATCTTTAATGCACATCAAACGTTAACAAAAACCAATGGTCCGATGATGACATATGGATAGGGAACAACACATAGTCAACATTTATCCATGGTGTGTTGACATCCATAAACAGGCCATGAATGTATTTAGCAACATCACCTTCCCTAGACAATACACTCTTATCTGCATTTTTACTTGTATACTCCTCAAAAAGAGAGGTCATCTTGGCATGGAACCAACAGTCCGTAGTCGTTGCCCTTATATGCACACTATTAGAATGTCTGGCCAGTTTACGCAAATAATATAATACAACATTGATGTGCTGAACCAAAAAAAAATATAAAATATTAATAGTTGATGAAAAATAACATTATGTAATGAATGTAACCAACACTGTTAACGCTAGTTACTTAAACAACTAAATAATGTAACCATAACTAAAAAAACATAATTTGAAAAAAAATAACTCACATCGTCGTCTAACCATTGCCCAGGAGTCTTTAATTTATAAAACCACAATTTTGATGAAATTGGGATAGACCCAAATACAAGAGCATGTTCGATAATGTCATTCTTCCCAGGGAATTTGTCCGTCCTTCAATATAAAAACATATTAGTATACACGCTAACATTAACAATCACCGAATTAGTATACACACTACGCAAAAACAAATTTATTTGTTTCATAAAAAACTATAGCATTGTTAGCATTAAAAAACAAACATTTTCCTGTTGTTAAGTCCTATTTTAAACCACTGTTCAAACAATGCCTCTTCAAATTTTGACGACATTTCCATGCAAACTTTGGGAAATGTAGAAATAACAGCAACTCTTTAACTAGCACCCGAAGCATTAGACGATAAACCAGCCGAATCAAACGTTGATGTATATGGAGACCGCAGAACAACACTCTTTGCATGTTGACGGACAGGTCTACTACTGGCTTTACCGACGCTTTTCTCCAATTCATTACACTGAACTATGTCTTGTGTAGTCAGAACCATCTCATCAAGTACAGATTTGCTTTCTGCCTCAAATTTATTCACCTTTTACAATTGACAAAAAATGTAACAAATACAATTAGATTTTCACATAAACACATGCATTTAACTAATATATGCAATAACAAACTGTTGTAAATAGGTAAAAATTGAACAATAATTGACATATTAAAGTGAACATATCATAATAGAAACAAAAACAAAATAAATCAAAAACCAAGCAGTTATACAGTGGTAACCAACACACATTGTAATAGTAACCAACCAATATAATAATAGTAAACAATCCATAATACTAAATAGATATAAATTGGTTACTGTTCATTATATATTTGATTGCTGAATAATGTTGATTTGATTACATTATAGTTTTCAAATGAGTTCTATTGATTTTTTAATACTGATTGTTACTCATCATATACATTGGTTACCTTCCTGCAACTGCTATTTACTATATAATGATGTCTTGGCTACTGTAAAATATTATACTGTCTGATGCACTATTATTTACTGCCTAATGCAGTTTTGGTTACTATAAAACATTATACTTATTACTGTCTAATGCATATTTGGTTACTACAAAACATAAACACATGCAGTCAACAACTATATTTAATAAAAAAATGAATGAACAATAATCGACATATTAAAATGAACATATCATATTAGTAACCAAAACAAAATAAATTACTAATCATATTATAATATAGTAGTAACCAACACACAATGTAATAGTAACAAACCAATAATATAATATTAAACATAATATATATAATAGTAACCATATCACAATATAACAATAACCAAAAATAAAAAACATATCAAAAACACGATGGCATGTCATTATAACACTAACCTCACCAGCAACATACACAACAATCTCTTTACCAGTGCATTGGCTTAATATGTCAAACGATGGCACGCCATTATTCTTGCCAATCTGTGAAAAATAAAAAACAATCAATTAATCATTTAAAAAAAGACATATAACACAACAAAACAAACAAATATGTCTAACCTTGACATTTTCTGCATCATCATCAATTTTATTTCATGTTGTTCTTCAACCACAGCATCATGTTCAAGTTTATTAACAATTTCAAATTCGTTCACATCCTTCTTCTCATCAAAATTCACCACATAATCACCATAATTATTCTTACTTATTTTTGAACCATCATCAACATCCCCATCAACACGGGGGTCTTCACACTCTTTAACAACTTCATCAACCATAACAACATCTTCACAATCTTTAACGACTTCATTATCAAACTCACATTTTTCTCATCGCCTTTCAACCCATCATCATAAACCTCATCATCATCATTATTATTATCTACATCATCATCACCATCAACACCATGATCAGCCTCATCAGCTTCATCGCCTACATCATCTTCATCATCATCATCATCATCATCATCATCAGAATCACCATCAACTTGTTTGTCCCCTACACCTTTGATCCCGCGTAACTCATCTCTAATAATGGACCTAAAGTCTCTACATAACTGAACATGAAGAACATGCATATCATCCTTAATAACAACCCGCAATTTTATAATGTCTTTATTAATATCAGCCCGCAATTTTACAATGTCTTTCTTAATTTCAGACATTTTCTTCTCTAACGGCCTAAACCGTGAATCAATTACATCTTTAACTTCAGACATATCAAATCCAATGTTGTCACCCTTAACTTTTTTTGAACCCTTCTTATCAGCATCCTTCCCACTTAAAAATTGAAGCCCACCTAAATCAAACCGATCCTTCTCCTCGGACGTGGGAATTAGACTTTTTATCCTCAACTGAAAAATATTAAGTACATTTAGTATAATAACTGACAAACATTGAACAAATACAGTAAAAAAAATAGTAAATAACTAATCATAAAACATAATTAGTAACCAACTACATATATGCAGGTAATTAAATGTATATACATCAGTAACCAAAATAATTAAGAAAGATAGACAAAATATGTATACCCGGGTAACTAACAAAATTGTTATTAGAAACACGAGGGTAATTTATTTAGTAACCAAACGCGTATATTCAAGTAACAAAATACATTGTTATTATTAACACAAACATAACTAATCAGTAACCAATTGAGTATATAAAGGTAACTAACTACTTTGCTAACTGCAAAAATCACAACATAAAATCAGTAACTAAATATATAACTAAAGGTAACAAATTATACTCTTAGCAATAAACTGCATACATGTACGCAACACAATACTAATTCATTCAACTTGTCATTCGTAGGGGGCTTCACTAACTCCTTCCATCTAAATAAACGGACATCCGAAGGATGCTCATCATTGCATATGCCCCGAAACTTGGAATACATAAGGTAGACCATTCAACTTGTACAATTTTATATAATTATCTCTGTAGAAATTATATATTGACCCACCATTCCTTCCTTTCTTCAATCTCCCCTTCAAAGCATTTGACAAAGAGTACTTTGTCATCTCGAAAGCAACTTTCCCCCAAGGAAAACTATTAACATCACCATAACATAGAAAATTGACCATTGCCCCATCCACATGATTTTCAAAAATTGTGGATAAAATAAAATTAAAAACCAAAAAAACCAATGACATCTTAACTGCCTCATCATCATCATCAAAAACTGCCTTCCGATAAACCCTACTAATACTACTACGCGTAACAGCTTCATGCCCAAAAAACTTTTCAATAAGCATATTCTCCATACCTTTATACGCAGTAATATCATCCTCACCCTGCCATCTCAACCCAGAAATTAGACAAAACTCAGACAAACCAAATCTGACCCTTTTATCCCCAAACAAAAACCACATTTCTCCAGCATCACTCTGATGAACCTCCCTTATAAGAGCATGGTGAATAATATGGGAATACATTTGGTGCTGATCACCGAACTCCATAAAATTTCCAAAATATGTTGCCTTCAACTTCTCCAACTGACTTTCGTTCAGTTTCTTGGCAATCATGCTGGGGACTTCCACGTCGCAGCAATAAATAACTTTTTCATAAAATTTTCTGTTACATCCCTCATAATACAAATCCCATAACTGCAAATAAGCAAAATCAGATTTGCACAATTATTATTAACCAATAAAAAGCATTGTTTATATCATAAACATTTACATAGTAACCAACAAATAATATCATACTAACAAAAACATAATATAACAATTACACAATATCCAAAACAGACTATAAAAAGTTTTCGACATCCCACACTGAATGCACAAAAATAGTTACCATATCATAATATAACAGTAACCATAACATAATCAAACAGTAATCAAACATTTATATGATAGTAACCAAACAGTATATAATAGTAACCAAAAAGTTGTATGATAGTAACCAAACAGTTATATGATAGTAACAAAACAGTTATATGACAGTAACAAAACAGTTATATGACAGTAACCAATCACTTATAGCATAGTAACCAACACATGTTTACATAATAACATATCATATTATATGATAGTAACCAAACAGATATATCATACTAACCAAATAGTTATATCATATTAACCAAAACATGTTTACATAGTAACATATCAATTTATATGATAGTAACCAAATAAGTATATGATAGTAACAAAAACATTATCAACATGCATACCAAGTCCATTTCAGCCAACAAATGTTTACTACACAAATACATGATAACCAAAACAACATAAAAAGGTAACCAAAGTACCAAATTAAAAGAAAAACAATAGATTCCAAATCACAAGCAAACATTAACAACATACTAAACAAGTAACCAAATATTTATATGATAGTAACCAACATATATTTCCATGGTAACCAATACATACACATCTTTTAATGGTAACCATAACAGTAACCGAACAAGTATATGATAGTAACCAAACATCTTTTAATGGTAACCATAACAAAAAAAAAGTAACCAAATAAACCAAAACGATTGAACACAAGTGGTATCCAAATCAAAATCTTAACATTAACCAAAAACATACTAACTAAAAAACCAAACATTTATATGATCGTAAAATAACAAAGTTTAAATTAACAAACCTTTAAAATTTTGTCTGTTGGGATTATATTCTGGCTAAGCACTTGTCCTTCTGACTTAACTACATGGACATCAAAATCAGAATCTAACCGAACTTCAGGATGCTTGATATCACTATGAATCACCAACCTGTCCTCACTCTTCCTTGATTTCTGACCTGCATTATCCCCCTTCCCCTTCCTCTCCACAACAAACTTCTTCACTCCCTTTACAGAATCATCCTCCGTGATTCTCTTCCTCTTTCCGGACTTCTTCTTTGTATTAGCCATTCTACACAAATCGAACGAACAGAACAGACCAACTAATCGAACGAACAGAACAACGAAAATGGTGACCAACTAAGAAAAGTTTTCTGTGTTGACAGACTAACAACAATAACAACAGAAGTAAACGAAAATGGAGATCACTAGCGACGATAACTAGCAACGATAACAAGTAACAACACTCATACATGATCAACAGATAATAACACGAACAGAAAGAGAAGAAATGGAAGAACACGAACAAAGAGATAAAAAAAAGAGGGTTTCAGCACGCAAACGAGGGTTTAGAAATTGGAGATCACTAGCGACGATAACTAGCAACGATAACAAGTAACAACAATCATACACGATCAACAGATAATAACACGAACAGAAAGAGAAGAAATGGAAGAACACGAACAGAGAGAGAAAAGAGGGTTTCAGCACGAAAACGAGGGTTTAAAACAAAAGAGACGTGATGGCGGTTATCACGTCTTTCAAAATAAAAAAACCAATTATAATTTAGACACTAATTTGCCATGTCAGTCATTAATATTAATTCCTTAAATTAAGGATCTATAATTATATGTATATTGCAAATAAAAATAAAAAAGTGTAATATTTTTATAATTATTTTATATGTGTATGATTTTTATAATTATTTCTAACAATATACTAATATATGTAATTTATCCAAACTTTTAAAATGAAAAAAATCGCTCAAAAAATTAGACCTAGACTAGATTTCCGGGTTGTCCCAAACCCGTCGAGCCGTGAAACAGCCCCAGCATATTACTCGCTCCTCTGCTACTACTTATCTATCCATTTACCCAATCACTTGTCTCTCTACCATTCAATCCATGGCTTCTTGCACAGCAGCTGCTGCTGCAGCAACAAGTCTTCTCTCAAATCCTACTAAAGCTTACGTTTCCCCCAAATTCAAATCCTCCTTCTCCCAAACCCTTACTCTTCCCAATTCATTCTCCTCCTCATTTAACGGTCTCTGCAAACCCTTCCAATCTCGTTCCATCTCATCCCGCCCTTCCCACTCCCGTCGCAGCTTATTCGTCAGGGCTGTAAGTTTTCTCTTCTCTCCGTATATATTTGTTTGCTTTCCTGTTTCTGAGTTTTGGGTGTATGAATTTCTACTGACTACAGTTGTTTGTGGTTTGTGATTGTCTCTTAACTTATAAGGCATTGGAATCTGAATTCGCTTTAAGTTTGTTTTGTTTATTTAATCTTTTAATGGAGAATTTATGTTTTCTTTTTTCACAAAATAACCTTTTATTTTAGTAAAAATGCATAGCAATGAAGTCTCCGATTTAAAATATTTTTGTTTGAATAAAAATGTACCCTTTTTACAATATATCTTCTGTTTCTGTATTTCTTAATTTTTAAAGCTTGTGTGTATGTCAAATTTTCCAATTGGTAGTTCAATCCATGCAATATGTGTTTATTGCTTCTTATTTTTCTCTTCCTTCAGGGTGAGCTTCCACTGGTTGGAAATGTAGCACCAGACTTTGAGGCAGAGGCTGTGTTTGATCAGGAATTTATCAAGGTATCCTATTGGAACAGAGTTATAATGATGAATGGTGATCCATCTTGGCCTCTGCAAATGCTACATATTTTTAATAATTTGATTTATGGGTTCAAAATTGAGTGAACTCTGTGAGGAACGACTATGAGTGGTCTATATCAGTGTTATTATTCATAGGAATCAGGCGGTTATGGGATTGTATAGAGTTACTAATTAAATGTTGTCAACTTTACAATATTAGTGATGGTGTGCTATTTCATTTAGCCTTTGTATTGGCAAATACTAAGAAGAATATTACTTCAAAATTCTATATATGGAGTGTTTGTTTTTTCTCGGTATAGAATCATGGGGTTGACTGCCTTTTGTTGCTCTACACTGAATCACTTTGGTATTCACAAATACGTTTTATTATGTGTCCAAGTAAGGATTGTGGAAAAATTGTAAATTATTATACACGGCATCTGGGGTCAACAAATTTTAGTTTACTCATTCCAAGACTCGAACTATGCAACATATTACATGTACAATATTAGTCACATTTTCTGTGTATTTTAGTTTTTATTCTTGTTTAATGAGCGTTTGCTTGCAGGTTAAACTCTCTGAGTACATCGGAAAGAAATATGTAATTCTATTTTTCTATCCCCTGGACTTCACGTTTGTTTGCCCAACAGGTAATTTGACACTGAGGAAGTAAATCAATTATTGATTGTATCATATACTTTAGTTACTGATTGAAGACTTGTAATAGTGGTATTTTTTATTTATCCTCCTTTTTCTTTCTGTTGTTTCTTGTGTAGAGATCACTGCTTTCAGTGATCGCCATGCCGAATTCCAGAAGTTGAACACAGAAATCTTGGGCATTTCCGTAGATAGTGTGGTGGGTGCTTTTCCTATTTATTCTATTACAGAATTGTGTGTGACAACTTTGTTTTGGTTTTTTGTAATTACACAAGTTAATTGCTTTTACAGAGGACAATGTAAAAACCCTATAGAAAGTTGAGGGATATTATTCATCCCAACTTAAATCGACTTTATATGCAATTTAGTACAGTGTGCTAATTTACTTCACTAGTGAGAGCAGGTTTTGGTCAAAGTATTATTGTAAATGATGCTAACCTTCATTTACAGTGTAGGTTAGGACTTCCTTAAAATCTGTGTTATAGGAAGTGCTGCAGTTATTCTTTATGCAGTTTTTGAAATCGGTTTTCTTTAAATCAGCTTATTCTTTGTGCATTTTTTGAAATTATAAGACATAATTTTTTGGCCTGGTCGTAGGTAGTTTGAATCGTGAGTCGTGACAAATGCTGGTTGTCATTAGGCAATATCTGCTGTATTGTAAATCTTGTACTTATATGTTGGATCCTTGATAGCTTTATATGTTTCGATTTGTATTGCTGTTTTTGTAGTTCTCCCACCTTGCGTGGATTCAAACTGATAGAAAGGCAGGTGGGCTGGGTGATCTGAACTATCCATTGATTTCTGATGTGACCAAATCGATTTCAAAATCTTTTGGTGTGCTGATTCCGGATCAGGTATGATTTGTCTCTCACTTGTAATATTTAGTGGTATGTATTCTGCGTGAGTAAGAGGATGTATTGTAGTTGGCTACTGGGAAGGTTTTTCCTGTTTAACTATATTAATATATAAACATAGGTTTTGTGTATAATAATAATCCCTGAATTGATTTTGTTTAGCAAGCTTGGTACTTCTTAATGCATGTTGTGCTGCTCATAAACTTTAGTAGTAGACTAGTAGGAGTAGTATTCTTTACAGTAATGCTTCATGGTTTATACATTTTCTGATCATCACATATCTTGGCTATCATGATTTTATGCCTTCAGTTTTTCTTTCCTCATCACTTGTATCATGGAAACAGTATCCGTTAAATCTTCATTTCTAGCTAATTAAGATTCTTGTCTTGTCTTGTCTTATATGTCCTATGCAGCTCGTAGCATCAAGGATTTATCTAACACTCTTCACACCTATCCTTCATTATACATAGGAGTTGGTTGTTTAGTCCGTCTTGGTGATTATTTAGTCAAATGCAATATTCTACTCCCTTCGTCCGTAGAGCTTCCATTTAGAAAATCATACATTTCCCCCCTTTTAACCTCCTAACTATTTAATTAGCATTATTAGTATTAAATATACGGTAATTATAACCACTTTACATTACATGAAAATCTGGAATATTATATCACCTTTTGGTCTATTTTTAGGAGATTGGGTGGGAAAGGAAAATGGGACTTATTTTGGAATGGAGAGTTGGTATGTTAGCATCATAGTGTAATTTAATATCTAGATGAAATGATGGGTTAATGTTTTTTCATTATTGTGGTCTTTATCTGTATTATCTATATTTCGTGGCATTATATTACAATCAAAAATCTCCATGTTGCAGGGAATTGCATTGAGAGGACTTTTCATTATTGACAAGGAAGGGGTCATTCAACATTCAACCATCAACAATCTTTCTATCGGGCGTAGTGTTGATGAGACAAAGAGAACACTCCAGGTAATTTTATACTTATAATGTCAAGGGATAGATATTTAGGCCCTAGGTCTTCTACCTGAGCACCATACCCTCATAAATACTAGTCTTTGTATCAAACTAATTGGTTTACGTTTCTCCTGCAGGCATTGCAATATGTACAAGATAACCCAGATGAAGTCTGCCCAGCTGGATGGAAGCCTGGGGACAAGTCCATGAAGCCAGACCCTAAGCTCAGCAAGGAGTTCTTTGCAGCAGTATGAAGGCAATAGTGGGTATATTGGCATCTCTCGTCATTTGTAGAGGTTGTAGAGAGTTTTGTTTTCATGCAACTTGTTTTTCTAGTCTTGTTGTTGGGTTCCTGGAAGCACTTTGTGGGAATAAACTTGTTGAGCTAGACTCGGCATGTGTTTGAAAACCATTAATACATTAGTACACCAAAACAGGCCTTCTATTATCTACTAATTAGAAGCAGCTTTCTTCTTGCTGTACTCTGTTATGCAGTTGTGCCGTTTTCTGGGTATTTGTGGCTTCTTGTGACCTTCATTTCTTGAGTTTGCTCGAGGACATAAAAGAGCAGAAGTGATGATTTTGTGGGCTTCTTGTAGCATTTGGGCGTCCTCCTTTTGAGGTTATTATTAGTTGAGATGTTTAGTTTTGGAGCATTAACGGAATTTAAGCGGATTAGAATTTAAAACTGTTCAATTAAAGTAAATATGATATAAATACAATTATTTTTAAAATTTTAGTCAAGAATATACCACACATGATACAATTTCAAGGCCTTCAATTGAAATTTTGACCATTAATATCATCCATTACTTCAAATTACCACAAAATGCTTCACCATACGTGATGTATATATAAAACTTCTGACTACATAATTCCAGTCAACAAAAAGTAGCTTTGCCAGAGCTTGTACGGTCTAGTCTACCACCGTGTGGTGGAATGCTAAAACCCAAAAATAGACATGCTTAGTGTCGCATATATTTTTATGTTGATGAAACACCCTCTTTGGATACGAAATTTAGTCTATCCACCTGCTCCCAGATCAATTTGGATGCAACTTCATCATACTCGGGAACATATTCCTGATGCACAATAAATTTAAATAATTTCAGAACAACCTAAAATATCCACATTCATAATTTCCATAAATCATACTAGTATTTATTACTATAAACTTGCACTTTACTTTAGAGAGTAACCAAGTGTGACCGAGAGAAATCAATGCTAGAAAAAACGTGATGCTTGGCATAAGGACAATAATGCATCTTTTTGATGTCTAATCCCGCCGCAAAAAAGCAATCGCACGATACCAACTGCTAATAAAAACTAAAGCACTATGCTTAGTATCACCGCCAAGCTCTAATTAGTTGGTCTCTTATTCAAGGGAAGGCTCCAAAAAATATGACAACTTGTGGTTGTGGAGGGTCCTCCACATAAACTATTGCAACTTTACCTCGTTTAAAATTTGTATTATTATAAAGAATTTAAAGACAAATCTTTCTCCTTACGAAAATTTGGCTTTAATAATCTATGAAACGAGGCTTAATCTTAATCTATATATACCTCAAGCTTTCTAACCAACTCTTTGGCTGTCGGGGCAGACAAGATTATGCGACGAGCAGTGGGGGAGATAAAGAGTTCATCCACAGCCTTATCAAGGAAAGATAACAAGGAATCATAGTACCCTTCAACATTCAATAAGCCAACCTGCAAAAATAGAACAATGGGTTTAATTATAATATCAAAGCCTTTAATAACCAAAACATTTCTTTGACCATCATTTACATTTTTGTTCTAAAAGTTGTCCTCCCATTCAAACCGAAAACTTTAAATCATGCCACATGACTATTATTGAAATATATACCACATCTTCTATAGAATGATTTGCTCTCAAAACTCATCCCAATTGTAAAGATAATACAATCTTAGCAAATTGGTTATAAACCATGTCAACGTGTACAAGTTTGAATCTTGATCTCATAATTAATTTTTATTTTAAGCTAAAGGTACAAGATTGGTAACTCTTGACATATTTAGGATAGTAACGATTTACTTGTCCAATCTGGGAATTTTATATTCCAAACAGGCATACAGGAATATAAACATCTTTAATTCCTCGGTCATTCCAACTAAAATACGTTATTATCTTCACAACTGGTATCACATAAAATAATTGAGACAAAAGCTTTCTTGACCTAGTAAATGAAACCGGAAGACAATGTATCTTACGGGTTTACGGTGAATTCCAAGCTGAGCCCATGTGATGACTTCCAATAGTTCTTCCAACGTGCCGTAACCACCTGAGATTAGACATTGCTCAAATTGTTAGTGCATAGCAGTTTCATTTTATTTAGTTGTACTAAAGATTTACATTTAGGCTTTGGTACTTGTACCAGGGAGCGCGATGAAGGCATCGGCTTGGCGAGCCATCTCTGCTTTCCTCTGATGCATATCAGACACAGCTCTCACTTCCCCTATTGTCTCTCCAGTTATCTTTCATAACATTACATGATTAGTACTTATGAATGTCACATAGCTTAAGTTGACTTTAAAATAACTCAACATAATACAATATATTTTTCCACAGCAAACACATACTTAATTGAATTCTTTACAGGCTCAATCTGCCCTCATTTTGACATGTATCAATTTTTTTTGCCAAGTAATTACATTTTCAAATGCTAGTATCATTGTCATTGAAAGGTTATGCGTGCAATCAAATTTGGAAAGGAATTTGGCGCCCATAACAATTGACAATTGTGATGCCTTCTTGATTCAAAAAGAGAAACATTCTAAAATTCAGTGTAGTGGTTTACAAAATAGGAAGCAAACTTAGAATACTCCTATAAGACCTGTTTCCTATGTCCAAAACAATAAACATATAGGAGTATTAAAACTTATAACTGGTAAACACAAATGTTTATTATTATTATTATTATTATCCGTAAAAGTAGGAGCAGTTGAAATGATATTTTAAGATATCCAATATAAAAGGAAAAGTGAAAGAAAAAAAAAGGAAAAAAAAAGCAATGAAGCTGTTGACATAATGTCCCATCACAAAAAGGATCAAATCAGTGTATTTGTCATCAATGTTAGATGCTTTCTACTATATATGTCGCTAACAGAAAACATTGCACCAAGCAATCGCACAAAAAAGCGTTTGATTTAATGTTTGTGATTATTACCTCCTTTGGCATGAGGGTCCTTGGAATAATTCTGCAAATCAAACCCCATTAACATATATTTATAAATAAATTAGTAATAGTCCAACATCATTATACTAAAGTATATACATACAGCACATTTAAAATGCTTCTAGGCAATGTTACAACAGAAACACAGTAGCAAGGTAAAAGTAAATGCTCCATCTAACCTAAATTAAGAAAGAGGAGGATAAAGGAATGGGGGGGGGGGGGTTTTGGGGGGAATTGGCCACTTTTTTTTATCAAAATTATATATGGAATGGTTCAAGTTCCATGACTGGGCAAAAAGGCCTTATACTTTCTACCAAGTCTTTTTACAACGTCTTGCTCTCTAACTAATAAAATAGAAGCTCCATTGTGTGCTGATAATCCACAGCACAACACAACATGGAGATTGATCCACTTTTAATTTTAGGTATCAATTAAAGCTGCCATAAAATTTTCAAACATTATTAGTAAAGAAAACTTTTATAGACATATTTTCTAGATTCATATATAGAACCAAGTAAACAAGCATTTAATATCTTAAAATCATGTTCACTCTCACCAATTTTTTTTAAATTAATTGCATTAATTAATAACTTTTGTTTTCTGGCCTATTGGGTGTTTGTAGGTTCGAACATATGTAACCTCACTTTTTTTTCTTTTGATCAGTATTGCATTTTGAAAAATAATAATTAATCTTTGATTGTGACCAAATAAGTTATAATTTATGAGCTCCTATTTCAAGTGCATTAAGCTTATAAAAGCCCCAAAATGCCAAACCAAACATGCACTGAGCCATCATAATTAAACACCCTAACGTTCAAAAATATCCAGGGCATCATTTGATCCCATGATGCCTTTGAGCATAATGAGAAACCCGATATATTGGAAAATGAGTTAACTAATTGCATGGCTTGAGCCTTCATGAGAAATAAACCATCGTCTTAGAAACATAGAACCAAACAAGCATATGATGAAGGGAAAAAGAATGATGCTCGTCTATGAGAAGAGGGGTGGGGGAGAGAGAGATGGAGGGAAAGAGGCTAGAATATAGGTATAAAATACATACCCTAGAACATGGCGCCCACCATCATGAACTGCCTGAGAAACAAGACCCATCAGACCCACGCTCCCACCTCCATAGACCAAATCAATCCTCTTCTCCACCTTCACAAAATTTAATATATATGTATGCATAGAAAACCAAACCCCCATTAACACGTTTAACAAACCCATTTACACATTCTATAAATCAAATGCCAAATACATATGCCTTGATGAAAAATTAATAAGCGTTATCTATAACAAGTCACAAGCCACAGCTGAATGGATAGATGATGATTTTTTAATTTGGTTGAGTTCTCTCAAAGTTAATATCTAGTTATCAAAAAATATAAACTAAATTAGGTTTGACAATAAGTTTTTGTAAGTAAATATACAACCGAGTTAATTTTTGTTGGAACGAGTCATGATCCAATTTGGATTATAAAGTTGAAGAGTTGGAATCCTTCATCATTCACAAAACGTTCTATTCCTTTACATTCTAGCTAGTCCCTTGAACTCCTCTACCATAATTACCAAAGTCCTAATATATATAGATATACATGTAAAGAAAGAGATACAATAAGATCTATTATATAGAGAGAGAGAAAGACAGAGATCGAGTATAAATAAAATAGAGAAGTGCAAGTAAAAGATGATCAAAACATGTAGAGGAAGATTGAAAGAGTGAAGGTGTTGGACAGTCGATTGAAGTCATCAACCGGTCTCCGATGCACTGGAGCTTTTCCCCACTACATTTATCTCCTCTCCAAAAAAATCGTTTCCCATTGGTTTTGAAAATAAGTTTTTTAAGAAAATTATTTTTGCCCTCTCAATAAAAGCCTTTCCTCCCTCACTCTCTCTCTCTAAAACTGGATTACTTTTGAATCAATCAATCAATAACTAACTACTTTTGTAAATTTCCGCGGGTAACGTACTTGTCATATAAAGCCTTGATGAAAATTACTAATTTGGATCACCTAGCTATCTACAAGTTAAGTGATTAAACATACTAACATATATACACTTCATTATTTAGGTTCAAAAAAAAAAGAACATAATAATGAATGAATATTTTCATTAAACATCAAAGAAAATATATATATAGGACACGCTTACAGAAGTAGACGACGACTAATTAAGTAGTTATGATACCAAGTTGGCACATTTGGTTCCCCGTTAAAAGGCATTAAAGCAAGAAAGCTGCTCAACTAACAGCCATATCATATGTTACGGCTACCGATCTCTCTTCTTTCGATCATGCCAAACATAAACCATAAACCCTAATTAATTCACCAACCCATAAGAATTAACACACAAAAACACATAAACTGAGGTTTTTGTAAATGCACCACATGCATTAGGGGATAAAAGTTGCCAGGTTGGTATGATGATCACGTTAGAAGAAGAAAAAACGAGAGGAACACAATAATTATTTGCAAGTGAAAATGGGATTGATGGGGGCAATTTTGAAGCTTCTGTATTTATTAGTATTTTTTTGAGGAAGCACGTTGGGTTTTTTTTTTTTTAATAAAAAAAATTGTTGAAATATAGAGCATATAACTATGAAGAGGAAACAAAACATCCAAGAGGACTTGAGGGACATCACTTAATTAATTTCCAGGAAATTTGGGGGAGAGAGATTATGGTTACTGTACCAGTTGTTTACCAAGCTCCACAGCAGCTTCTTGGTAGGAAGGTTTTTTCCCTGAACTGCTCCCACAGAAGACACATATTCTATTGAACCTTGATGATCTCACCTCCTCCATCTCTCTCTCTCTCTTCAGTGGCGTGAATGGAGACTATGTTTTGTTTATCTAGCTGTTATGTATTTATATAGGAGTATACAACAAAAAGATCCCCACCGCTCTGATTCCGTGGTCGTCTACTGTTATATCTCCATAAATAATACTTTTCTATAACAAGGTTATATTTAATATAACATATATCATCGGAGTAACTTCTCTTTATTTTACTGTATAACGTCTTCAGAGTCTATCCTAACAATAAAATTTGCTGTACCAATATCAATAAGCTCGAATTTATCCTAATAAAATTTGCACAATATACGACATCTAATTCTTATGATTGAAATATAATAATATATTTTTAAAAAAAATAAATAAAAATATGTGAACTCTTGTTAAGTATAGACACAATGACATAATTTATAAATAGGAATGAATTAATTATCATATTAATGTAAAATATTAATTTTACATGTTATCCTTATATAATTTATTCTCTTTATAAATTGATACAAAAATATAAGGAAATAAATCTGCCCGCGGTATAAATTGGCATGATTCTCGTGAAAAGATAAATGATTTTTCATTTGCATGATACATCTCATATAAAAGTCTCATTTTTATATTTTTATAAATTTCACCGTATCAGTGTGGAACTCAAGTACTCCCTTCGATCCCTTCCAAAAATTAGAGATAAAATTTATTTTTTGAGATCATATTAAACTTTACAATTTATATGACTCATGAAAATTTAGAATAAAATAAATTTTATAATTAATATTTTTTATTATATAATATATAATTATAATAATTAAAATTAAATAAAATTATATTAATTTAAAATTTAATATATTATCATTTGATCTCAAAAAAAAAATTAAATTTTCAATTTTGAAAAGGAGGGAGTATTATTTATTTAAATTGAAGTAAATTGAAGTATTATTTATTTTAAATATTTTCAAAGATCACTTCCAATCGTAAATACCCAAAAAGAACCGGCCGGTAATTTCGCGAGTGTCATGGGGAAAAATATGTGGTGCAGGTGTAGTGGTTTGGGTTGTGAAGTTTGACGTGAGGGAACTACTCCTCCGAAATGAAAAGAGAGGCAAGGTAAGGTTTGCTGCGGCTGCTGCTGTTCGATCTCTACGTTTATAGTTATGGGGAAATGTGAAACACTGTTTTCAAGCTAGCAGCTTGTGTGCAAAACAAATTCAGTTTTTAGCAATACTCATTACTTACTCCTACTCCTGCCCTGCCCTGCCATTGTAATCATTACAACTTTTGCTTGATTTATGTAAAAAAGGAGGAAGAAGGAGAAGATTGATTGATTGATGCTATGAGCTAGCTACACTCCTCCTCTCCCTTCACAATTTTATGAATACATAGTATATATAAATGGGAAAAATATATATACATATTTGTATCGTATATAGTCATTTATAATGACTGTTCAATCGTGATTATAAATATTTTAATTTATGACGACGGTTTATTCGATGTTATAGTCTAAAAAAATATCGTTAAGATAGTAAAATTGTATACTATACAATTGTGTGTATATATATATATATATATATATATATAATCTTATATAGTATATATATACTATATACTCCCTCCATCCTAAAATATTTGACGTTCTACATATTTTCACACAGATTAAGAATAGGTACAATTTTCTATTTTACCCTTAATTAAAACTTTATCTTATCCGGCTCTTCTTCTCCATTCTCAACTCTTCTTCTTCGGCCAGATCTGTCTTCTTCTCCATTCTCAATTCTGAAACTCTTTTTCTCCGGCCAAATCTGAAATTTTCTTCTCCGACCAGATTTGAAACTCTTCTTTTCTTATCAGTCGGATCTGACCACCACAGCTTCGTACGGCCATCGGCCATTGTTGGTAGCAATTCGATGGCCATTGGTCATTGTCAGTTAATGTTCAAATCAACCCACTTATTTAATATTTGACGATGGCTTTTGAAGCCGGTGGCTGTTCCGAGTGAAAAATAAATAGTAGAGAAGGAAAATAGATATTAATAATAGTGGAGAAAGAAAATAAATGGCAAAATATTCTTGAGAGAAGTCGTCATTATTTTGGATACAGAAACTTTAACATCATAACATTTACAGTGTGAAAACAGAAATCAGAAATGTAAGCATAAAATCAAATATTTGACGGCTGAAAGCGAAATATGTCCCTCCGCGGCCTTATAAGATAAATTCTGACGCACGTGGACGTTCCTCCGGCAATAAACCGACTTAACAGCACGTGGGCCCCCTCCTTTGTATTTTCCGAAGCAATCTTCTTTGTGTCTCTTTTGACCATCCCCGCACGTGCGCCCTATACCTTCAATCCCATCTTATCTGTCCCACTCGATTCATGTGTCGGTAATAGTATAAGAGTACTAGCTCTAGAAGAGTCTTTCTACGCCGACCGTCATCTACCGACCGGATTAGTGACCGGTCGGATTTTTTTTTTTAATTTTGTTTTTTTTTTCTTTTGATTATTAAATAATTAATGTGATTTATTGGAACTGAAATTTTTACAAAATACAGTGATTTAGGTATTATTTAGATACATGTAAAAAACAAGGTTGCACAGACTGTACAACCCTGTTTTTTATATATATCCAAATGACACTTAAATCACTGTATTTTATAAAAATCTCAGTTCCAATAAATCACATTAATTATTTAGTAACCAAAAACAAAAAAAAAATTAAAAAAAATATAAAAATTCCGACCGGTCGGTAGATGACGGTCGGCCTAGACTTATTGAAATTAAAACTAGAGTTATTCTACGCCGATCGGCGTTTTCCGACCGGGGTAGTGACCGGCCGGAATTTTTTTTTTTTTTTTTTTTTGCTTTTGACTACAAAATAATTAATGTGATTTATTAGAACTGAAATTTTTAGAAAATGCAGTAATTTAGGCGTCCGTTTGGATACACGTAACAAACAGGGTTATATAGTCTGTATAACCCTGTTTGTTACGTGTATCCAAACGGACGCCTAAATCACTGCATTTTCTAAAAATTTCAGTTCTAATAAATCACATTAATTATTTTGTAGTCAAAAGCAAAAAAAAAAAAAAAAAAAAATCCGGCCGGTCACTACCCCGGTCGGAAAACGCCGGTCGGCGTAGACTTTTCTTTAAAACTATATAGTATTTTTGAAGTTAATTATATGAGTCCTTCTACGCCGACCGGCTATTTCCGACCGGGGTAATGACCGGCCGAAATTTTTTTTTTTGTTTTTTTTTGTTTTTGATTACAAAATAATTAATGTGATTTATTGGAACTGAAATTTTTATAAAATACAGTGATTTAGGCGTCCGTTTGGATACAAGCAACAAACAGAATTGTACAGACTGTATAACCCTGTTTGTTACGTGTATCCAAACGGACGCCTAAATCACTGCATTTTATAAAAATTTCAGTTCCAATAAATCACATTAATTATTTTGTAATCAAAAGCAAAAAAAAAAAATTTCCGACCGGTCACTACCCCGGTCGGAAATAGCCGGTCCCCCTAGACTTTTTCTAATTATATACTCCCTCAGTCCCAAATTATCTATTTTTTTAAAGTTTCACACATATATCAATATATGTGATAAAAATACTAAAATACATTTATGTGCTGATTTTTTTATTTTCTGCGCATGAATCTTTATTGGTGAGAATATGAAAAAATGCTTAAAAAAGAGGAGAGACATGAATGAGAGTAATGACTATCATTAATTAGGGTAAAGGGACAAACTTAGAAAATAAAGAGAAAAAATACATTAAAATCTTAAAAAATCAGATATTGTGGGACAATTTTTTTTACTAAAACAGCAAATAATTTGGGACGGAAGGAGTATTTTATTTTAAAATTTGTCTTAAATATGTTTCACTCCTTTAAACTATCTGACATATTTTACTTCGATACTTTACCTTTTAATTTTTTTAATTAGATGAGTAAACTATCAATTTTTTTTACTTTCGTTCAATTGAATCTGTCACATCATAAATTGATAACGTGACCTCGCTGAATAGGCTAATCAATGCCTACGTGTAATTAAAAATTATTATTTCAAATGATTTTTTACATTTATTAAATGTCTAAGGGTAAAAAAGTTAAATCTCATTTAAAAGGGTGTAAATCCAATCCAGAACAAGAACCAAAAACCCAAGTACCTTAGCCTCCGTCTTCAAATCTCCCCAAAAAACACCCAACAATCAGGCCAAAATATGCCCAGTATCAATAATGATCACCGCCACCAGCTCTACCTATTTTATTTCCATCTGAAAAATTTGGTGGAGGACAAAGATCCCCACGACGACAACGTAGTTTATTTCTTCTCCAACGTGGACGACGGAGTCACCACCCTGTTAGGCCCCAGTGCATGCATAATTTTCGATTTTTTGGATTGGATCGAACTGGCCGGTTCGGTACAAAAAGAATCGGTCTGATTTCAGTATAAAAAATTGATATATACCGATTTTTCGGTACAGATTTCGGTACGGAGTTTTTGTGGTTCGGTAATACCGAACCGGACCGGTATTTACTGATTTTCTAATTTTTTTTTTATTAATAAATAATTAATAATAATAATTAAAATAATGATTTTTGTAAGACCTAGGGGTGGGCAAATAAACTGATTTTTTCAGTTTTTGGACGAAGCGGATCGATCCGAACCGGTCGATTCAGTATAAATATAAATCGGTCCAGTTCGGTACAAAAAATCGGTATATACCGATTTCGGTCCGGCGCTTTTATGGTTCGGTATAAATCGAACTGGAACGGTATATACCGATTTTTTAATTTTTTATTATTATTAATAATTTATCAATAGTAATAATAAAATATTAATTATAATAATAAAAATATTAATAATAATAATAATAATAAAAATAATAGTTATATTAATTTTTGATAAAAATCAATAATTGTTACAGTAATTACTACATTGATATTTTATATTATTATTGATTCAATAATTGTCACTGTACAGTATTTTTCATTATCAGATCAATAATTTATATTATTTGAATAATATTATTAGATAGCATTATTAGTAATGTCTAAGAAAGTTCTGTCTAGAAAAGAGGTTTGGTCACCTAATTACGTGTCAGTAAGGATAAATCCTTATCGGAAAGCCCCATCTTTCCTGGGAACGACCTGTTTGTCATAATTGTGATTCTGTAATATTATTTGTGAATAATTAATTATTGATTTATATGATAAAAAAATATTTATTTTTATGTGGATATAAATGGAGAAATTAATGCTGAGGTGTTTATCAGTATTTTGTCAAAATAGAGATATTAAAATCTTCCATATGTGAATTTCGGACATTTTCTGTTTAGAATTTAGAAAAACTTTCTTCTACAAAGTTGTAGAGAATTAAATTTCCTATGGAATGGATATAAAATTCGTATTTTTCTGATAAAAGGGTTATTTATTATGAATTATTGAAGTTGCTGATTATTATTTAAATTTAAAATATTTTAGGAATTTTTTAGAATGGGCGGGTCCCACTTTTGGTTTGTGAAAAATATGCTAAAATTTTATTTCAAAAGTGGTGGGCGTGAATAGTAGCAAGTAAAGTCATCAAGTAGCTGGTTAATCTGCTTTGGCGTTCTAGCATTTTCCTATAAATAGGGTGCTTAGTTAGAATTGAAAATCACACCAGAATCATAAGCTTCCTCTCTCTATATTATCGAGCGTATTTTTGTGAGTATTTAGATATACTTTGAGAATTGCTATTCAGTACAAGGTTTCTTCAGTCTTATACTTGATATTTCAGCCGGAAGTACTGTTCTTTTGAGGTAAGAGATGATATTTTTTTCATAAATGATGTTATTCTTTCAATATCATTATACAGAAATATTGGTATAAATTTTATTATGAAATTTTTACCTTTTTATGTTGAGGTTACTATTCACGTATACGACACTATTCACGTATACGGCACTATTCACGAATACGACACTATTCACAGAAAAATAAAATTTTCTCTTCTTTGTCAAAGATTTATATTATGGTTACTATCTTTGATTGTATCCATATTTTCACTACTAAAAATTCGACATATAGCGACGGTCAGCACGGAACCCTCGCTATAGGGTATATATAGCAACGGTCATCGTCTGGTCGTCGGTATAGATGTTTTTTAAAGAAAAAATCCTCCAATTTTCCCCCAAATCATTTCAGTTTGCCCCCAAATCATCTTCCTCCTCTCTAACAGTGTCTCTCTCGTTACACTTCCTCTACCGCTCGCTCTCCACTCTAACCCAAATCTAACCCAAATCCTCCCACTCGATCCGCGGCAAGATGCACAAAAAGGTCTGGATCGTCGCCGACGATATTTTCCTCGTCGGACTTCGTGATTACCATGACGACAAGGCTGACGTTATCCTCAAGTACATTCCGGATGAGGCGAGGCTGTTGAAAGCGTACTGAGAGTTGCCGGAGAACACCAAGCTTAACGAAGGTATTGCTGGAGAACACCAAGCATAACGGAGATATTGATAAAATCTAGGTTTTCTCAATTTCTCTGTTCTTGGTGTTTGTTATATTCAGCGTTATGATTATTGTGGCGCCCCCAAAATTAGGTATACATCACCCATCTTGGGTCGCCAGATACATGGTACATAATTCAAATACAACTTACTAATACAACTGTCATGTACAATATGACAAAACATAACTGTGAGTTTGAATACAAATATTGTCTACTAGAGAGTATCCATACTCAAAAGGAGTCCTTATTACAATTATTACCACACTATTTCACAGGATAGTGAGGACTACTAATGCTATCCTCTGGACCATCACTCCGTTCTCCGACTCGTTCCAGCTATATTCTCATTTCCTGAAGAGAACAGTGAACGAAAGGGTGAGCTCAACTAGCCCAGTAAGAAATATTATGACTAAGATAATGCAGAATAAATTATTATTAGCCTTCAACAGTGTTAAACTGATAAAATATAATGAACATCAAGTTTAACTGCAGCGGAACAAGTAATCCATTAAAAGAGTCAAGTAGAAAATAAAATCTACTATCTTCTATGATTTAAAAGGTAACACTGTTATCACTGGGACTCAGCTTAATAAAATAACACACATCATCGAATCACCCCTGCACTACGGCCAAGGATATTCGTGTATTCATTAATGGTCATGATCATGCCAACAACTGTCCATCAATGCTCTACGGGCCAATGAGGACTTTTACCATATCATTTGTAACATTACGGTCATGATTATACCGAATAATCCCTTGTCATAATCATACCAAGTCCATCTATGCACTACAGGCCACAGATGACTTTCAACATTTTATAAACTTGAGGATGATGACAATGATATAAGAATTCAATAAAACAAGTTCAAGAATTAATTTATCCAATAATTAGCAACGTCCAAATTGTCAACATGATACTGCTTTGTGGAGTAAAATTCAAAAATGTTTAGAATAATATTTTCATGAAAAGATACTGGATGAAACGCAATTATCAAGGATATTCCACTAATTTCATGGAGTATAAAAGTTAAAACTTAACCAACTGAGTATAATAAAGAATGGAATAACAAAAGAAATCACCCGGCATGCGATAGACCGCACAGACAGGTTATTCTAACAGAATAATAAATAATGGAACCAGGTCCGACGTAAACGCACAGACAGGATATTCCGACAGAATAATAAATAATGGAACTAGGTCCGGCGTAAACGCACAGACAGGATATTCCGACAGAATAATAAATAATGGAACCAGGTCCGGTGTAAAACACACAGACATGATGTTCAAACAGAATAATAGAAGAATGTCACCAAGTATAGGGTAGACCGCGTATACAGGTTATTCCAACAGAATAATAAGAAATAGAATAACAAAAGTTCTCTTCATGAATAAGAAAGAATAACACCCCTTACCGTTTTAAAGAAGAACTGAAATAAGGAAGTAGTTAAGTAGCAGAATACTTTTCTTCTCTCTCTCTATAGTTTCTCTCTCTAGAGTTCAGTGAATTCGTAAGAAATAATGAAAGAATGAGCTGCTATTTATAGAAAAATAGAATGCATAGTAACTAATCCATGAACGGTCCAGATTGATTACTTTAATCTGACGGTCCATATTTAAAGAAATTTTTTTTAAATAAAATATAATATATTCTATTTATAGAATAACTTTAATAAAGTATTTTGTTTTATATAAAAAGATGTTTCTGTTTTATTACGTTAATAATACGAATAAAACAAAACTTCATTATCGCTAAATAATTCATATTATTAACTGACAATAATTGAATCAAACTGAGTGACTTCTCACATAAGCATTAATAATCAATACCGTGTGCTACTATGCAACCACACGTGATACTGTACTTTTACTACCGAGTAGTTCAACAGTATCAATGGTAAAACTTTCGCCGTTATTTTTAATAAAATATTTTTGTCGTTTTCTCAATCCGATAATAATTCTGTTGTGGGGTCCACCAATGATTGTGCCGTTGTACGAATATTCCCTGTTAAAACGAATATTCCCCGACCAATCGAATATTATATAACAACTTGCGTACTTTATAAAATTTATAAATATTACCCACAACTATAACATTATATCAAATTAACTTCATAATATTCAAAAATGATATTTATAGAAAATTCATCTTTATTTATAAAAGTTGGGGTCTTACAACCTCCACTTCTCATGAAATTTCGCCCTCGAAATTAGGGTACGTACCTGGTATGTCGAAGAGGTAAGGATACCTTAATTTCATTTCAGATTCTAACTCCCAAGTCATTTCCTCAACATCGTGATTTCTCCACAAAACTTTGACTTGAGGTATAAACTTGGAGCGTAGAATATGTTCCTTCTTATCCAAGATTTGAACATGAACTTCTTCATACGTCAAATCCTCCGCTATTTCGTCCGGTTCTAACTCAATAATGTGGTTCGGGTCTTCCACATATTTACGTAACATGGATATGTGAAAAACGTTATGAACACGAGACATACTTGGTGGTAAAGCGAGTCTATATGCCACAGTTTCTAGTCGATCGAGGATTAAAAATGGACCGATAAATCGAGGATTGAGCTTTCCTCTCTTTCCAAATCTCGTAACTCCTTTCCATGGAGCAACACGTAAGAACACATGATCTCCTATATCAAATTTCACGTCCTTTCGATGAAGATCAGCATAACTCTTTTGTCGATCTTGTGAGGTTTTTATACGTTGTCGGATCGTTTGAATCTTTTCTGTAGTCATACGTACCAACTCCGGTCCCAAAAACGTTGCTTCACCTACCTCATCCCAGCATACTGGAGAACGACATTTTCTTCTATACATTACTTCGAATGGAGCCATGCCAATACTTGCTTGATAACTGTTGTTGTAGGAAAACTCCACCAATGGTAAGAACTTGTCCCAACTTCCCTTGAAGTCAAGGACACAGAGTCTTAATAAATCTTCTAGAGTTTGAATAGTCCTCTCTGATTTTCCGTTCGTCTGAGGATGATATGCCGAACTATATCGTAAATTCGTGCCCATAGCTTTTTGTAAACTAACCCAAAATCGTGAAGTGAATCTTGGGTCTCGATCAGAAACAATATATACTGGCATACCATGCAGTCTTACAATCTCGTTTATGTACGTACGAGCAAGACGTTCAAGTGTATAAGTTTCTCGTATCGGTAAGAAATGAGCAGACTTGGTCAATCTATCAACAATGACCCAAATCGCATCAATACCTTGAGAAACCCTGGGAAGACCGGTAACGAAATCCATGGTAATGTGCTCCCACTTCCATTCTGGAATTTCAAGTGGTTGCAATGGACCTTTTGGTACTTGATGCTCCGCTTTGACTCGTTGACAAGTTAGACACCTTGAGATAAACAACGCTATCTCTCTCTTCATATTGCTCCACCAAAATGTATGACGAAGATCATGATACATTTTGGTACTTCCAGGATGGATTGCAAACGGTGTGTTGTGCGCCTCCATCATGATTTCATACTTTAAATCAGGGTTGTTAGGAACACAAAGTCTGGAGTTGACTCGAAGTATTCCTTCTTCATCGATTCTTGCTTCCGGCATAGCACCTTCTTGCACTTTCTTCCTCATACGCATCAGCTCCAGGTCTGTAGCTTGAGCAGCTTTAACTCTATCGATTAAAGTTAGTTCTACTCGTATATTCGTCATCATCACATGGGTCCCTGGAGTCTTTAACTCTATCTCCATCCTTTGCAAGTCACACAAAATGGGCCTTTGTGTTGACAATATCGCACTCGTACTTGCATATGATCTTCTACTCAATGCGTCAGCTACCACGTTCGCTTTTCCAAGATGATATTGAATGGTATGATCATAATCTTTCAAAAGTTTAAGCCAACGTCGTTGTCGCATGTTGAGCTCTTTTTTAGTGAAAAAATATTTGAGGCTTTTATGATCCGTAAATATCTCCAGCTTCTCCCCATACAAGTAATGCCTCCAAATTTTAAGTGCAAAGACAACAGCTGCCAACTCTAGATCATGAGTAGGATAATTCCTCTCATATTCCTTGAGTTGTCTTGATGCATAGGCTATGACTTTTCTATGTTGCATGAGAACGCATCCCAACCCTTTGCTCGAAGCATCACTGTAGATGAAAAATCCCTCCGAGCCAGATGGTATTGTTAGAACAGGTGCTAAAATGAGTCTCCTCTTGAGTTCTTGAAAACTCTTCTCACATTCTTCGCTCCAACCGAACTTTGTATCTTTCCGAGTCAGCTGAGTTAATGGAGTAGCGATTCGAGAAAATTCTTCCACGAATCTCCGATAATAACCAGCTAAACCAAGAAAGCTACGTACTTCGGTCACTGATTTAGGTTGCTCCCAGCTTTGAATAGCTTTATTCTTTGTCGGGTCAACCAATATTCCACGACTTGATACTACGTGCCCAAGGAATGCTACCTCCTCCAGCCAGAACTCGCATTTCTTCAACTTGGCATAAAGCTTGTATTCATGAAGCTTTTGGAGTACCAGCCTCAAGTGTTGCTCATGATCTTCACGGGTTTTGGAATAAATAAGGATGTCATCAATAAAGACGACCATAAAGTGATCCAAATATTCCTTGAATACCCGGTTCATCATATCCATGAAGGCAGCAGGAGCATTAGTCAATCCAAAGGACATGACTAGGAATTCATAATGCCCGTACCGAGTTTTGAAAGCCGTCTTTGGAATATCCTCAGTTCTAACCTTCAGCTGATGATATCTAGAACGAAGATCGATCTTTAAAAAGAATTGTGCTCCTTACAACTGGTCAAACAGGTCATCAATACGTGGCAATGGGTACCTGTTTTTGATGGTGACATGATTCAACTCCCAATAATCAATACAAAGTCGCATACTTTCATCTTTCTTCTTCACGGATAGTACAGGAGCACCCCAAGGAGAAGTACTAGGACGAATAAAGCCAATGTCTAACAATTCCTGCAATTGGATCTTTAACTCCTGAAGTTCAATAGGAGCCATTCGATATTGGGCTTTGGAAATGGGTTTTGTACCGAGTTCAAGGTCGATACAAAATTCAATTTCATGCTCTGGGGGTAGGCCAGGAAGTTCTTCAGGGAATACGTCAGGGAATTTATTAACAATAGAAATATCATTCAAAACTGACGTATTTTTGTTTAGATCCGTGACATGGGCTAAGAAATCTTGGCATCCGTTTTTCAATAAACGAATATCTTTATGGTTTGAGATGACAGCGATTGATTTTAATGGTTTGGTTGCTTGAATTCGCATAATAGGTCGATTAGGAATATGAAAGCTAACAACCTTACGAAAACAATCAATTTTTACATAATGAGTAGTTAACCAATCAATCCCTAGAATCACGTCAAATGCAAGTATTTTTAATGAAATAAGATCGACAGGTAATGTGTGGGTACCAACTTGAACCAAACAAGACTTATAAACCGTGGATGTAATGAAGGTTTCTCCCAATGGAGTTTCAACAGATAAGTCAAAGTCTAATTTCTCTGGAGTCAAATTTAATCGATGAGCGCAAGTAGGAGAAATAAAAGAATGGGTAGAACCGGTATCAAATAAAGTATAGACTTCGTTAGAGTTTATGATAAGCTTATCCGTGATGACCTCATTCGGGTTCCTTGCTTCCTGGGAGGTCACAACAAACGCTCTCCCTTGCACTACCGATTTTGACTTTTCTGGGACGGCCTTTGGTGTCTCCATCCTGGCTGAACTTATTTTTGGTAAACGACAAAATCAAGCTAAATGACCTTCTCTTCCACAATGATAACATGCTTTAGACGGCATCGCGCAGTTTGGACTGATGTGCCCCTCCCCTCCGCATTTGAAACATATGATAGGTGGTCGTTCTCTTTCCTTAACAATGGGTGCTGGTGCTGACGTCTTTCCATCATTGTTGAATCTCCTCTTCTTGAAATGACCATTCTTATTGTTTTGGCCCTGATTACCACTGAAGTGGTTACCATTTCTAGCCTGTTGATTCCCTCTATGCTTGTTGTCACCGCTTCGATGACTGCTCTCACTGGTATTATCATTTTGCCGACTGCTCTCTTTTGGTTGCGTTAACTCGTTATTGCGCTCCACTAACTGAGCCCTATTCACAACATCTGAATACAAGCACAGTTTATGAGAAATAAGATGTTGACGTATCTCAGGTTTCAAACCTCGCAAAAACATTCGCGTCATTCGCTCTTCATTATCCACCAAGTGGGACGCAAATCGAGACAACTCAGCAAATTTAGCCTCATACTGCGACACGGTCATATTATTCTGCTCCAATTTGATGAACTCCACCTCCTTTATGTGACGAACACTTTCGGGAAAGTATTTGTCATTGAACAGCTCTTGGAACTTCTCCCAAGACATCTTCAGTGCAGCAGGATGAGTAAGCTTAATCGATTCCCACCAGTAATCTGCCTCTTCTCGCAACATAAAGGCGGCAAAGGGAACCTTTTGCTCCTCGGAGCATCCCAAGACATCAAATATCTTGGTGATATGCTTTATCCATGTTTCCGCTATAAGTGGTTTTGGCTCTCCCTTAAACTCCGGTGGTCCCAGCTCCTTGAACTGTTTAGCGGTGACCGTCCGAGAGTTTTCAGTGTTTCCACCTATATTTTGGATAGGAGCCGCTCTCGCCTGCTGTTGCATGAACTGCATAAAGTTTCTGAACATTCCATCATTCATCATCTGGTCAGTGTTGTTGTTTGCATGAGGATTGTCACCTTCCTGATGCACATTATCCTGATTATTGATATGTGGTGAATCAACAGTCGCCTGTGCTCCATTGCTATCTCAACATTCTCAGATGCCATTTTCAAATACTGCCACAAAACAAAAGTTAATTGATATGTCATATATTATCCTTACATTATAACCGACCAATTAAATACCATGCAAATAAACTTAGGTAGGTCATACTAGCGAAGGAATTCCCCGTCTCTCCCCTCCTAGTTCTATTCTCATATCTTAGCCAGGGATCATATCCCTAAGCACCTATACCAACTATGACGCCCCCAAAATTAGGTATACGTCACCCATCTTGGGTCGCCAGATACGTGGTACATAATTCAAATACAACTTACTAATACAACTGTCATGTACAATATGACAAAACATAACTGTGAGTTTGAATACAAATATTGTCTACTAGAGAGTATCCATACTCAAAAGGAGTCCTTATTACAATTATAACCACACTATTTTACAATATAGTGAGGACTACTAATGCTATCCTCTGGACCATCACTCCGTTCCCCGACTCGTCCCAGCTATATTCTCATTTCCTGAAGAGAACAGTGAAAGAAAGGGTGAGCTCAACTAGCCCAGTAAGAAATATTATGACTAAGATAATGCAGAATAAATTATCATTAGCCTTCAATAGTATTAAACTGATAAAATATAACGAACATCAAGTTTAACTGCAGCGGAACAAGCAATCTATTAAAAGAGTCAAGTAGAGAATAAAATCTATTATCTTCTATAATTTAAAAGGTTTTTCAACACTGTTATCGCTGGGACTCAGCTTAATAAAATAACCCACATCATCGAATCACCCCTGCACTACGACCAAGGATATTCGTGTATTCATTAATGGTCATGATCATGCCAACAACTGTCCATCAATGCTCTACGGACCAATGAGGACTTTTACCACTTTATTTGTAACATTACGGTCATGATTATACCGAATAATCCCTGGTCATAATCATACCAAGTCCATCTATGCACTACAGGCCACAGATGACTTTCAACATTTTATAAACATGAGGATGATGACAATGATATAAGAATTCAATAAAACAAGTTCAAGAATTAATTTATCCAATAATTAACAACGTCCAAATTGTCAACATGATACTGCTTTGTGGAGTAAAATTCAAGAATGCTTAGAATAATATTTTCATGAAAAGATACTGGATGAAACGCAATTATCAAGGATATTCCACTAATTTCATGGAGTATAAAAGTTAAAACTTAACCAACTGAGTATAATAAAGAATTG
Source organism: Panax notoginseng (assembly GCA_016801055.1). Lineage (NCBI taxonomy): Eukaryota > Viridiplantae > Streptophyta > Magnoliopsida > Apiales > Araliaceae > Panax > Panax notoginseng. The sequence continues at coordinate 161,160,700 of CM029012.1, read as the reverse complement.
AATAACAAAAGAAATCACCCGGCATGCGATAGACCGTACAGACAGGTTATTCTAACAGAATAATAAATAATGGAACCAGGTCCGGCGTAAACGCACAGACATGATATTCCGACAGAATAATAAATAATGGAACCAGGTCCGGCGTAAACGCACAGACAGGATATTCCGACAGAATAATAAATAATGGAACCAGGTCCGGTGTAAAACACACAGACAAGATGTTCCAACAGAATAATAGAAGAATGTTACCAAGTATAGAGTAGACCGCGTATACAGGTTATTCCAACAGAATAATAAGAAATGGAATAACAAAAGTTCTCTTCATGAATAAGAAAGAATAACACCCCTTACCGTTTTAAAGAAGAACTGAAATAAGGAAGTAGTTAAGTAGCAGAATACTTTTCTTCTCTCTCTCTATAGTTTCTCCCTATAGTTTCTCTCTCTAGAGTTCAGTGAATTCGTAAGAAATAATGAAGGAATGAGCTGCTATTTATAGAAAAATGGAATGTATAGTAACTAATCCATGAACGGTCCAGATTGATTACTTTAATCTGACGATCCATATTTAAAGAAAAATCTTTTAAATAAAATATAATATATTCTATTTATAGAATAACTTTAATAAAGTATTCTGTTTTATATAAAAAGATGTTTCTGTTTTATTACGTTAATAATACGAATAAAACAAAACTTCATTATCTCTAAATAATTCATATTATTAACTGACAATAATTGAATCGAACTGAGTGACTTCTCACATAAGCATTAATAATCAATACCGTGTGCTACTATGCAACCACACGTGATACTGTACTTTTACTACCGAGTAATTCAACAGTATCAATGGTAAAACTTCAGCCGTTATTTTTAATAAAATATTTTTGTCGTTTTCTCAATCCGACAATAATTCCGTTGTGGGGTCCACCAATGATTGTGCCTGTGACGCCCCCAAAATAGGTATACAACACTCATTCTGAGTCGCCAAATACATGGTACAGAAAACAAACTACAACTTCAATAATACAATTGTCGTGCAAAATACGACAACACATACTGTGAGTTTAAATACAAATATTGTCTTCTAGACAATATCCACACTCAAATAAGTTCTCGTTACAATTATTCAAACACTATTTTACAGAAATAGTGAGGACTGCTAAAACATCTTTCTAGAATCATCACTCCGTACCCCGACTAGTTCCTGCTATGTTCTCACCTCCTGAGAAGAAAAATGGAACAAAAAGGAAAAGGGTGAGCTCAACTAGCCCAGTAAAAAATATTATGACTAAGATAATATACAAACAAATTATCGTTAGTCTTCAACAGGGAAAAATCTGATAGAATATAATCGACAACAAGTTTTAGATCAACAACTGCAGCGGAAACAGCAAACCATTAGAAGAGTCAAGTAGAGAAAGAATTCTACTATCTTCTAAGATTTAAAAGTCCATCATCAATATTTTATCCCTGTAACATCAATTAATAATCATCTTTATCCAAATATTCATCTTTGCACTACATGCCAAAGATATTCATTTGTATCACATGTCGGTCATGTTCACCTCAACACCTGTTCATCTTTGCACTACAGGCCAAAGATATTCATCAAGTAATCATACATCTTTGCACTACAGGCCAAAGATATTCAGTAATATCATCATTTAGGACTGAGGATGATGAAAAATATCTTAAAGAGAACGAATCCAGTGAGACAGAAGGACAAATATTAGGGATTCGTATAACAGCTTATCCAAGATCAATAATACTTCATAATAATCAATTGTGAAGCAGAATTCAAAAATAAAGATCAAAACATGGATACAATCAAAGATAGTAACCATAATAGACATCTTGGACAAAAAGGGAAAATTTTATTTTTCGGTGAATAGTGCCGTATTCGTGAATAGTACCGTATACGTGAATAGTGCCGTATACGTGAATAGTAACCCCGACACAAAAAGTTCCAAATTTGATAAAAACTCATATCAATATTTCAGCATAATGATATTGAAGAAAATAATATCATTAAGAAGAAAATAATATCCCTTACCTCAAGATATCAGTACTTCTGGTCGGAATACCGGTATAAGGCTGAAAGAAACTTGCTCTGATGAATAGAAACTCTCAAAGTATCTAAATACTCACAAAATACACTCAATAATCTAGAGAGAGAAAGAGAGAAAACTTGTTTCTGGTGTGATTTTCAATTCTAACTTAGCCCTCTATTTATAGGAAAATTTTGGTAGGTTTGACCTGCAACCTGATGGCTTTACCTGCTACTATTCCCACCCACCACATTTGAAATATAATTCAGCACATTTCTTCACCAACCACAAGTGGGGCCCACCAATTCTAGAATTTTCCATCAAAATGATAAACTCCGAAAATTCAACAATTTCTGAACCAGTCATCTTGTAAAATTCATAATAAATCATACGTTCATTTTTAACGGTTCAAAATTTGTGGGCATATACTCAACTTATATATGTATATCATATCCAAAAATTACCACGATCAAACGGTCGGATTAAAAATTATAACCCCCGCAAAATATCTCAAAAACCCTAATTTTTAATACCTCCATTCTGACAAAAATACGGATAAAAATCTCAACATTAACTCCTTCATTTTTAACCACAAAAATATATTCCTCATTTATATCCACATAAAATAAATATTTTCTTATCATATGAATCAATAATTAATTATTCACAAATAATATTACAGAATCACATTTATGACAACCAGGCCGTTCCCAGGAAAGAGGGGGCTTTCCAATAAGGATTTCTCCTTACTGGCGCGCAATTAGATGACCAAACCTCTCCTTAGACAGAACTTTCTAGACATTGTCAATAATGTTATCTAATAATATTATTCAAATAATATGAATTATTGATCTGATAATGGAAAATACTGTGCAGCAACAATTATTGAAACAACAATAATATAAAATATCAACGCAACAATTATTGAATCAATAAAATAAAATATTGAACAATAACTACAGTAACAATTATTGAGTAATGCCTTCTTACGTAAGAATCAATAATTGGTGCAATACCGTGTGCTACTGTATTTTAACCACCGGGTATTCCAACAGTATTAACGGTAACAACTACGCCGTTATTTATAAACAACTTATACTTGTCGTTTTCTTCATCCAATCGCTTTTCGTTATGGGGCCCACACAAGGCTGCGCCATCGTACGAATATTCCCCGACAGCAAGAATATTCCAAGACCAAACGAATATTCCCCGACAAAATGAATATTTTATAACCACTTGCTTATTTTGTAAAATTTGCACATTTCACCCATAACCAAAGTATTATATCAAATTAACCCCTTATTATTCACAATAATATTTAAAGAAAATTTGATTTTATTCATTAATAAGTTGGGGTCTTACAACCTCCCATCCTTATGAAATTTCGTCCTCGAAATTGACGTACGTACCTGATGTTTCAAAAAGGTGAGGATACCTCGCTTTCATTTCTGATTCCAACTCCCAGGTCATTTCTTCAATAGCATGGTTTCTCCATAAAACCTTAACTTGTGGTATAACCTTCGTGCGTAGGACATGCTCTTTCCTATCCAAGATCTTAACAGGTACCTCCTCGTACGTTAAATCTTCAGCTATCTCGTCTGGTTCTAACTCAATAATGTGGTTCGGGTCTTTAACATATTTACGAAGCATAGATATGTGAAAAACATTATGAACACGAGACATGCTTGGAGGTAATGCGAGTCTATATGCCACATTTCCTATTCGCTCAAGAATCTCAAATGGACCAACAAATCTTGGATTGAGCTTTCCTCTCTTTCCAAATCTTGTAACTCCCTTCCATGGTGCAACACGTAACAATACATGATCCCCAATATTAAATTCCACGTCCTTCCGATGAAGATCCGCATAACTCTTTTGTCGATCCTGTGCCGTTTGTATACGTTGTCGAATCGTTTGGATCTTCTCGTAGTCATGCGTACCAACTCTGGTCCCAACAATGTTGCTTCACCCACCTCGTTCCAGCATACTGGAGAACGACATTTTCTTCCATACAACGCCTCGAATGGAGCCACACCTATGCTCGCCTGATAACTGTTGTTGTAGGAGAATTCCACCAATGGTAGGTACTTATCCCAACTCCCTTTGAAATCTAGGACACAAAGTCTTAATAGATCTTCAAGAGTTTGAATAGTCCTTTCTGATTGTCCGTCCGTTTGAGGATGGTATGCCGAACTGAATCGTAAATCCGTGCCCATAGCTTTCTGCAAGCTAACCCAAAATCGTGAAGTGAATCTTGGGTCACGATCCGAAACTATGGATACTGGCATGCCATGCAATCTCACAATCTCGTTCACATACATACTAGCAAGACGTTCAAGGGAATAAGTCTCACGTATCGGTAAGAAATGAGCGGACTTGGTTAATCTATCAACAATAACCCAAATCGCATCTATACCTTGAGAAACCTTGGGAAGACCCGTAACAAAATCCATAGTAATGTGTTCCCACTTCCATTTCGGAATCTCAAGTGGTTGCAATGGACCCTTTGGTACTTGATGCTCCGCTTTTACACGTTGACAAGTTAAACATCTCGAGATAAACTCTGCGATCTCTCTTTTCATATTTCTCCACCAAAATGTATGTCGAAGATCGTGATACATTTTGGTACTCCCAGGATGGATTGCAAACGGTGTGTTGTGTGCCTCCATCATTATTCTATGCTTCAAATCAAAATCGTTAGGAACACAAAGTCTGGAGTTGACTCGAAGTATTCCTTCTTCATCGATTCTTGCTTCTGGAATAGCACCTTCTTGCACTTTCTTTTTCATACGCATCAGCTCCATGTCCGTAGCTTGAGCAGTTTTAACTTTATCGATTAAAGTCGGTTCTACTCGTATATTTGATATCATCATGTGGGTACTTGGAGCCTTCATCTCTATCTCCATCCTTTGCAAGTCATAGAAAATGGGCCTTTGTGTTAACAACATTGCACTCGTACCCGCGTATGATCTTCTACTCAATGCGTCAGCTACTACGTTCGCTTTTTCAGGATGATATTGGATGGTATGATCGTAATCTTTCAACAGCTCAAGCCAACGTCGTTGCCGCATGTTGAGTTTCTTTTGGGTGAAGAAATATTTGAGGCTTTTATGATCTGTATAGATCTCCACTTTCTCCCCATACAGGTAGTGTCTCCAGATCTTCAACGCAAAAACGACTGCTGCCAACTCCAAATCATGAGTAGGATAATTCCTCTCATATTCTTTGAGTTGTCGCGAGGCATAGGCTATGACTTTCCCATGTTGCATGAGAACACATCCTAACCCTTTGCCTGAAGCATCGCTGTAGATAACAAATCCATCCGAACCAGATGGTATTGTCAGAACAGGTGCCGAAATGAGTCTCCTCTTGAGTTCTTGAAAACTCTTCTCACATTCCTCACTCCATACGAATTTTATATCTTTCCGAGTCAGCTGAGTTAACGGAGTAGCGATTCGAGAAAATCCTTCCACAAATCTCCGATAATAACCAGCTAAGCCCAGAAAGCTACGTACTTCGATTACTGACTTAGGTTGCTCTCAACTGTGACTCATATCCCAATCTTGGATATCACGTCACAATGGCACCTATCAGTTTACTACCGCACAAATATGACGCCCCCTACGGAGAGTCTGGTTTCGATGCATTTCACAAAGGAAGTCACCAGATAGAGGCTCGGTTATCAACTTCTATAGTTGGATTTTTAACTCCTGAAGTTCAATAGGAGCCATTCGATATTAGATTTTAGAAGTGAGTTTTATACCAGATTCAAAGAAGATACAAAATTCAATATCACACGTAGGCCAAGAAATTCTTCAGGAAATACGTCAGGGATTTACTAACAATAGAAATATCATTCAAATCTGACGTATTTTTGTTCAAGTCCATAACATAGCTAAGAAAGCTTGACATCCGTTTTTCAATAAACGAATGACTTTACGGCTTGATATGAAAGAGTTTGACTTCAATGGTTTGGTTGCTTGAATTTGAATAACAGGTTGCTTAGGAATATGAAAACTAACAACCTTACAAAAGCAATCAATTTGGCATGATGAGTAGTTAACCAATCGATTCCTAAAATCACATCAAAAACAAGTATCTTTAAAGAGATAAGGTCAACAGGTAATGTGATGGTGCCAACTTGGATCAAACAAGATTTATAAACAGTGGATGTGATAAAAGTTTCTCCTAACGGAGTTTCCACAGATAGGTCAAAGTTTAACTTCTCCGAAATCAAGTTTAAACGTTGAGTATAAGCAGGAGAGATAAATGAATGGGTAGAACCGGTATCTAATAAGGTATAAACTTCGCAAAAATTTATAATTAACTAACCCGTGCTAACTTCGTTTGGGTTCCTCGCATTCTGACCAGTCACGAAAAATGCTCTTCCAGGAACCGTTGACTTTGACTTATCCGGGACAACTTTTGGAGTCACCATCCCCGCTGAACTTGGTTTTGCTACAGAACACTCTCGAGCTATATGACCCTCCTTTCCACAGTTATAACATACCTTGAACTGTTGTGGGCAGTTTGGACTTATATGTCCCTCCTCTCCGCATCTGTAACATCTAACTGGCGGTCGTTCTCCTCCCCTAGAATTTGTTCCTGGTGCTGGTGCTGCTATCGACGTCTTCCTGTCATCGTTAAATCTTCTCTTCTTGAAATTTTCACTTGACTCACCTCTCCTATTATCATGGCCACGATGACCACCCGAGTGGTTAACGCTTTTGTTCGAATGCTTTCCTTCTCTCTGGTTGTCATTGCTCCGATGATCGCTGCCACCGGTATGACCCTGGTTGTGGTCCCTCAGTTGCACGTACTCATTATCTCGCTCTAATAATTGAGCCCTGTTTACAACATCTGAATATAAAGAAAATTTATGAGAGATAAGATATTGTCGAATCTCGGGTTTTAGACCTCTCAGAAACATCCTTGTCATTCGTTCCTCATTTTCGACCAAATGAGGTGCAAACCTGGATAACTCTGCAAACTTCGCCTCGTACTGGGACACCGTCATGTTGTTTTGTTCTAGTCTGATAAACTCCACCTCCTTCAGATGACGAATACTTTCAGGAAAGTACTTGTCATTGAACAGTTTTTGAAATGTTTCCCAGGACATGTTGAGTGCGTCAGGCTGGGTACGCTTCACAGACTCCCACCAGTAGTCTGCCTCACCGCGGAACATAAAGGTAGCGAATGGAACCTTCTGTTCCTCCGTGCATCCCAAGACATCGAATATCTTGGTAATTTGCTTGACCCACATTTCCGCCATGATCGGATCCGGCTTTCCCTTAAATTCTGGTGGTCCCAATTCTTTGAACTGCTTAGCTGTGACAATCCGCGCGTTGTTATTATTTCCACCCGTATTCTGCACACGAGTCTCCCTCGTCTGATTTTGCATGAACTGTAAAAACCTCCTAAACCTTCCATCATTCATCGTTTGCTCGGTAACGTTGTTTACAGGAGGAATATTGTCTTCCTGTTGCACGTTCCCCTGGGTGGTGATCAAAGGTGTCTCCACGGTCTGATTTACTCCATTATTAACGTTCTCAGCTGCCATTCTTAAATACTGCCATAAAATAAGGGTTAATAGTCATGTCATATATTATCCCTATACTCTGACCGACCAAATAAACACCAAATAAACTTAGTCAAGTCATACTAGCGAAGGAATTTCCCGTCTCTCCCCTCCTAGTTCTTGTCTCACATCTCAGCCAGGGATCATATCCCTAAGCTCTGATACCAACTGTGACGCCCCCAAAATAGGTATACAACACCCATTCTGAGTCGCCAAATACATGGTACAGAAAACAAACTACAACTTCAATAATACAATTGTCGTGCAAAATACGACAACACATACTGTGAGTTTAAATACAAATATTGTCTTTTAGACAATATCCACACTCAAATAAGTCCTCATTACAATTATTCAAACACTATTTTACAGAAATAGTGAGGACTGCTAAAACATCTTTCTAGAACCATCACTCCATACCCCGACTAGATCCTGCTATGTTCTCACCTCCTGAGAAGAAAAATGGAACAAAAAGGAAAAGGGTGAGCTCAACTAGCCCAGTAAAAAATATTATGACTAAGATAATATACAAACAAATTATCGTTAGTCTTCAACAGGGAAAAATCTGATAGAATATAATCGACAACAAGTTTTAGATCAACAACTGCAGCGGAAACAGCAAACCATTAGAAGAGTCAAGTAGAGAAAGAATTCTACTATCTTCTAAGATTTAAAAGTCCATCATCAATATTTTATCCCTGTAACATCAATTAATAATCATCTTTATCCAAATATTCATCTTTGCACTACAGGCCAAAGATATTCATTTGTATCACATGTCGGTCATGTTCATCTCAACACCTGTTCATCTTTGCACTACAGGCCAAAGATATTCATCAAGTAATCATACATCTTTGCACTACAGGCCAAAGATATTCAGTAATATCATCATTTAGGACTGAGGATAATGAAAAATATCTTAAAGAAAACGAATCCAATGAGACAGAAGGACAAATAGTAGGGATTCGTATAACAACTTATCCAAAATCAATAATACTTCATAATAATCAATTGTGAAGCAGAATTCAAAAATAAAGATCAAAACATGGATACAATCAAAGATAGTAACCATAATAGACATCTTGGACAAAAAGGGAAAATTTTATTTTTCGGTGAATAGTGCCGTATTCGTGAATAGTACCGTATACGTGAATAGTGCCGTATACCTGAATAGTAACCCCGACACAAAAAGTTCTAAATTTGATAAAAACTCATATCAATATTTCAGCATAATGATATTGAAGAAAATAATATCATTAAGAAGAAAATAATATCCCTTACCTCAAGATATCAGTACTTCTGGTCGGAATACCGGTATAAGGCTGAAAGAAACTTGCTCTGATGAATAGAAACTCTCAAAGTATCTAAATACTCACAAAATACACTCAATAATCTAGAGAGAGAAAGAGAGAAAACTTGTTTCTGGTGTGATTTTCAATTCTAACTTAGCCCTCTATTTATAGGAAAATTTTGGTAGGTTTGACCTGCAACCTGATGGCTTTACCTGCTACTATTCCCACCCACCACATTTGAAATATAATTCAGCACATTTCTTCACCAACCACAAGTGGGGCCCACCAATTCTAGAATTTTCCATCAAAATGATAAACTCCGAAAATTCAACAATTTCTGAACCAGTCATCTTGTAAAATTCATAATAAATCATACGTTCATTTTTAACGGTTCAAAATTTGTGGACATATACTCAACTTATATATCTATAACATATCCAAAAATTACCACGATCCAACGGTCGGATTAAAAATTATAACCCCCGCAAAATATCTCAAAAACCCTGATTTTTAATACCTCCATTCCGACAAAAATACGGATAAAAATCTCAACATTAACTCCTTCATTTTTAACCACAAAAATATATCCCTCATTTATATCCACATAAAATAAATATTTTCTTATCATATGAATCAATAATTAATTATTCACAAATAATATTACAGAATCACATTTATGACAACCAGGCCGTTCCCAAGAAAGAGGGGGCTTTCCAATAAGGATTTCTCCTTACTGGCGCGCAATTAGATGACCAAACCTCTCCTTAGACAGAACTTTCTAGACATTGCCAATAATGTTATCTAATAATATTATTCAAATAATATGAATTATTGATCTGATAATGGAAAATACTGTGCAGCAACAATTATTGAAACAACAATAATATAAAATATCAACGCAACAATTATTGAATCAATAAAATAAAATATTGAACAATAACTACAGTAACAATTATTGAGTAGTGTCTTCTTACGTAAGAATCAATAATTGGTGCAATACCGTGTGCTACTGTATTTTAACCACCGGGTATTCCAACAGTATTAACGGTAACAACTACGCCGTTATTTATAAACAACTTATACTTGTCGTTTTCTTCATCCAATCGCTTTCCGTTATGGGGCCCACACAAGGCTGCGCCGTCGTACGAATATTCCCCGACAGCAAGAATATTCCACGACCAAACGAATATTCCCCGACAAAATGAATATTTTATAACCACTTGCTTATTTTGTAAAATTTGCACATTTCACCCATAACCAAAGTATTATATCAAATTAACCCCTTATTATTCACAATAATATTTAAAGAAAATTTGATTTTATTCATTAATAAGTTGGGGTCTTACAGTGCCGTTGTACGAATATTTCCTGTTAAAACGAATATTCCCCGACCAATCGAATATTATATAACAACTTGCGTACTTTGCAAAATTTATAAATATTACCCACAACTATAACATTATATCAAATTAACTCCATAATATTCAAAAATGATATTTATAGAAAATTCATATTTATTTATAAAAGTTGGGGTCTTACAATTATGTTTCAATAGTATATTGTTACAGATGTTATTCTACACCCACTCTTTGTTAAGCCCATTACCCGGACTGTAAGACCCCAACTTTTTATAAATAAAATTAATTTTTCTCTATTTATTATTTTGAAATAGTAAGGGTTGATTTGATTAATGTGGTAAGTTATGGGTAAAATACGCAAATATTTTAAATAAGCAAGTGGTTATAAAATATTCATTGTTGTCAGGAAATATTCGTTTGGTCGTAAAATATTCTTGTTGTCGGGGAATATTCGTACGACGGCGCAGTATTTTGTGGGTCCCATAACGGAAAGCGATTGGATGAAGAAAACGATAAGTATAAGTTATTTATAAATAACGGCGTAGTTGTTACCGTTAATACTGTTGGAATACCCGGTGGGTAAAACACAGTAATACGCGTTGTTACGCAGTAACACACGGTATTGCACCAATTATTGATTCTTACTTAAGAAGACACTTGTAAGACCCCAACTTATTAATGAATAAAATCAAATTTTCTCTAAATATTAATGTGAATAATAAGGGGTTAATTTGATATAATACTTTGGTTATGGGTGAAATGTGCAAATTTTACAAAATAAGCAAGTGGTTATAAAATATTCATTTTGTCGGGGAATATTCGTTTGGTCGTGGAATATTCTTGCTGTCGGGGAATATTCGTACGACGGCGCAGCCTTTTGTGGGCCCCATAACGGAAAGCGATTGGATAAAGAAAACGACAAGTATAAGTTATTTATAAATAACGGCGTAGTTGTTACCGTTAATACTGTTAGAATACCCGGTGGTTAAAATACAGTAGCACACGGTATTGCACAAATTATTGATTCTTACGTAAGAAGGCACTACTCAATAATTGTTACAGTAGTTATTGTTCAATATTTTATTTTATTGATTCAATAATTGCTGCGTTGATATTTTATATTATTGTTGTTTCAATAATTGTTGCTGAACATTATTTTCCATTATCAGATCAATAATTCATATTATTTGAATAATATTATTAGATAACATTATTGGCAATGTCTAGAAAGTTCTGTCTAAGGAGAGGTTTGGTCATCTAATTGCGCGCCAGTAAGGAGAAATCCTTATTGGAAAGCCCCCTCTTTCCTGGGAACGGCCTGGTTGTCATAAATGTGATTCTGTAATATTATTTGTGAATAATTAATTATTGATTCATATGATAAGGAAATATTTATTTTATGTGGATATAAATGAGGGATATATTTTTGTGGTTAAAATTGAAGGAGTTAATGTTGAGATTTTTATCCGTATTTTTGTCGGAATGGAGGTATTAAAAATCAGGATTTTTGAGATATTTTGCGGGGGTTATAATTTTTAATCCGACCGTTGGATCGTAATAATTTTTGAATATGTTATAGATATATAAGTTGAGTATATGTCCACAAATTTTGAACCGTTAAAAATGAACGTATGATTTGTTATGAATTTTACGAGATGACTGGTTCAGAAATTATTGAATTTTCGGAGTTAATCATTTTGGTGAAAATTCTAGAATTGGTGGGCCCCACTCTTGGTTGGTGAAGAAATGTGCTGAGATTTTTATTCAAATGTGGTGGGTGGAAATAGTAGCAGATAAAGCCATCAGGTTGCAGGTTAAGTCTGCTTCGGCGTGCTAACACTTTCCTATAAATAGAGGGCTAAGTTAGAATTGAAAATCACATCAGAATTCATAAGTTTTCTCTCTTTCTGTCTCTAGATTATTGAGTGTATTTTGTGAGTACTTAGATACTTTAAAAGCTGCTGTTCAACACAAGTTTCATTCAGCCTCATATCCGATATTCAGTCAGAAGTACGGTTATTATGAGGTAAGGGATAGTATTTTCTTCTTAAATGATATTATTTTCTTCAATATCCTTATGCTGAAATATTGATATGAGTTTTTTTTTATCAAATTTGGAACTTTTTGTGTCGGGTTTACTATTCACGTATACGACACTATTCACGTATACGGCACTATTCACGAATACGATACTATTCACAAGATGTCTATTATGATTACTATCTTTGATTGTATCCATATTTTGATCTTTATTTTTGATTTCTGCTTCACAATTGATTATTATGAAGTATTATTGATCTTGGATAAACTGTTATATGAATCCCTACTATTTGTCCTTCTGTCTCACTGAATTCGTTTTCTTTAAGATATTTTTTATCATCCTCAGTCCTAAATGATGATATTACTGAATATCTTTGGCCTGTAGTGCAAAGATGTATGATTACCTGATGAATATCTTTGGCCTGTAGTGCAAAGATGAACAGGTGTTGAGATGAACATGACTGACTGGTGATACAAATGAATATCTTTGGCCTGTAGTGCAATGATGAATATTTGGTTAAAGATGATTATTAATTGATGTTAGAGGGATAAAATATTGATGATGGACTTTTAAATCTTAGAAGATAGTAGAATTCATTATTTACTTGACTTTTCTAATAGTTTGCTGTTTCCGCTGCAGTTGTTGATCTAAAACTTGTTGTCGATTATATTCTATCAGATTTTTTCCTGTTGAATACTAATGATAATTTGTTGTTGTAAGACCCCAACTTATTAATGAATAAAATCAATTTTTTTTAAATATTATTGTGAATAATAAGGGGTTAATTTGATATAATACTTTGGTTATGGGTGAAATGTGCAAATTTTATAAAATAAGCAAGTGGTTATAAAATATTCATTTTGTCGGGGAATATTCGTTTGGTCGTGGAATATTCTTGCTGTCGGGGAATATTCGTACGACGGCGCAGCCTTGTGTGGGCCCCATAACGGAAAGCGATTGGATGAAGAAAACGACAAGTATAAGTTGTTTATAAATAACGGCGTAGTTGTTACCGTTAATACTGTTGGAATACCCGGTGGTTAAAATACAGTAGCACACGGTATTGCACCAATTATTGATTCTTACGTAAGAAGACACTACTCAATAATTGTTACAGTAGTTATTATTCAATATTTTATTTTATTGATTCAATAATTGCTGCGTTGATATTTTATATTATTGTTGTTTTAATAATTGTTGATGCACAGTATTTTCCATTATCAGATCAATAATTCATATTATTTGAATAATATTATTAGATAACATTATTGACAATGTCTAGAAAGTTCTGTCTAAGGAGATGTTTGGTCATCTAATTGCGCGTCAGTAAGGAGAAATCCTTATTGGAAAGCCCCCTCTTTCCTGGGAACGGCCTGGTTGTCATAAATGTGATTCTGTAATATTATTTGTGAATAATTAATTATTGATTCATATGATAAGGAAATATTTATTTTATGTGGATATAAATGAGGGATATATTTTTGTGGTTAAAAATGAAGGAGTTAATGTTGAGATTTTTATCCGTATTTTTGTCGGAATGGAGGTATTAAAAATCAGGATTTTTGAGATATTTTGCGGGGGTTATAATTTTTAATCCGACTGTTGGATCGTGGTAATTTTTGGATATGTTATAGATATATAAGTTGAGTATATGTCCACAAATTTTGAACCGTTAAAAATGAACGTATGATTTATTATGAATTTTACAAGATGACTGGTTCAGAAATTGTTGAATTTTCGGAGTTTATCATTTTGATGGAAAATTCTAGAATTGGTGGGCCCCACTTGTGGTTGGTGAAGAAATGTGCTGAATTATATTTCAAATGTGGTGGGTGAGAATAGTAGCAGGTAAAGCCATCAGGTTGCAGGTCAAACCTACTAAAATTTTCCTATAAATAGAGGGCTAAGTTAGAATTGAAAATCACACCAGAAATAAGTTTTCTCTCTTTCTCTCTCTAGATTATTGAGTGTATTTTGTGAGTATTTAGATACTTTGAGAGTTTTTATTCATCAGAGCAAGTTTCTTTCAGCCTTATACCGGTATTCCGACCAGAAGTACTGATATCTTGAGGTAAGGGATATTATTTTCTTCTTAATGATATTATTTTCTTCAATATCATTATGCTGAAAAATTGATATGAGATTTTATCAAATTTGGAACTTTTTGCGTCGGGATTACTATTCCCGTATACGGCACTATTCACGTATACGGTACTATTCACGAATACGGCACTATTCACCGAAAAATAAAATTTTCCCTTTTTGTCCAAGATGTCTATTATGGTTACTATCTTTGATTGTATCCATGTTTTGATCTTTATTTTTGAATTCTGCTTCACAATTGATTATTATGAAGTATTATTGATTTTGGATAAACTGTTATACGAATCCCTACTATTTGTCCTTCTGTCTCATTGGATTCGTTTTCTTTAAGATATTTTTCATCATCCTCAGTCCTAAATTATGATATTACTGAATATCTTTGGCCTGTAGTGCAAAGATGTATGATTACTTGATGAATATCTTTGGCCCGTAGTGCAAAGATGAACAGGTGTTGAGATGAACAGGTGTTGAGATGAACATGACCGACTGGTGATACAAATGAATATCTTTAGCCTGTAGTGCAAAGATGAATATTTGGTTAAAGATGATTATTAATCGATGTTACAGGGATAAAATATTGATGATGGACTTTTAAATCTTAGAAGATAGTAGAATTCTTTCTCTACTTGACTCTTCTAATGGTTTGCTGTTTTCGCTACAGTTGTTGATCTAAAACTTGTTGTCGATCATATTCTATCAGATTTTTCCCTGTTGAATACTAATGATAATTTGTTGTATATTATCTTAGTCATAATATTCTTTACTGGGCTAGTTGAGCTCACCCTTTTCCTTTTTGTTCCATTTTTCTTCTCAAGAGGTGAGAACATAGCAGGATCTAGTCGGGGTATGGAGTGATGGTTTTAGAAAGATGTTTTAGCAGTCCTCACTATTTCTGTAAAATAGTGTTTGAATAATTGTATTGAGGACTTATTTGAGTGTGGATATTGTCTAGAAGACAATATTTGTATTTAAACTCACAGTATGTGTTGTCGTATTTTGCACGACAATTGTATTATTAAAGTTGTAGTTTGCTTTCTGTACCATGTATTTGGCGACTCAGAATGGGTGTTGTATACCTATTTTGGGGGCGTCACAGTTGGTATCAGAGCTTAGGGATATGATCCCTGGCTGAGATGTGAGACAAGAACTAGGAGGGGAGAGACGGGGAATTCCTTCGCTAGTATGACCTGACTAAGTTTATTTGGTGTTTATTTGGTCGGTCAGATATAGGGATAATATGTGACATGTCAATTAACCGTTGTTTTATGGCAGTATTTAAGAATGGCAACTGAGAACGTTAATAATGGAGTAAATCAGACCGTGGAGACACCTTTGATCACCATCCAGGGGAACGTGCAACAGGAAGGCAATATTCCTCCTATAAACAACGTTACCGAGCAAACGATAAATGATGGAAGGTTTAGGAGCTTTTTACAGTTCATGCAAAATCAGACGAGGGAGACTCGTGTGAGAATACGGGTGGAAATAATAACAACGCGCGGTTTGTCACAGCTAAGCAGTTCAAAGAATTGGGACCACCAGAATTTAAGGGAAAGCCGGATCCGATCATGGCAGAAACGTGGGTCAAGCAAATTACCAAGATATTCGTTGTCTTGGGATGCACGGAGGAACAGAAGGTTCCATTCGCTACCTTTATGTTTCGCGGTGAGGCAGACTACTGGTGGGAGTCTGTGAAGCGTACCCAGCCTGACGCACTCAACATGTCCTGGGAAACATTTCAAAAACTGTTCAATGACAAGTACTTTCCTGAAAGTATTCGTCATATGAAGGAGGTGGAGTTTATCAGACTGGAACAAAACAACATGTCGGTGTCCCAGTACGAGGCGAAGTTTGCAGAGTTATCCAGGTTTGCACCTCATTTGGTCGAAAATGAGGAATGAATGACAAGGATGTTTCTGAGAGGTCTAAAACCCGAGATTCGACAATATCTTATCTCTCATAAATTTTTTTTATATTGAGATGTTGTAAACAGGGCTCAATTATTAGAGCGAGATAATGAGTACGTGCAACTGAGGGACCACAACCAGGGTCATACCGGTGGCAGCGGTCATCGGAGCAATGACAACCAGAGGGAAGGAAAGCATTCGAACAAAAGCGTTAACCACTCGGGTGGTCATCGTGGCCATGATAATAGGAGAGGTGAGTCAAGTGAAAATTTCAAGAAGAGAAGATTTAACGATGACAGGAGGACGTAGATAGCAGCACCAAAACCAGGAACAAATTCTAGGGGAGGAGAACGACCGCCAGTTAGATGTTACAGATGCGGAGAGGAGGGACTTATAAGTCCAAACTGCCCACAACAGTTCAAGGTATGTTATAACTGTGGAAAGGAGGGTCATATAGCTCGAGAGTGTTCTGTAGCAAAACCAAGTTCAGCGGGGATGGTGACTCCAAAAGTTGTCCCGGATAAGTCAAAGTCAACGGTTCCTGGAAGAGCATTTTTCGTGACTGGTCAGAATGCGAGGAACCCAAACGAAGTTAGCACGGGTTAGTTAATTATAAATTTTTGCGAAGTTTATACCTTATTAGATACCGGTTCTACCCATTCATTTATCTCTCCTGCTTATACTCAACGTTTAAACTTGATTCCGGAGAAGTTAAACTTTGACCTATCTGTGGAAACTCCGTTAGGAGAAACTTTTATCACATCCACTGTTTATAAATCTTGTTTGATCCAAGTTGGCACCATCACATTACCTGTTGACCTTATCTCTTTAAAGATACTTGTTTTTGATGTGATTTTAGGAATCGATTGGTTAACTACTCATCATGCCAAATTGATTGCTTTTGTAAGGTTGTTAGTTTTCATATTCCTAAGCAACCTGTTATTCAAATTCAAGCAACCAAACCATTGAAGTCAAACTCTTTCATATCAAGCCGTAAAGTCATTCGTTTATTGAAAAACGGATGTCAAGCTTTCTTAGCTATGTTATGGACTTGAACAAAAATACGTCAGATTTGAATGATATTTCTATTGTTAGTAAATCCCTGACGTATTTCCTGAAGAATTTCTTGGCCTACGTGTGATATTGAATTTTGTATCTTCTTTGAATCTGGTATAAAACTCACTTCTAAAATCTAATATCGAATGGCTCCTATTGAACTTCAGGAGTTAAAAATCCAACTATAGAAGTTGATAACCGAGCCTCTATCTGGTGACTTCCTTTGTGAAATGCATCGAAACCAGACTCTCCGTAGGGGGCGTCATATTTGTGCGGTAGTAAACTGATAGGTGCCATTGTGACGTGATATCCAAGATTGGGATATGAGTCACAGTTGAGAGCAACCTAAGTCAGTAATCGAAGTACGTAGCTTTCTGGGCTTAGCTGGTTATTATCGGAGATTTGTGGAAGGATTTTCTCGAATCGCTACTCCGTTAACTCAGCTGACTCGGAAAGATATAAAATTCGTATGGAGTGAGGAATGTGAGAAGAGTTTTCAAGAACTCAAGAGGAGACTCATTTCGGCACCTGTTCTGACAATACCATCTGGTTCGGATGGATTTGTTATCTACAGCGATGCTTCAGGCAAAGGGTTAGGATGTGTTCTCATGCAACATGGGAAAGTCATAGCCTATGCCTCGCGACAACTCAAAGAATATGAGAGGAATTATCCTACTCATGATTTGGAGTTGGCAGCAGTCGTTTTCGCGTTGAAGATCTGGAGACACTACCTGTATGGGGAGAAAGTGGAGATCTATACAGATCATAAAAGCCTCAAATATTTCTTCACCCAAAAGAAACTCAACATGCGGCAACGACGTTGGCTTGAGCTGTTGAAAGATTACGATCATACCATCCAATATCATCCTGAAAAAGCGAACGTAGTAGCTGACGCATTGAGTAGAAGATCATACGCGGGTACGAGTGCAATGTTGTTAACACAAAGGCCCATTTTCTATGACTTGCAAAGGATGGAGATAGAGATGAAGGCTCCAAGTACCCACATGATGATATCAAATATACGAGTAGAACCGACTTTAATCGATAAAGTTAAAACTGCTCAAGCTACGGACATGGAGCTGATGCGTATGAAAAAGAAAGTGCAAGAAGGTGCTATTCCAGAAGCAAGAATCGATGAAGAAGGAATACTTCGAGTCAACTCCAGACTTTGTGTTCCTAACGATTTTGATTTGAAGCATAGAATAATGATGGAGGCACACAACACACCGTTTGCAATCCATCCTGGGAGTACCAAAATGTATCACGATCTTCGACATACATTTTGGTGGAGCAATATGAAAAGAGAGATCGCAGAGTTTATCTCGAGATGTTTAACTTGTCAACGTGTAAAAGCGGAGCATCAAGTACCAAAGGGTCCATTGCAACCACTTGAGATTCCGAAATGGAAGTGGGAACACATTACTATGGATTTTGTTACGGGTCTTCCCAAGGTTTCTCAAGGTATAGATGCGATTTGGGTTATTGTTGATAGATTAACCAAGTCCGCTCATTTCTTACCGATACGTGAGACTTATTCCCTTGAACGTCTTGCTAGTATGTATGTGAACGAGATTGTGAGATTGCATGGCATGCCAGTATCCATAGTTTCGGATCGTGACCCAAGATTCACTTCACGATTTTGGGTTAGCTTGCAGAAAGCTATGGGCACGGATTTACGATTCAGTTCGGCATACCATCCTCAAACGGACGGACAATCAGAAAGGACTATTCAAACTCTTGAAGATCTATTAAGACTTTGTGTCCTAGATTTCAAAGGGAGTTGGGATAAGTACCTACCATTGGTGGAATTCTCCTACAACAACAGTTATCAGGCGAGCATAGGTGTGGCTCCATTCGAGGCGTTGTACGGAAGAAAATGTCGTTCTCCAGTATGCTGGGACGAGGTGGGTGAAGCAACATTGTTGGGACCAGAGTTGGTACGCATTACTACAGAGAAGATCCAAACGATTCGACAACGTATACAAACGGTACAGGATCGACAAAAGAGTTATGCGGATCTTCATCGGAAGGACGTGGAATTTAATATTGGGGATCATGTATTGTTACGTGTTGCACCATGGAAGGGAGTTACAAGATTTGGAAAGAGAGGAAAGCTCAATCCAAGATTTGTTGGTCCATTTGAGATTCTTGAGCGAATAGGAAATGTGGCATATAGACTCGCATTACCTCCAAGCATGTCTCGTGTTCATAATGTTTTTCACATATCTATGCTTCGTAAATATGTTAAAGACCCGAACCACATTATTGAGTTAGAACCAGACGAGATAGCTGAAGATTTAACGTACGAGGAGGTACCTGTTAAGATCTTGGATAGGAAAGAGCATGTCCTACGCATGAAGGTTATACCACAAGTTAAGGTTTTGTGGAGAAACCATGCTATTGAAGAAATGACCTGGGAGTTAGAATCAGAAATAAAAGCGAGGTATCCTCACCTTTTTGAAACATCAGGTACGTACGTCAATTTCGATGACGAAATTTCATAAGGAGGGGAGGTTGTAAGACCCCAACTTATTAATGAATAAAATCAAATTTTCTTTAAATATTATTGTGAATAATAAGGGGTTAATTTGATATAATACTTTGGTTATGGGTGAAATGTGCAAATTTTACAAAATAAGCAAGTGGTTATAAAATATTCATTTTGTCGGGGAATATTCGTTTGGTCGTGGAATATTCTTGCTGTCGGGGAATATTCGTACGACGGCGCAGCCTTGTGTGGGCCCCATAACGGAAAGCGATTGGATGAAGAAAACGACAAGTATAAGTTGTTTATAAATAACGGCGTAGTTGTTACTGTTAATACTGTTGGAATACCCGGTGGTTAAAATACAGTAGCACACGGTATTACACCAATTATTGATTCTTACGTAAGAAGGCACTACTCAATAATTGTTACAGTAGTTATTATTCAATATTTTATTTTATTGATTCAATAATTGCTGCGTTGATATTTTATATTATTGTTGTTTTAATAATTGTTGATGCACAGTATTTTCCATTATCAGATCAATAATTCATATTATTTGAATAATATTATTAGATAACATTATTGACAATGTCTAGAAAGTTCTGTCTAAGGAGAGGTTTGGTCATCTAATTGCGCGCCAGTAAGGAGAAATCCTTATTGGAAAGCCCCCTCTTTCCTGGGAACGGCCTGGTTGTCATAAATGTGATTCTGTAATATTATTTGTGAATAATTAATTATTGATTCATATGATAAGAAAATATTTATTTTATGTGGATATAAATGAGGAATATATTTTTGTGGTTAAAAATGAAGGAGTTAATGTTGAGATTTTTATCCGTATTTTTGTCAGAATGGAGGTATTAAAAATTAGGGTTTTTGAGATATTTTGCGGGGGTTATAATTTTTAATTCGACCGTTTGATCGTGGTATATGATATACATATATAAGTTGAGTATATGCCCACAAATTTTGAACCGTTAAAAATGAACGTATGATTTATTATGAATTTTACAAGATGACTGGTTCAGAAATTGTTGAATTTTCGGAGTTTATCATTTTGATGGAAAATTCTAGAATTGGTGGGCCCCACTTGTGGTTGGTGAAGAAATGTGCTGAATTATATTTCAAATGTGGTGGGTGGGAATAGTAGCAGGTAAAGCCATCAGGTTGCAGGTCAAACCTACCAAAATTTTCCTATAAATAGAGGGCTAAGTTAGAATTGAAAATCACACCAGAAACAAGTTTTCTCTCTTTCTCTCTCTAGATTATTGAGTGTATTTTGTGAGTATTTAGATACTTTGAGAGTTTCTATTCATCAGAGTAAGTTTCTTTCAGCCTTATACCGGTATTCCGACCAGAAGTACTGATATCTTGAGGTAAGGGATATTATTTTCTTCTTAATGATATTATTTTCTTCAATATCATTATGCTGAAATATTGATATGAGTTTTTATCAAATTTGGAACTTTTTGTGTCGGGGTTACTATTCACGTATACGGCACTATTCACGTATACGGTACTATTCACGAATACGGCACTATTCACCGAAAAATAAAATTTTCCCTTTTTGTCCAAGATGTCTATTATGGTTACTATCTTTGATTGTATCCATGTTTTGATCTTTATTTTTGAATTCTGCTTCACAATTGATTATTATGAAGTATTATTGATCTTGGATAAGCTGTTATACGAATCCCTAATATTTGTCCTTCTGTCTCACTGGATTCGTTCTCTTTAAGATATTTTTCATCATCCTCAGTCCTAAATGATGATATTACTGAATATCTTTGGCCTGTAGTGCAAAGATGTATGATTACTTGATGAATATCTTTGGCCTGTAGTGCAAAGATGAACAGGTGTTGAGGTGAACATGACCGACATGTGATACAAATGAATATCTTTGGCATGTAGTGCAAAGATGAATATTTGGATAAAGATGATTATTAATTGATGTTACAGGGATAAAATATTGATGATGGACTTTTAAATCTTAGAAGATAGTAGAATTCTTTCTCTACTTGACTCTTCTAATGGTTTGCTGTTTCCGCTGCAGTTGTTGATCTAAAACTTGTTGTCGATTATATTCTATCAGATTTTTCCCTGTTGAAGACTAACGATAATTTGTTTGTATATTATCTTAGTCATAATATTTTTTACTGGGCTAGTTGAGCTCACCCTTTTCCTTTTTGTTCCATTTTTCTTCTCAGGAGGTGAGAACATAGCAGGATCTAGTCGGGGTATGGAGTGATGGTTCTAGAAAGATGTTTTAGCAGTCCTCACTATTTCTGTAAAATAGTGTTTGAATAATTGTATTGAGGACTTATTTGAGTGTGGATATTGTCTAGAAGACAATATTTGTATTTAAAGTCACAGTATGTGTTGTTGTATTTTGCACGACAATTGTATTATTGAAGTTGTAGTTTCTTTCTGTACCATGTATTTGGCGACTCAGAATAGGTGTTGTATACCTATTTTGGGGGCGTCACAGTTGTATATTATCTTAGTCATAATATTCTTTACTGGGCTAGTTGAGCTCACCCTTTTCCTTTTTGTTCCATTTTTCTTCTCAGAAGGTGAGAACATAGCAAGATCTATTCGGGGTATGGAGTGATGGTTCTAGAAAGATGTTTTAGCTGTCCTCACTATTTCTGTTAAATAGTGTTTGAATAATTATAATGAGGACTTACTTGAGTGTGGATATTGTCTAGAAGACAATATTTGTATTTAAACTCACAGTATGTGTTGTCGTATTTTGCACGACAATTGTATTATTGAAGTTGTAGTTTGCTTTTTATACCATGTATTTGGCGACTCAGAATGGGTGTTGTATACTTATTTTGGGGGCGTCACACTTAGGATATCCGAAGTACATAACACCTCTCATGACCATGCCTTTCTGTGGGCAACATTCATTTTTTGCCTGAATCACCTCCCCTTTTGAGCCCACACATGGCTCTACAGAAACAGTTGTCTTACCTCTAGTCTCTTTCTTTGGAATTGCATTGTGTTATTTCCCTATAGAGAGAATCTGAAAGTGTATAATGATCAGTCTCACAATCCTACTCGCTCAAAATCCTAGGCCACGAGCGGCACTGCTCAAAAGTGGTGTATTGGATGGGATTGGAGTATAAGAGTGATGGAAGGGAGCCAAATCCATGTTTTCTTATATCGAAGAGTAGTGTAAATTGTAATATTGAATTGCTTGTGTAAGGAGTCGGATTCCCAAGAAGGAACTTCTTGGCAATATGTAATGAATTTTAGTATAAATATACTCCTTGAATTTGGTTAATTCTGTAAGACCCCGATTTTTTTTTTAAATAAAATAGAATTTTTTTTATTTATTATTTTGAAATAGTAAGGGTTTATTTGATTAATGTGGTTAGTTGTGGGTAAAATGCGCAAATATTTTAAATAAGTAAGTGGTTATAAAATATTCATTGTTATCGGTGAATATTCATTTGGTCGTAGAATATTTTTGCTGTCGGGGAATATTCGTACGACGGCGCAGTCTTATGTGGACCCTATATCGGAAAGCGATTGGATGAAGAAAACGACAAGTATAAGTTGTTTATAAATAACGGCGTAGTTGTTATCGTTAATACTGTTGGAATACCTGGTGGTTAAAACACAGTAGCACACGGTATTGCACCAATTATTGATTCTTACGTAAGAAGGCATTACTCAATAATTGTTACAGTAATTACTGTTCAATATTTTATTCTATTGATTCCATAATTGCTACGTTGATATTTTATATTATTGTTATTTCAATAATTGTCACTGTACAGTATTTTTCATTATCAGATCAATAATTTATATTATTTGAATAATATTATTAGATAGCATTATTGGCAATGTCTAGAAACTTCTGTCTAAGGAGAGGTTTGGTCACCTAATTACGCGCCAGTGAGGAGAAATCCTTATTGGAAAGCCTCCTTTTTCCTGAGAACGGCCTGGTTGTCAGTTTTGTGTTTCTGTAATATTATTTGTGAATAATAATTATTGATTTATATAATAAGAAAAATATTTATTTTATGTGGATATAGATGTAGAAAATATTTAATGCGACAATTGTTGAAAATTGATATTTTATCTTTTCTGATAAAATAATTCATTTAAATATATTATTATATTTTAATAATATAATAATGGTGATATTTTTGCAATGAATGTGTAATATATGAATAAATGAGGAGGAAGAATATTTTTGTTACAAAAAATGTTTAACACATGTTTTGTGTTACAAACAAATGTTTAACACATGTTTTGTGTGTTGATGGACCCCATTTTTGACTGAAATTTAATTATAGCTTGTAAAATCATCCGTTTGTGGATTTCGGTCAATTTCTGTTTGGAATTTAGAAAAACTTTCTTCTGTAAAGTTGTAGAGAATTAAATTTTCTATGGAATGGACATAAGATTTAAATTTTTCAGATAAAAGGACTATTGATTATGAATTATTGAAGTTCCGAAATATTGAGTCTGAATTGATTTTGTTATAAAAATTGTTTTAAACATGTTTTTCGTTTTATTGTGTGGAAAATGTGTTTTTGATGTGGTCGGCTAAGGAAAATTTGATTATAAATATATTATTTTATTAAATTTTCTGCTTTGCTGTTTTAAGCATTTTCCTATAAATAGGGTGCTTAGGTTATGTAAGACCCCAACTTATTAATGAATAAAATCAAATTTTCTTTAAATATTATTGTGAATAATAAGGGGTTAATTTGATATAATACTTTGGTTATGGGTGAAATGTGCAAATTTTACAAAATAAGCAAGTGGTTATAAAATATTCATTTTGTCGGGGAATATTCGTTTGGTCGTGGAATATTCTTGCTGTCGGGGAATATTCGTACGACGGCGCAGCCTTGTGTGGGCCCCATAACGAAAAGCGATTGGATGAAGAAAACGACAAGTATAAGTTGTTTATAAATAATGGCGTAGTTGTTACCGTTAATACTGTTGGAATACCCGGTGGTTAAAATACAGTAGCACACGGTATTCCACCAATTATTGATTCTTACGTAAGAAGGCACTACTCAATAATTGTTACAGTAGTTATTATTCAATATTTTATTTTATTGATTCAATAATTGCTGCGTTGATATTTTATATTATTGTTGTTTTAATAATTGTTGATGCACAGTATTTTCTATTATCAGATCAATAATTCATATTATTTGAATAATATTATTAGATAACATTATTGACAATGTCTAGAAAGTTCTGTCTAAGGAGAGGTTTGGTCATCTAATTGCGCACCAGTAAGGAGAAATCCTTATTGGAAAGCCCCCTCTTTCCTGGGAACGGCCTGGTTGTCATAAATGTGATTCTGTAATATTATTTGTGAATAATTAATTATTGATTCATATGATAAGGAAATATTTATTTTATGTGGATATAAATGAGGGATATATTTTTGTGGTTAAAAATGAAGGAGTTAATGTTGAGATTTTTATCCGTATTTTTGTCGGAATGGAGGTATTAAAAATCAGGGTTTTTGAGATATTTTGCGGGGGTTATAATTTTTAATCCGACCGTTGGATCGTGGTAATTTTTCGATATGTTATAGATATATAAGTTGAGTATATGTCCACAAATTTTGAACCGTTAAAAATGAACGTATGATTTATTATGAATTTTACAAGATGACTGGTTCAGAAATTGTTGAATTTTCGGAGTTTATCATTTTGATAGAAAATTCTAGAATTGGTGGGCCCCACTTGTGGTTGGTGAAGAAATGTGCTGAATTATATTTCAAATGTGGTGGGTGGGAATAGTAGCTGGTAAAGCCATCAGGTTGCAGGTCAAACCTACTAAAATTTTCCTATAAATAGAGGGCTAAGTTAGAATTGAAAATCACACCAGAAACAAGTTTTCTCTCTTTCTCTCTCTAGATTATTGAGTGTATTTTGTGAGTATTTAGATACTTTGAGAGTTTCTATTCATCAGAGCAAGTTTCTTTCAGCCTTATCCCGGTATTCCGACCAGAAGTACTGATATCTTGAGGTAAGGGATATTATTTTCTTCTTAATGATATTATTTTCTTCAATATCATTATGCTGAAAAATTGATATGAGTTTTTATCAAATTTGGAACTTTTTGTGTCGGGGTTACTATTCACGTATACGGCACTATTCACGTATACGGTACTATTCACGAATACGACACTATTCACCGAAAAATAAAATTTTCTCTTTTTGTCCAAGATGTCTATTATGGTTACTATCTTTGATTGTATCCATGTTTTGATCTTTATTTTTGAACTCTGCTTCACAATTGATTATTATGAAGTATTATTGATCTTTGATAAGCTGTTATACGAATCCCTAATATTTGTCCTTCTGTCTCACTGGATTCGTTCTCTTTAAGATATTTTTCATCATCCTCAGTCCTAAATGATGATATTACTGAATATCTTTGGCCTGTAGTGCAAAGATGTATGATTACTTGATGAATATCTTTGGCCTGTAGTGCAAAGATGAACAGGTGTTGAGATGAACATGACCGACATGTGATACAAATGAATATCTTTGGCCTGTAGTGCAAAGATGAATATTTGGATAAAGATGATTATTAATTGATGTTACAGGGATAAAATATTGATGATGGACTTTTAAATCTTAGAAGATAGTAGAATTCTTTCTCTACTTGACTCTTCTAATGGTTTGTTGTTTCCGCTGCAGTTGTTGATCTAAAACTTGTTGTCGATTATATTCTATCAGATTTTTCCCTGTTGAAGACTAACGATAATTTGTTTGTATATTATCTTAGTCATAATATTCTTTACTGGGCTAGTTGAGCTCACCCTTTTCCTTTTTGTTCCATTTTTCTTCTCAGGAGGTGAGAACATAGCAGGATCTAGTCGGGGTATGGAGTGATTGTTCTAGAAAGATGTTTTAGCAGTCCTCACTATTTTTGTAAAATAGTGTTTGAATAATTGTAACGAGGACTTATTTGAGTGTGGATATTGTTTAGAAGACAATATTTGTATTTAAACTCACAGTATGTGTTGTCGTATTTTGCACGACAATTGTATTATTGAAGTTGTAGTTTGTTTCCTGTACCATGTATTTGGCGACTCAGAATGGGTGTTGTATACCTATTTTGGGGGCGTCACAGTTGGTATCAGAGCTTAGGGATATGATCCCTGGCTGAGATGTGAGACAAGAACTAGGAGGGGAGAGACGGGGAATTCCTTCGCTAGTATGACCTGACTAAGTTTATTTGGTGTTTATTTGGTCGGTCAGATATAGGGATAATATGTGACATGTCAATTAACCGTTGTTTTATGGCAGTATTTAAGAATGGCAACTGAGAACGTTAATAATGGAGTAAATCAGACCGTGGAGACACCTTTGATCACCACCCAGGGGAACGTGCAACAGGAAGGCAATATTCCTCCTATAAACAACGTTACCGAGCAAACGATAAATGATGGAAGGTTTAGGAGCTTTTTACAGTTCATGCAAAATCAGACGAGGGAGACTCGTGTGCAGAATACGGGTGGAAATAATAACAACGCGCGGTTTGTCACAGCTAAGCAGTTCAAAGAATTGGGACCAGCAGAATTTAAGGGAAAGCCGGATCCGATCATGGCGGAAACGTGGGTCAAGCAAATTACCAAGATATTCGATGTCTTGGGATGCACGGAGGAACAGAAGGTTCCATTCGCTACCTTTATGTTCCGCGGTGAGGCAGACTACTGGTGGGAGTCTGTGAAGCGTACTCAGCCTGACACACTCAACATGTCCTGGGAAACATTTCAAAAACTGTTCAATGACAAGTACTTTCCTGAAAGTATTCGTCATATGAAGGAGGTGGAATTTATCAGACTGGAACAAAACAACATGACGGTGTCCCAGTACGAGGCGAAGTTTGCAGAGTTATCCAGGTTTGCACCTCATTTGGTCAAAAATGAGGAACGAATGACAAGGATGTTTCTGAGAGGTCTAAAACCCGAGATTCGACAATATCTTATCTCTCATAAATTTTCTTTATATTCAGATGTTGTAAACAGGGCTCAATTATTAGAGCGAGATAATGAGTACGTGCAACTGAGGGACCACAACCAGGGTCATACCGGTGGCAGCGGTCATCGGAGCAATGACAACCAGAGGGAAGGAAAGCATTCGAACAAAAGCGTTAACCACTCGGGTGGTCATCGTGGCCATGATAATAGGAGAGGTGAGTCAAGTGAAAATTTCAAGAAGAGAAGATTTAACGATGACAGGAAGACGTCGATAGCAGCACCAGCACCAGGAACAAATTCTAGGGGAGGAGAACGACCGCCAGTTAGATGTTACAGATGCGGAGAAGAGGGACATATAAGTCCAAACTGCCCACAACAGTTCAAGGTATGTTATAACTGTGGAAAGGAGGGTCATATAGCTCGAGAGTGTTCTGTAGCAAAACCAAGTTCAGCGGGGATGGTGACTCCAAAAGTTGTCCCGGATAAGTCAAAGTCAACGGTTCCTGGAAGAGCATTTTTCGTGACTGGTCAGAATGCGAGGAACCCAAACGAAGTTAGCACGGGTTAGTTAATTATAAATTTTTGCGAAGTTTATACCTTATTAGATACCGGTTCTACCCATTCATTTATCTCTCCTGCTTATACTCAACGTTTAAACTTGATTCCGGAGAAGTTAAACTTTGACCTATCTGTGGAAACTCCGTTAGGAGAAACTTTTATCACATCCACTGTTTATAAATCTTGTTTGATCCAAGTTGGCACCATCACATTACCTGTTGACCTTATCTCTTTAAAGATACTTGTTTTTGATGTGATTTTAGGAATCGATTGGTTAACTACTCATCATGCCAAATTGATTGCTTTTGTAAGGTTGTTAGTTTTCATATTCCTAAGCAACCTGTTATTCAAATTCAAGCAACCAAACCATTGAAGTCAAACTCTTTCATATCAAGCCGTAAAGTCATTCGTTTATTGAAAAACGGATGTCAAGCTTTCTTAGCTATGTTATGGACTTGAACAAAAATACGTCAGATTTGAATGATATTTCTATTGTTAGTAAATCCCTGACGTATTTCCTGAAGAATTTCTTGGCCTACGTGTGATATTGAATTTTGTATCTTCTTTGAATCTGGTATAAAACTCACTTCTAAAATCTAATATCGAATGGCTCCTATTGAACTTCAGGAGTTAAAAATCTAACTATAGAAGTTGATAACCGAGCCTCTATCTGGTGACTTCCTTTGTGAAATGCATCGAAACCAGACTCTCCGTAGGGGGCGTCATATTTGTGCGGTAGTAAACTGATAGGTGCCATTGTGACGTGATATCCAAGATTGGGATATGAGTCACAGTTGAGAGCAACCTAAGTCAGTAATCGAAGTACGTAGCTTTCTGGGCTTAGCTGGTTATTATCGGAGATTTGTGGAAGGATTTTCTCGAATCGCTACTCCGTTAACTCAGCTGACTCGGAAAGATATAAAATTCGTATGGAGTGAGGAATGTGAGAAGAGTTTTCAAGAACTCAAGAGGAGACTCATTTCGGCACCTGTTCTGACAATACCATCTGGTTCGGATGGATTTGTTATCTACAGCGATGCTTCAGGCAAAGGGTTAGGATGTGTTCTCATGCAACATGGGAAAGTCATAGCCTATGCCTCGCGACAACTCAAAGAATATGAGAGGAATTATCCTACTCATGATTTGGAGTTGGCAGCAGTCGTTTTTGCGTTGAAGATCTGGAGACACTACCTGTATGGGGAGAAAGTGGAGATCTATACAGATCATAAAAGCCTCAAATATTTCTTCACCCAAAAGAAACTCAACATGCGGCAACGACGTTGGCTTGAGCTGTTGAAAGATTACGATCATACCATCCAATATCATCCTGAAAAAGCGAACGTAGTAGCTGACGCATTGAGTAGAAGATCATACGCGGGTACGAGTGCAATGTTGTTAACACAAAGGCCCATTTTCTATGACTTGCAAAGGATGGAGATAGAGATGAAGGCTCCAAGTACCCACATGATGATATCAAATATACGAGTAGAACCGACTTTAATCGATAAAGTTAAAACTGCTCAAGCTACGGACATGGAGCTGATGCGTATGAAAAAGAAAGTGCAAGAAGGTGCTATTCCAGAAGCAAGAATCGATGAAGAAGGAATACTTCGAGTCAACTCCAGACTTTGTGTTCCTAATGATTTTGATTTGAAGCATAGAATAATGATGGAGGCACACAACACACCGTTTGCAATCCATCCTGGGAGTACCAAAATGTATCACGATCTTCGACATACATTTTGGTGGAGCAATATGAAAAGAGAGATCGCAGAGTTTATCTCGAGATGTTTAACTTGTCAACGTGTAAAAGTGGAGCATCAAGTACCAAAGGGTCCATTGCAACCACTTGAGATTCCGAAATGGAAGTGGGAACACATTACTATGGATTTTGTTACGGGTCTTCCCAAGGTTTCTCAAGGTATAGATGCGATTTGGGTTATTGTTGATAGATTAACCAAGTCGCTCATTTCTTACCAATACGTGAGACTTATTCCCTTGAACGTCTTGCTAGTATGTATGTGAACGAGATTGTGAGATTGCATGGCATGCCAGTATCCATAGTTTCGGATCGTGACCCAAGATTCACTTCACGATTTTGGGTTAGCTTGCAGAAAGCTATGAGCACGGATTTACTATTCAGTTCGGCGTACCATCCTCAAACGGACGGACAATCAGAGAGGACTATTCAAACTCTTGAAGATCTATTAAGACTTTGTGTCCTAGATCTGAAAGGGAGTTGGGATAAGTACCTACCATTGGTGAAATTCTCGTACAACAACAGTTATCAGGCGAGCATAGGTGTGGCTCCATTCGAGATGTTGTATGGAAGAAAATGTCGTTCTCCAGTATGCTGGGACGAGGTGGGTGAAGCAACATTGTTGGGACCAGAGTTGGTACGCATGACTACAGAGAAGATCCAAACGATTCGACAACGTATACAAACGGCACAGGATCGACAAAAGAGTTATGCGGATCTTCATCGGAAGGACGTGGAATTTAATATTGGGGATCATGTATTGTTACGTGTTGCACCATGGAAGGGAGTTACAAGATTTGGAAAGAGAGGAAAGCTCAATCCAAGATTTGTTGGTCCATTTGAGATTCTTGAGCGAATAGGAAATGTGGCATATAGACTCGCATTACCTCCAAGCATGTCTCGTGTTCATAATGTTTTTCACATATCTATGCTTCGTAAATATGTTAAAGACCCGAACCACATTATTGAGTTAGAACCAGACGAGATAGCTGAAGATTTAACGTACGAGGAGGTACCTGTTAAGATCTTGGATAGGAAAGAGCATGTCCTACGCATGAAGGTTATACCACAAGTTAAGGTTTTGTGGAGAAACCATGCTATTGAAGAAATGACCTGGGAGTTAGAATCAGAAATAAAAGCGAGGTATCCTCACCTTTTTGAAACATCAGGTACGTACGTCAATTTCGATGACGAAATTTCATAAGGAGGGGAGGTTGTAAGACCCCAACTTATTAATGAATAAAATCAAATTTTCTTTAAATATTATTGTGAATAATAAGGGGTTAATTTGATATAATACTTTGGTTATGGGTGAAATGTGCAAATTTTACAAAATAAGCAAGTGGTTATAAAATATTCATTTTGTCGGGGAATATTCGTTTGGTCGTGGAATATTCTTGCTGTCGGGGAATATTCGTACGACGGCGCAGCCTTGTGTGGGCCCCATAACGGAAAGCGATTGGATGAAGAAAACGACAAGTATAAGTTGTTTATAAATAATGGCGTAGTTGTTACCGTTAATACTGTTGGAATACCCGGTGGTTAAAATACAGTAGCACACGGTATTACACCAATTATTGATTCTTACGTAAGAAGGCACTACTCAATAATTGTTACAGTAGTTATTATTCAATATTTTATTTTATTGATTCAATAATTGCTGCGTTGATATTTTATATTATTGTTGCTTTAATAATTGTTGATGCACAGTATTTTCCATTATCAGATCAATAATTCATATTATTTGAATAATATTATTAGATAACATTATTGACAATGTCTAGAAAGTTCTGTCTAAGGAGAGGTTTGGTCATCTAATTGCGCGCCAGTAAGGAGAAATCCTTATTGGAAAGCCCCCTCTTTCCTGGGAACGGCCTGGTTGTCATAAATGTGATTCTGTAATATTATTTGTGAATAATTAATTATTGATTCATATGATAAGAAAATATTTATTTTATGTGGATATAAATGAGGGATATATTTTTGTGGTTAAAAATGAAGGAGTTAATGTTGAGATTTTTATCCGTATTTTTGTCGGAATGGAGGTATTAAAAATCAGGGTTTTTGAGATATTTTACGGGGGTTATAATTTTTAATCCGACCGTTGGATCGTGGTAATTTTTGGATATGTTATAGATATATAAGTTGAGTATATGTCCACAAATTTTGAACCGTTAAAAATGAACGTATGATTTATTATGAATTTTACAAGATGACTGGTTCAGAAATTGTTGAATTTTCGGAGTTTATCATTTTGATGGAAAATTCTAGAATTGGTGGGCCCCACTTGTGGTTGGTGAAGAAATGTGCTGAATTATATTTCAAATGTGGTGGGTAGGAATAGTAGCAGGTAAAGCCATCAGGTTGCAGGTTAAACCTACTAAAATTTTCCTATAAATAGAGGGCTAAGTTAGAATTGAAAATCACACCAGAAACAAGTTTTCTCTCTTTCTCTCTCTAGATTATTGAGTGTATTTTGTGAGTATTTAGATACTTTGAGAGTTTCTATTCATCAGAGCAAGTTTCTTTCAGCCTTATACCGGTATTTCGACCAGAAGTACTGATATCTTGAGGTAAGGGATATTATTTTCTTCTTAAATGATATTATTTTCTTCAATATCATTATGCTGAAATATTGATATGAGTTTTTATCAAATTTGAAACTTTTTGTGTCGAGATTACTATTCACGTATACGGCACTATTCACGTATACGGTACTATTCACGAATACGGCACTATTCACCGAAAAATAAAATTTTCCCTTTTTGTCCAAGATGTCTATTATGGTTACTATCTTTGATTGTATCCATGTTTTGATCTTTATTTTTGAACTCTGCTTCACAATTGATTATTATGAAGTATTATTGATCTTGGATAAGCTGTTATACGAATCCCTAATATTTGTCCTTCTGTCTCACTGGATTCGTTCTCTTTAAGATATTTTTCATCATCCTCAGTCCTAAATGATGATATTACTGAATATCTTTGGCCTGTAGTGCAAAGATGTATGATTACTTGATGAATATCTTTGGCCTGTAGTGCAAAGATGAACAGGTGTTGAGGTGAACATGACCGACATGTGATACAAATGAATATCTTTGGCCTGTAGTGCAAAGATGAATATTTGGATAAAGATGATTATTAATTGATGTTACAGGGATAAAATATTGATGATGGACTTTTAAATCTTAGAAGATAGTAGAATTCTTTCTCTACTTGACTCTTCTAATGGTTTGCTGTTTCCGCTGCAGTTGTTGATCTAAAACTTGTTGTCGATTATATTCTATCAGATTTTTCCCTGTTGAAGACTAACGATAATTTGTTTGTATATTATCTTAGTCATAATATTCTTTACTGGGCTAGTTGAGCTCACCCTTTTCCTTTTTGTTCCATTTTTCTTCTCAGGAGGTGAGAACATAGCAGGAACTAGTCGGGGTACGGAGTGATGATTCTAGAAAGATGTTTTAGCAGTCCTCACTATTTCTGTAAAATAGTGTTTGAATAATTGTAACGAGGACTTATTTGAGTGTGGATATTGTCTAGAAGACAATATTTGTATTTAAACTCACAGTATGTGTTGTCGTATTTTGCACGACAATTGTATTATTGAAGTTGTAGTTTGTTTTCTGTACCATGTATTTGGCGACTCAGAATGGGTGTTGTATACCTATTTTAGGGGCGTCACAGGTTAGAATTGAAAATCACACCAGAAACTGAAGTTTTCTCTCTCTATATTATCGAGCGTATTCTTGTGAGTACTTTGATATCTTGAGTGTTGCTATACGGTGCAAATTTTCTTCAGCATTATATCTGATATTCCAGCTAGAAGTACTATTCTTTTGAGGTAAGGGATGTTATTTTTTTATAAATGATATTATTTCTTTCAATATCATTATGCCACAATATTGGTAAGATTTTTCTTGTGAAATTTCGTTCTTTTCATGTCGGAGTTACTATTCACGAGTTATTATTCATGAGTTACTATTCATGAGTTACTATTTACGAGTTACTATTCACGAGTACTATTCACGAAGCATGATCTTTTTTTTTTGTAAAATTTCTACCTTTTAGTGTCAGAAACATTACTATTCACGTATACGATACTATTCACGAATACGACACTATTCACAGAAAAAAATTAAATTTTCTTTTCTGTGTTCAAGATTATCTGTTATGGTTCCTATCTTTGATTGGATCTATGTTTTGATCTTCATTTTTGAACTCTGTTCTATAATAGTTATTATGGAGTATTTTTAAGCATGGATAAACCTAGACCTGGCAAACGGGCGGGCCGGGTCGGGCCGAGCGCGGGCATGGTCGAAAAGGCCCAAATTTTGGCGGGCCAGATTTGTTAGGCCCGTGGCCCGGGTTGGGCGAGCCGGGCCGGCCCGCGGGCTTTTTCCTATTTTTTTTTATAAAATCTTGATACACCAAAAATAGTAATAATAATAAATATTAAAAATAATAAAATAATTTATAATAAACAATAATTCTAATTACTTAAATTAACTACATATCTTAATCAATTAAAATTTTAATAGTATTATAATTTTAGATATTATTCTAAAGGCATGATTTGGGATAATGATTGATTTACTTTCCAAATAAGTAGGGGGAATGCATAATTAAGGGATAATGATTGATTTACTTTCCAAATGTGCTACAATAAGTAGGAGGATTACATAATTAAGGGATACAATTATCTATATTATTGTGTACAGATTTTGGACTTGCAATCTAAAAAATTAGTGGTTGATTCGAATTATATATTGATAGTAATTCAAAGTATATAATCAAATTTGATTCTTTAAAATTAATATAATTTATTTTACTTTTAAAAATAATAAATATTGTAATTAATACTAATATATAGATAATTTTAAATTTTTATAATTATATTATCTAACTTAAACTAATAATTATTATTTGTTAGTTTAATAGTTTTATACTTTAAAATTATTAACTACATATCTCAATCAATTAAAATTTTAATAGTTATATAAATTAGTATTATTAATTAATTACCTACATTAACTACATATCTTAATTATAATTTTCAATTATAGTTAAAATATATTGAAGATTGTATTAAAAACATATAGTTGTTGTAGCTTAGTTGGTTTGAACTCTTATTTATTTACTTACAAGTCTTGTGTTCAAGCCTCACAATCCACAAGTAATAACATTTTATTTAAAAAAAAAAAAAAATTTGGCGGG
The DNA here is from genome assembly GCA_016801055.1 of Panax notoginseng. Classification (NCBI taxonomy): domain Eukaryota; kingdom Viridiplantae; phylum Streptophyta; class Magnoliopsida; order Apiales; family Araliaceae; genus Panax; species Panax notoginseng. The sequence continues at coordinate 161,125,323 of CM029012.1, read as the reverse complement.
CCACTTGGGCGGGCCTGACGCCCGCGAGCCGGGCTAAAAACGGGTCGGGCCAAAAAGGCCCGGGTTTTGGCGGGCTAAAAATCTACGGCCCAAAGCCCGATTTTTGGCGGGCCGGCCGGCCCGGTTCGCGGGCCTGGGCCATCTTTGCCAGGTCTAGATAAATCGAAGTACGAATCCTTACTATTTGTTCTTTTGTCTCACTAGATTCGTTTTCTTTAAAATATATTTTTCATCATCCTTAGTCCTAAATGATGATATTACTGAATATCTTTGGCCTGTAGTGCAAAGATGAATGATTTCTTGATGAATATCTTTGGCCCGTAGTGCAAAGATGAACAGGTGTTAAGATGAACATGACCAACTGTAAGTATGATTGATTATTTTGGTCGTATTGCAGATATGAGTATTTGGTTCAAGATGTATATTGATTGATGTTACAAAGATAAAATATTGATGATTGACTTTTAAATTCATAGATAATAGTAGATTTCATTCTCTACGTAACTCTTCTATGAATTATTATTTCCGCTGTGAATATTGATTTGAAACTTGTTGTTTATTATATTCTCTCAGATTTTTTCCTGTTGAAGACTAACGATAATTTGTTCTATATTATCTTAGTCATAATATTCTTTACTGGGTTAGTTGAGCTCACCCTTTTCTTTTTTGTTCCATTTTTCTTCTTAGGAGGCGAGAATGTCGGGGTATGGAATGATGGTTCAGGATAGTTGTTTTAGTAGTCCTCATTATTTTGTAAAATAGTGTATCAATAATTGTAATGAGGACTCCATTTGAGTTTGAATACTATCTAGATGACAATATTTGTATTTAAACTCATTGTATATGTGTTGTCGTATTTTGCACGACAATTGTAATAATAAAGTTGTAGTTATTTTCTGTACCATGTATTTGGCAACTCAGAATGGGTTGGGTGGAATGAACCTATTTTGGGGGCATCACAGATTCACCATCGTAATTTTTTTTAGAATGTTGATAATGATGTCTATTTACTAAAATTTGTGTTTGGAATTGTTGGATAAGTAATGCAATATCATTGTTTTTGGGTGCAGCCACATGGGTTCTTTAACTGCACTTCTGCAGTAGATGTCCCACCTAATTTGTAAGACCCCGAATTTTATGAAATAAAAGTATTCAATTTTTCTTATAATTACTATTCAGTAAATTATTAAATTGATAAATGTTAAAGTTAAGGGTGATATATGAATTTTTTTTCAAAATACACAAGTGGTTATAAAATATTTATTGTTGTCGGGGAATATTCATTTGGTCGTGGAATATTCTTTCTGTCGGAGAATATTCGTACGACGGCGCAGCCATTTGTGGGTCCCATAACAGAATAGCTGTCGGATAAAGAAAACGATAAATTTGAGTTTTTACAAATAACGGCGTAGTTGTTACCGTTAACACTGTTAGAATACCCGGTGGTTAAATACAGTAATACGCGTTATTGCACAGTAGCACACGGTATTGCACAGTATTTTTGAAATTATTGATTCTTACGTAAGAAAGCACTACTCAATAATTGTTACAGTAATTACTGTTTAATATTTTATTTTATTGATTCAATAATTGCTACGTTAAAATTTTATATTATTGTTGTTCAATAATTATCACTGCACAGTATTTTCCATTATCAGATCAATAATTCATATTATTTGAATAATATTATTAGATAACATTATTGGTAATGTCTAGAATGTTCTGTCTAAGGAGAGGTTTGGTCACCTAATTGCGCGCCAGTAAGGAGAAATTCTTATTGGAAAGCCCCCTCTTTCCTGAGAACGGCATGGTTGTCATAAATGTGATTCTGTAATATTATTTATGAATAATTAATTATTGATCTATATGATAAGGAAATATTTATTTGATGTGGATATAAATGAGGGATATGTTTTTGTGGTTAAAAATGAGAGAGTTAGTGTTGAGGTGTTTTATCTGTATTTTTGTCGAAACAGAGGTATTGAAAATCAAATTAGTATTTTTAAGATATTTTGCGAGGGTTATAATTTTTAATCCGACCGTTGGATCGTGGTAATATTTGGATATGTTATACATATATAAGTTGAGTATATGTCCACAAATTTTGAACCGTTAAAAATGAACGTATTATTTGTTATGAATTTTACGAGATGACTGGTTCAGAAATTGTTGAATTTTCGGAGTTAATCATTTTGGTAGAAAATTCTAGAATTGGTGGGCCCCACTCTTGGTTGGTGAAGAAATGTGCTGAGATTTTTATTTAAATGTGGTGGGTGGGAATAGTAGCAGGTAAAGCCATCATGTTACAGGTTAAGTCTGATTCGGCGTGCTAACATTTTTCTATAAATAGAGGGCTGAGTTAGAATTAAAAATCACACCAGAAACAAGTTTTCTCTCTTTCTCTCATTGGATTATTGAGTGTATTTTGTGAGTATTTAGATACTCTATGAGTTTCTATTCATCAATGTAAGTTTTTTTCAGCCTTATACCAATCAGAAGTACTGCTCTTTTGAGGTAAGGGATAGTAAGGGATAATAAGGGATTTTAAGGGTTGTTATATTTTCTAGTTTCGTAATTTTTCTAACCTTCAAAAATTCTGGAAAAATTTAAAATGATATTTTGATGAGTTTTCTTGATTGTGTCTAAAAATGACGATTTTTGGATGTATAAATTAAGAGTTAAGAATTTTACGGGAAAAGAATATTTTAAAAGTAACCGCTTATAACTCCTTGTGGTTAATTCCAAAATTGATGAAATTTTTATTGAAAGTATATCTATATAATATCAGTGTACTCTGTGAATTTCAAATTTTTTGGATAAAAGTATAATTTTTGATAAATGTCTAAATATTCGGCGGTTTTAGCCATATAAAAAATAGTAAATGAATTTTAAAAATTCTGAGAAAAATATATGTTCAATATGGGACTATATTCTGCTAAATCCCATAAAAGAAATATTTTTAGAACTGATTTGGTATTTTTTATGAAAATAGACTAGTTATGAGTAAATGAATTAAATATGTTATGTGAAATAAGAAAATTAGAAAATAGGATTTTATGACTTGAGAATCCTATATGAGGTATATGCAGATTTTTGATGAGGGTTTTGGTTATTGGTGATGTAAGACCCCAACTTTTATAAATAAAGATGAATTTTCTATAAATATCATTTTTGAATATTATGGAGTTAATTTGATATAATGTTATAGTTGTGGGTAATATTTATAAATTTTGCAAAGTACGCAAATTGTTATATAATATTCGATTGGTCGGGGAATATTCGTTTTAATAGGAAATATTCGTACAACGACACAATCATTGGTGGACCCCACAACGGAATTATTGTCGGATTGAGAAAACGACAAAAATATTTTATTAAAAATAACGGCGGAAATTTTACCATTGTTACTGTTGAACTACTCGGTAGTAAAAGTACAGAATACGTGTGGTTGCATAGTAGCACACGGTATTGATTATTAATGCATATGTGAGAAGTCACTCAGTTTGATTCAATTATGGTCAGTTAATAATATGAATTATTTAGCGATAATGACGTTTTGTTTTATTCATATTATTAACGTAATAAAACAGAAACATCTTTTTATATAAAATTGAATACTTTATTAAAGTTATTCTATAAATAGAATATATTATATTTTATTTAAAAGATTTTTCTTTAAATATGGACCGTCAGATTAAAGTAATCAATCTGGACCGTTCATGGATTAGTTACTATACATTCTATTTTTCTATAAATAGCAGCTCATTCCTTCATTATTTCTTACGAATTCACTGAACTCTAGAGAGAGAAACTATAGAGAGAAACCATAGAGAGAGAGAAGAAGAGTATTCTGCTACTTAACTACTTCCTTATTTCAGCTCGTCGTTAAAACGGTAAGGGGTGTTATTCTTTCTTATTCATGAAGAGAACTGTTGTTATTCCATTTCTTATTATTCTGTTGGAATAACCTGTATACGCGGTCTACCCTATACTTGGTGACATTCTTCTATTATTCTGTTGGAACATCCTGTCTGTGTGTTTTACACCGGACCTGGTTCCGTTTTTATTATTATTCTGTTGGAACATCCTGTCTGTGTGTTTTACACCGGACCTGTTTTTATTATTATTCTGTTGGAACATCCTGTCTGTGTGTTTTACACCGGACCTGGTTCCATTTTGTTATTATTCTGTTGGAACATCCTGTCTGTGTGTTTTACACCGGACCTGGTTCCATTATTTATTATTCTGTCAGAATATCCTGTCTGTGCGTTTACGCCGGACCTGGTTCCATTATTATTATTCTGTTAAGAATAACCTGTCTGTGCGGTCTATCGCATGCATGGTGATTTATTTTGTTATTCCATTCTTTATTATACTCAGTTGGTTAAGTTTTGACTTCTATACTCCATGAAATTTGTGGAATATCCTTGATAGTTGCGCTTCATCTAGTATCTATTCATGAAAATATTCTCCTGATCATTCTTGAATTTTACTCCACAAAGCCGTATCATGTTGACAATTTGGACGTTGTTAATTCTTGGATAAATAAATTCTTGAACTTGTTTTATTGAATTCTTATATCATTGTCATCATCCTCATGTTTATAAAATGTTGAAAGTCATTTGTGGCCTGTAGTGCATAGATGGACTTGGTATGATTATGACCAGGGATTATTCGGTATAATCATGACCGTAATGTTACAAATGTTGTGGTAAAAGTCCTCATTGGCCCGTAGTGCATTGATGGACAGTTGTTGGCATGATCATGACCATTAATGAATACACGAATATCTTTGGCCGTAGTGCAGGGGTGATTCGATGATGTGAATTATTTTATTAAGCTGAGTCCCAGCGATCACAGTGTTGAAAAACCTTTTAAATCATAAAAGATAGTAGACTTTATTTTCTACTTGACTCTTTTAATGGATTGCTTGTTCCGCTGCAGTTAAACTTGATGTCTATTATATTTTATCAGTTTAACATTGTTGAAGGCTAATGATAATTTATTCTGCATTATCTTAGTCATAATATTTTTACTGGGCTAGTTGAGCTCACCCTTTCTTTCACTGTTCTCTTCAGAAAATGAGAATATAGCTGGGACGAGTCGGGAAACGGATTGATAGTCCAGAGGATAGTATTAGTTAGTAGTCCTCACTATTCTGTGAAATATTATGATAATAATTGTAATGAGGACTCCTTTTGAGTATGAATACTCTCTAGAAGATAATATTTGTATTCAAACTCACAGATTATGTTTGGTCGTATTGTACACGACAGTTGTATTATTAAGTTGTATTTGTATTCAATACCATGTATCTAGCGACCCAAGATGGGTGATGTATACCTATTTTTGGGGGCGTCACAGTTGGTATCAGAGCTTAGGGATATGATTCCTGGCTAAGATGTGAGAATAGAACTAGGAGGGGAGAGACAGGGATTTCCTTCGCTAGTATGACCTACCTAAGTTTATTTGCATGGTATTTAATTGGTCGGTCATAATATAAGGATAATATATGACATATCAATTAACTTTTATTTTGTGGCAGTATCTGAAAATGGCATCTGAGAATGTTGAGAATAGCAATGGAGCACAGGCGATTATTGATTCACCACATATCAATAATCAGGATAATGTTCATCAGGAAGGTGACAATCCTCATGCAAACAACAACACTGACCAGATGATGAATGATGGAATGTTCAGAGGTTTTATGCAATTCATGCAACAACAGGTGAAAACGGCTCCTGTCCACAACGTAGGTGGAAATACTGGAAACTCTCAGGCGGTCACCGCTAAACAGTTTAAGGAGCTGGGACCACCGGAGTTTAAGGGAGGACCCAAACCACTTGTATTCGGTCAACCAAGGATAATTCTGTGGCCATATGATATCTATCATAACCTAGAAGCATGGTCTCCCATGTACGAAGGTTTCCATGAGCACTTTCCAAAGATTCTAATTTCTAAAACAGTTTTTGACTATACCTTTATGTAAGGTGTTACTGTGAGGTGCTGTCCACGGTTGGGACATGTGTCACATTTGGTATATATTTGTATTCAAACTCACAACATATGTGTTGTTGTATTTTGTACGATAATTGTTGTAATAGAGTTGTAGTTATTTTCTGTACCATGTATTTGACGACTCAGAATGGGTTGGATGGAATGGACCTATTTTGGGGTTGTTACATTTGGTATCATAGCTTAGGGATATGGTCTCTGGCGGAGATCGGGGAATATAACTAGGAGGGGAGAGATGAGTAAATTCTTCGCTAGTGTGTCCTACCTAAGCTTATTTGTTGGTCAGTCATAATATCGGGATATTATGTGATATGTTAATTTGTTAAATTAACCCTTGTTTTGAAGCTGTATTCTAGAATGATATTTGAAATACAGGAGATGAGCAATGGAGAAATTATGATGATAGGGAAGATGGAATCTGAAATGAAAGGAAGGTATTCTCAACTATTTGAAATACTAGGAACGTAAATTTTGAGGACGAAATTTCATAAGGAAGGGAGATTGTAAGACCCCGAATTTTATGAAATAAAAGTATTCAATTTTTCTTATAATTATTATTCAGTAAATTGTTAAATTGATAAATGTTAAAGTTAAGGGTGATATATGAATTTTTTTTCAAAATACACAAGTGGTTATAAAATATTTATTGTTATCGGGAAATATTCGTTTGGTCGTGGAATATTCTTTCTGTCGGAGAATATTCGTACGACGGCGCAGTCATTTATGGGCCCAATAACAGAATAACTGTCGGATGAAGAAAACGATAAATTTGAGTTTTTACAAATAACGGCGTAGTTGTTATCGTTAACACTGTTAGAATACCCGGTGGTTAAAATACAGTAATACGCGTTATTGCACAGTAGCACACGGTATTGCACAGTATTTTTGAAATTATTGATTCTTACGTAAGAAGACACTACTCAATAATTGTTACAGTAATTACTGTTTAATATTTTATTTTATTGATTTAATAATTGTTACGTTGAAATTTTATATTATTGTTGTTCAATAATTATCACTGCACAGTATTTTCCATTATCAGATCAATAATTCATATTATTTGAATAATATTATTAGATAACATTATTGGTAATGTCTAGAATGTTCTGTCTAAGGAGAGGTTTGGTCACCTAATTGCGCGCCAGTAAGGAGAAATTCTTATTGGAAAGCCCCTCTTTCCTGGGAACGGCCTGGTTGTCATAAATGTGATTCTGTAATATTATTTGTGAATAATTAATTATTGATCTATATGATAAGAAAATATTTATTTGATGTGGATATAAATGAGGGATATATTTTTGTAGTTAAAAATGAGGGAGTTAATGTTGAGGTGTTTTCTCTGTATTTTTGTCGGAACGGAGGTATTGAAAATCAAATTAGGGTTTTTAAGATATTTTACGAGGGTTATAATTTTTAATCCGACCGTTGGATCGTGGTAATATTTGGATATGTTATACATATATAAGTTGAGTATATGTCCACGAATTTTGAACCGTTAAAAATGAACGTATGATTTGTTATGAATTTTACGAGATGACTGGTTCAAAAATTGTTGAATTTTCAGAGTTAATCATTTTGGTGGAAAATTCTAGAATTGGTGGGCCCCACTTTTGGATGGTGAAAAAATGTGCTGAGATTTTTATTCAAATGTGGTGGGTGGGAATAGTAGCAGGTAAAGCCATCAGGTTACAGGTTAAGTCTGATTCGGCGTGCTAACATTTTCCTATAAATAGAGGGCTAAGTTAGAATTGAAAATTACACCAGAAACAAGTTTTCTCTCTTTCTCTCACTAGATTATTGAGTGTATTTTGTGAGTATTTAGATACTCTGTGAGTTTCTATTCATCAATGTAAGTTTCCTTCAGCCTTATACCGATCAGAAATACTGCACTTTTGAGGTAAGAGATATTAAGGGATTTTAAGGGTTGTTATATTTTCCAGTTTTGTAATTTTTCTAACCTTCAAAAATTCTGAAAAAATTTAAAATGATATTTTGATTAGTTTTCTTGATTGTGTCCAAAAATGACGATTTTTGGATGTATAGATTAAGAATTATGAATTTTACGGGGAAAAAATATTTTAAAAGTAACCGCTTATAACTCCTTGTGGTTAATTCCAAAATTGATAAAATTTTTATTGAAAGTATATCTATATAATATCAGTGTACTCTGTGAATTTAAGAATTTTTGAATAAAAGTACAATTTTTGATAAATGTCTAAATATTCGGCGGTTTTAGCCATATGAAAAATAGTAAATGAATTTTAAAAATTCTGAAAAAAATATATGTTCAATATGGGACTATATTCTGCTAAATTCCAGAAAAGAAATATTTTTGGAACTGATTTGGTATTTTTCATGAAAATGGACTAGTTATGAGTAAATGAATTAAATATGTTATGTGAAATAAAAAAATTAGAAAATAGGATTTTATGACTTGAGAATCCTAAATGAGGTATATGTAGATTTTTGATGAGGGTTTTGGTTATTGGTGATGAAATCTTATGAGTTTGACATTTTATAAATGTTATTCTTTCAATATCATTATACCGAAATATTGGTATGGATTTTATTGTTGAATTTCAATCTTTTTGTGTCGGGTTTACTATTCACGAGTTACTATTCACGAGTTACTATTTATGAGTTACTATTATATATGACATTTTTTTATAACCCTGATGTTGAATTTCTCTTTCACTTGAGTGTAAAGATGGGTAAATTATTGGTATGATCGTGACTGAGGAATATCTTTGGCCAGTAGTGCAAAGATGAATTGTTGACTGGTATGATCATGACCATTGAATTTATAATTGAATATCTTTAGCTTAAGTGAAAAGGTGAATTGATCAACATGGTTATAATTATTGTTTATATAATTCTGAATTGATTATATATTTCTTTGAGATATTAATATATTTGGCCTGCTATGCAAATATGAACTGTTGAAGAATATCTTTGGCCTGTAGTGCAAAGATGAATTGTTGATGAATATCTTTGGCCCGTAGTGCAAAGATGACCTGTTGATGAATATCTTTGGCCTGTAGTGCAAAGATGGTCTATTGACGAATATCTTTGGCCCGTAGTACAAAGATAAATTTATCAGTATAATTATGAACAGAAAATATGATTTGGTATAACCATGATCTTTGATGTTTCAGGTAAAGACAGGTGATGAAAATATTCTTCGTCCTGGGTGCGAAGAAAAATTTAGAGTCACAATTATGATTATGAGTTATTCATATGATTGTGGAAAGGAACTGTTGAGTGATGTTACATGGATGAAATATTATTGGTGGATTTTTAACATGGAGGAGATAATAGACTTTATGGTCTATTTGACTCTTCTAATGGATTGCTCGTTCCGCTGCAACTATGGTTGAAATTTTTATCATTTACCATATGTTCTAAATCTCTGATTTATTATTGATAAATGCTATTGATAATTTAATTATCTTTAGTCATGATATTATTTACTGAGCTAGTTGTGCTCACCCTTTTGCTTCACAATTCCTTTCAGGTAATAAGAGTGTAGCTGGGTCGAGCGAGGGTAACGGAGAAATAGAACGGTGGTTTCTAGCTGTGGAGGTTCTCCCGAAGCAGTATAGAAAAGTTTATTTAGTAGTTTTATTTGGTGAATTCAATAGGGTAAGGTGTATCCAACGTTGGAAGGGTGTTTTTGCCACTATCATACAAGATGTCTAACGACATACAACCTCGTGTCATCATAAGACTGGATTGTGCACATCCGCTTGCCGAGTATATCTACAAGCACTACCTATATAATCTTGGTGTTTGTTTGAAGTATAATTCTAAGTTAGATACAGTGGAGATAATGATAAGTCAAGAGAAGACTCACTATTGGGAAGAATATTATAGTAATCTTCTCGTTTTTCTTTGGGGTCTATTGGGTCAACCAAGGATAATTCTGTGGCCATATGATATCTATCATAACCTAGAAGCATGGTCTCCCATGTACGAAGGTTTCCTTGAGCACTTCCCAAAGATTCTAATTTCTAAAACAGTTTTTGACTATACCTTTATGTAAGGTGTTACTGTGAGGTGCTGTCCACGGTTGGGATATGTGTCACATTTGGTATATATTTGTATTCAAACTCACAGCATATGTGTTGTTGTATTTTGTACGACAATTGTTGTAATAGAGTTGTAGTTATTTTCTGTACCATGTATTTGACGACTCAAAATGGGTTGGATGGAATGGACCTATTTTGGGGTCGTTACATAATTCATGTGAGTTGGAAGTGAAAGATGGTAATACCAAAGACAGTGGAGAAACCAAGCCAATTTCGAATGGTTTGATAGCGACCAAGCTTTGAAGGGATATTCTGGCCCAATCGCAACCTCTCCCTATATATATCATATAGTAGAGATGGAAAATGGTGTAGTCAGTAGTTAGTTTTTGTGAAAGATGTTCTTTTATCCATTTCCTTGAATGTTTTTTGTACATTATGAAGCGCTGCCTGGAATTGTCTTGAGATTTAAAACACTACTTCGTGATTACCATGACGACAAGGCTGATGTTTTATTTTATATTGTACTTGTGTTTGTTGAATAAATGTGCATTATTAATTATTATTATTTTTGAAATCTAAAACGTCTATAGCGACGGTCGCTGACCGTCGCTATAGGCCTAAAGACCGTCGCTATAGAGTTTACCGACGACTTCTAAAGCGACGGTCGCTAAAGCCTATAGCGACGGTCTTTATGCCTATAGCGACGGTCGCCGACCGTCGCTATAGGTCGATTTTGTAGTAGTGTTTGATCTTCGTTCTAGAATTTTATTCAGCTATGGTTTATTATGGAATATTTTTGAACTTGGATAAATCAAAGTATGAATTCCTAATCTTTGATCTTTTATCTCACTGGATTCGTTTTCTTTAAAATATTTTTCATCATCCTCAGTCCTAAATGATGATATAACTGAATATCTTTGGCCTGTAGTGCAAGGAAGAATAATTATCTGATGAATATCTTTGGCCCGTAGTGCAAAGATGGACAGATGTTGAGATGAACATGACCAACTGGTGATACAAATGAATATCTTTGGCCTGTAGTGCAAAGATGAATATTTGATTCAAGATGTATATTGATTGATGTTACAGGGATAAAATATTGATGATGGACTTTTAAATTCATAGATAATAGTAGATTTCATTATTTACTTAACTCTTTTAATGAATTGTTATTTTCGCTGTAAATATTTATCTAAAACTGGTTGTCCATTATATTTTATCTGATGTATTGAAGGCTAACGATAGTTTGTTCTACATTATCTTAGCCATAATATTCTTTACTGGGCTAGTTGAGCTCACCCTTTTCCTTTTTGTTCCATTTTTCTTCTCAGGAGGCGAGAATATAACGGGAACTAGTCGGGGTGTGGAATGATGGGTCCAGGCAGTTGTTTTAGCAGTCCTCACTATTTTATAAAATAGTGTATCAATAATTATAATGAGGACTTATTTGAGTTTGGATATTGTCTAGAAGACAATATTTGTATTTAAACTCACATCTTATGTGTTGTCGTATTTTGCACGACAATTGTAATAATGAAGTTGTAGTTATTTTCTGTACCATTTATTTGACGACTCAGAATGGGTTATGTGGACCTATTTTGGGGGCGTCACAATTATAATAATAACAAAATTAATAATATTAATAAAAAAAAATAAAAATAAAATAAAAAAAATAAAGTAATAATTATATTAATTTTTTGTATTTATTTGGTAAAAATCGGTATACCGGTACAACTGGTATCAGTATCTGTATCAAAATTTGACTAATTTCGGTACCGGTCCGGTTTGGACCGGTATTTATTGGTTGCACACCCCTAAGCCCCGACACTTCTTTTTTTGTTTCTCATCACGATAACAACGCGACTATCACTAAATCTCAGTTAAATGTTGTAAATCAATTTAAGCTTATTCCAAGCCCAAGATTTATCACTAAATCAATTTAAGCTTCTTTCAAATCCAGATCTATTACAAAATCCGTTCCAAACAAATAGAAATAATCTTGATAAAATCGATTTAAGCTTGTCGTCAAAGACCAAATCCATGGTCCAGATCGTCGCCAATAACCAGATCAGTAGAAAATCCATACGAATAGATTGATAAAAAATAAATAAACTATCGAAATAGACCATATCAATCGAAAAACAACACAAATCTGATTTAAGGTACAAGATAAACAATATAAACTAAAAACCAGATCTGAACAGATTACAAATATAAAACATCAAATCGCCAAGAAACCATTACTAGATTCAGTGTTAGCAGTTCGAGATCTTAGCCGCCGGAAAGGCTAAATAGCACCTAAGCAATAGTGATGGCAAAGGAAGGGGAGGAGATGGTGGGCCGAAGTGGAGAAGAAGAGAAAATGGGACAAGGAGATCGGGAGGCCGAAAGCAGCAGAGATGGAAGATGGTGGCGGAGGGTGGGATAAATTCTAGAGAGAAGGGAGATCTTCTCTCTCCAACTATCCCTACTTGGAACCTTCTTACTCATCATTTTTCTCAAAAGGATAGAGATGAGGCCTTATTTGAAAGGCAAAAGAACCAACATGAGTTAATGAAATTTTTATCTGTTCATGATGTTCGACTGAGTTTCGATCAAAGTTTTGGGATTTTTAAATTTGTTTGAGAATTTGTTTGTTTTGTTTTAACGTGGAATAAATAGTATTTTGTTAACTTTAACCTCTGCTTTAACAATTTAAATTAACAAAATGGTGAAAAAATTATTTTTTAAATACACATCAGCTGGGTATGGCCTAGTAAGGGGGCCACGTCAGTAATTTCTGACGTGTCAATAGAAATTGAATATAAATGGAAAAAATTAATAGTTGACTCATCTAATTGAAAAAATTGAAAGATGAATCATCGAAGTGGAATATGTCAAATTGTTTAGGGTAGTGAAACATATTTAAGCCTTAAAAATATAATGCAACACGAGTCAAGTCAAAAAAATTATTTGAGTTAATTTTAAATAAGCTCAAATGTAATGTTTGATGTAAGACCCCGAATTTTATGAAATAAAAGTATTCAATTTTTTTTATAATTACTATTCAATAAATGGTTAAATTGATAAATGTTAAAGTTAAGGGTGATATATGAATTTTTTTTCAAAATACACAAGTGGTTATAAAATATTCATTGTTGTCGGGGAATATTCGTTTGGTCGTGGAATATTCTTTCTGTCGGGGAATATTCGTACGACGGCGCAGCCATTTGTGGGCCCATAACAGAATAACTGTCGGATGAAGATAACGACAAAAATTGAGTTTTTATAATTAACGGCGTAGTTGTTACCGTTAACACTGTTGGAATACCCTGTGGTTAAAATACAGTAATACGCGTTATTGCACAGTAGTACACGGTATTGCACAGTATTTTTAAAATTATTGATTCTTACGTACGAAGGCACTACTCAATAATTATTACAGTAATTACTGTTTAATATTTTATTATTGATTCAATAATTACTGCATTGATATTTTATATTATTGTTGTTTCAATAATTGTTGCTGCACAATATTTTTCATTATCAGATCAATAATTCATATTATTTAAATAATATTATTAGATAGCATTATTGACAATGTCTAGATAGTTCTGTCTAAGGAGAGGTTTGGTCATTTAATTACGCGCCAGTAAGGAGAAATTCTTATTGGAAAGCCCCCTCTTTCCTGAGAACGGCCTGGTTGTCATAATTGTGACTCTGTAATATTATTTGTGAATAATTAATTATTGATTCATATGATAAGGAAATATTTATTTTATGTGGATATTAATGAGGGATATATTTTTGTGGTTAAAAATGAAGGAGTTAATGTTGAGATGTTTTATCTGTATTTTGTCGGAACGGAGGTATTGAAAATCAAATTAGGATTTTTGAGATATTTTGCGAGGGTTATAATTTTTAATCCGACCGTTGGATCGTGATAATATTTGGATATGTTATACATATATAAGTTGAGTATATGTCCACAAATTTTGAACCGTTAAAAATGAACGTATGATTTGTTATGAATTTTACGAGATGACTGGTTCAGAAATTGTTGAATTTTCGGAGTTAATCATTTTGGTAGAAAATTCTAGAATTGGTGGGCCCCACTTATGGTTGGTGAATAAATGTGCTGAATTATATTTCAAATGTGGTGGATGGCAATAGTAGCAGGTAAAGTCATCAGGTTGCAGGTCAAGTCTACTAAAATTTTCCTATAAATAGAGGGCTAAGTTAGAATTGAAAAACACACCGGAAACAAGTTTTCTCTCTTTCTCTCTCTATATTATGAAGCATATTTTGTGAGTATTTAGATATTTTGAGAGTTGCTATTCAGTGCAAGTTTCCTTCGGCTTTGCATTCCAGTCAGAAATACTGCACTTTTGAGGTAAGGGATAGTAAGGGATTTTAAGGGTTGTTATATTTTCCAGTTTCGTAATTTTTCTAACCTTCAAAAATTCTGGAAAAATTTGAAATGATATTTTGATGAGTTTTCTTGATTGTGTCCAAAAATGATGATTTTTAGATGTATAGATTGAAAGTTATGAATTTTATGAGAAAAGACTATTTTAAAAGTAACCGCTTATAATTCCTTGTGGTTAACTCTAAAATTGATAAAATTTTATTGGAAGTATATCTATATAATATCAGTGTACTCTGTGAATTTCAGAATTTTTAGATAAAAGTACAATTTATGATAAATGTCTAAATATTCGGCTGTTTTGGCCATATGAAAAATAGTAAATGACTTTTAAAAATTCTGAGAAAAATATATGTTCAATATAGGACTATATTCTGCGAAATCTCAGAAAAGAAATATTTTTGGAACTGATTTGATATTTTTCATGAAAATAGTTTAGTTATGAGTAAATGAATTAAATATGTTATGTGAAGTAAGAAAATTAGAAAATATGATTTTATGGCTTGAGAATCATATATGAGTTATATGCAGATTTTTGATGAGAGTTTTGGTTATTGGTGATGAAATCTTAAGAGTTGGCATTTTATGATGATTAAATGCGTTAATTAGTAAAGTGTAAACAATTTAAATAAATTGTTTATAAGGTTAAGAAATATTATTCTTTCAATATCATTATGCCGAAATATTGATAGAGATTTTATTGTGGAATTTCTACCTTTTTTATGTCAGAGTTACTATTCATGAGTTACTATTCACGAGTTACTATTCACGAGTTACTATTCATGAGTTACTATTCACGAGTTACTATTCACAGAAAAATTAGTTTCTTTTTCTGACCAAATTATCGTTGATTTATGATTTTTGCTCTTGAAAATAAATGCAGTTGTTGATAATATTGTTTTTATTATCATATATAACATTTTTATAACCCTGATGTTGAATTTCTCTTTCACTTGAGAGTAAAGATGAGTAAATTATTGATATGATCGTGACTGAGGAATATCTTTGGCCTGTAGTATAAAGATGAATTGTTAACTGGTGTGATCATGACCATTGAATTTATAATTGAATATCTTTAGCTTAAATGTAAAGATAAATTGATTAACATGGTTATAATTATTGTTTATATAAATTCTAAAATGAATATATATTTCTTTGAGATATTAATATCTTTGGCCTGTAGTGCAAAGATGAACTGTTGTTGAATATCTTTGGCCTGTAGTGCAAAGATGGTCTGTTGATGAATATCTTTAGCCTGTAGTGCAAAGATGAACTGTTGTTGAATATCTTTGGCCGTGGTGCAAAGATGAATTTATTAGTATGATTATGAACAGGAACTGTGATTTGGTATAACCATGATCTTTGATGTTTCAGGTAAAGACAAGTGATGAAAATATTCTTCGTCGTGGGTGCGAAGAAAAATTTAGAATCATAATTATGATTATGAGTTATTTATATGATTGTGGACCAGAACTGTTGATTGATGTTACAGGGATAAAACATTGTTGGTAGATTTTTAACATGGAGAAGATAATAGACTTTATATTCTATTTGACTCTTCTAATGGATTGCTCGTTCCGCTGCAACTATGGTTGAAAAGTTTTATCATCTACCATATGTTCTAAATCTCTGATTTATTACTGATGAAGACTATTGATAATTCAATTATCTTTAGTCATGATATTCTTTACTGGGCTAGTTGTGCTCACCCTTCTGTTTCACAATTCCTTTCAGGTAATAAGAGTGTAAATGGGTCGAGCGGGGGTAACAGGGAAATAGAACGGTGGTCATCATTTAGTAGTTATATTTGGTGAAGAAAATAGGGTGAGGCGAACTCAACGTTGGAAGGGTGTTTTGCCACTATCATACAAGCTGTCTAATGACATACAACCTCGTGTCATCATAAGACAGGGTTGTGCTCATCCACTTGTTGAGTATATCTACGAGCACTACCTATATAATCTTGGTGTTTGTTTGAAGTATAATTCTCAATTAGAGACAGTGGAGATAATGATAAGTCAAGAGAAGACTCACCATTGGGAAGAATATGATAGTAACCTTCTCATTTTTCTTTGGGGTCTATTGGGTCAACCAATGATAATTCTGTGGCCATATGATATCTTTCATAACCTAGAAGCATGGCCTCCTATGTACGAAGGTTTCCTTGAGCACTTCCCAAAGATTCTATTTTCTAAAACAGTTTTTGACTATACCTTTATGTAAGGTGTCATTGTGAGGTGATGTCCACGGTTGGAACATGAGTCACATTTGGCATATATTTGTATCCAAACTCACAGCATATGTGTTGTTGTATTTTACACGGCAATTGTTGTAATAAAGTTACAGTTGTTTTCTGTACCATGTATTTGGCGACTCAGAATAGGTTGGATGGAATGGACCTATTTTGGGGTCGTTACATTTGAGATAGATTGGTAAGGCTGAGTAAGTAATCAAATTAGAGCCAAAATCGTACCAGAAATCGCACAAATCGCAGCAACAGTTCTGGCGAATGTGACTGTTTTAGGTGGGTTGAAAATCAAATTTACGTTCTTGGTTTGATTACTAGCTAAAACAGCACGCATAAAACTGAAATCGCACCATATGTGTGTGTGTTTGATAAGTGGATGACATTTTTTTGGCAGTTGTATAAAATATAAGTGTTGGTAGACTAGTCTATAATGTTTCTAACTCTTTGTATAAATGGTGGAGAGAAGTGCATGTTATATAAGAGCCTATTATGTAGACAATATATTATCCTCCTTTGAAAAGAAAAAATAAAAATATGGGTTGACCTTTTTGGGATATTCAAATGTATGATATTGATGTATCTGAATGTATGACTAATGAAGTCAAGCATGTTAAAAATTATTAATCACACAATTAAAAGTTCTAAATGATTGTTCATTTGATTAGGGTGGAAAAAAAATTCTATTAAAAGCTTAGACCTTATTGAAAAAATGACCTATTCAAGTTACTACTAGTTGGATTGGAAGGGAGGTCTGCAAGTACAGAGAGTTGGTCTAGGAAAAAATTACACTAGAAGTCTACACCAAAGAAATAACAGGTTTAAGAGAAAAATATTTTTTAAATATGGTCAAAAATTAGAGTAGTGATGTTAAATTGCATAAAATTTTGTTGTTTTAATTGATTTTTGAATCGAAATCGCACCAAATTAAACTGCACCACACAGTTTAAAATCGTACCTCACCAATCATAAGCGGTTTTATGTGCGATTTTAAACTTGTCAAATCGCACCTAAACAGTTTCGGATGTAATTTAGGCTTCAAACCGCACTATGCTATGCTCCCCCTACTTTCGATAACTATAATGAATATATTATTCTTATAAAAGTTGAATTTTAGTGAGCATAATAGAATTTAAGTTGAACAAGATAATTCAAACCTTATTTATTTATGTTGTCGGATAAAACTAAAATTTACTCGGACTCAACTCGATAAACATTGTAACATCAAGGTTGCATTACTTAAATATTTGAGGTAAATTAATAGTAAAATGCTACAATTATACCATGCAAGCATAGGGCCGGGGTATATTTTGGAAAAATAATATTTTAAATTTTGTTTTAAAAGCATGTGTTTCTAATTCTGAAAGATGGTAAAGAGCAGTAATTGCTATGTATATCTGGTGTCTCGATATATACGGCTACTCTGTTTCTCTCCTGCTGGGCGCTGGCTGTGTTGTTAGAAAAAATGAAGAAAGAAAGGGAGTGATTGAAGGATTTTGGAGAAATATGGAATCCATTTGGTCTGGACCATCAGAGAAATTGAAAATGATTTAAAGTTGGTCACATGAATCTGTCGGCAAAGCTTGAAAATGCACTTCACTTTTAATACTACGTACCCCACGCAATCTCTTCTAATAAATGCCCACCCCAGTAGTAGTATATACATAATAGTTACGTGACTTGACTTACATATTAAGTTAAGGAAATTTCAACTACATGGATACAAGTAATATGGGAAAAACATTCAAGTTAAAAATGTCTAATAATTTTCATGTATAGTATTTGGAGATGTGAAGAACTAACTTTCAAGTTTCAACATAACATATATTTTAGCGAGTTGAATTTTTTGATCTTTTTAATTAGTGTTAAAATATTGGCTTTCGTATCACCAAATCCGTCCAAATTTCATGAACTCTCTAATTTTCTCACTCTCTTTGGTTAAATTTTTTAATTCGATCTGACTATAACAATATTTTCTACTTCAGACGTACATATATTACATACTAAATTAAGTATATATATATATATATATATATATATATATATATATATATACTCCATCTGTTCCTAAAAGATTGTCGTTTTAAGAAGTAATTTTTGTTCCAAAAAAATTATCGTTTTGAGTTTTTCAATACACGTTAGCTAATTTTTTCCTACTTTACCCTTATTTAAAGTTTTCTCATATTTAAAACTTTTTCCCCTTCCCAATGATTCTTATTCAATTCAATATTATAATACAAGTAGTAATTGGTAGAAAAAAAAGCAAGGGCAGTTCCAAGCTAGGGGCAGGGGGGCATCTACCACCACTGGAATTTTAGAGGTCATGGGTGCATGTTGTATAATTTCATTGTGTCATATTAAAATATCAAATATCAATTATATATTTTCGTAAAATTATTTAGTCTTATTTTTTCTCTTGTGTATAACTAATAAACAATTGTACTCTTTTATTTTTTTTCTTTTAAAAAAATTTGTTCTTTTTTTAACAATTACAATTTATTTGATTTCTGTATTTTTTGCCCAACATTTAACAATAATAAATATTTTATTCAACTTAGCATCCCCTAAATTAATTTCCTCTCTAAAATTTTGTTATATTTAATTTTAAAATTTTTATTCAGTTTCTCTCTTTGATTTTTATACACATTTTATCTCTAACATTTATTTTCTATCGTGTCAATTTGTTTTACTATTTACTTATTATTTCTATTTAAAAAAAATTCATTCACTGTCTCACTCTAAATTTTCTTTTTCTTTTTCTTTATACAAATTTAAGGCAGAGAGAGTATATAAATAAATTTAGATTTTTTTTCCTTCTCTCATGCTTGATAGAGTAATTTAGTATCTTCGTTCCAAATTTATAGAGAACCAATTTTGATATTAAGTTGAGGTATTTTCAGGTTTAAAATTGATATGAATTTATTTTTATTTTGATATGATTACATTTTAATTGATATGAATAAATTAAGAAAAGAAAGAATGATGTGTATCCTCAAGTCTATTTGTTGCTAAAGTTGGCTCTACTTTTGCTCCTTGCTACTGCAATTGTTGAAAAGACATTTTTAGTTATGAATATCGTGAATAATGAACTCCGTAACCAAATTGGAGATGAATGAATGAATGACTGTTTATTAACTTACATTGAGCGTGATATTTTTGTAACTATTAAAAATGAGGTTATCATGCAACAATTTCAAGCAACATTTCAACCGATTAAACTTCAAAAAATGTTATTGTATATAATATTTGATAATTATTTAGTTGTGTTTCATGTTATTAAATTTTTATTCTCAAGAGTTTTTTTTTTCTGATTTTGACCCCACTAAATTATAAACTTGGATCCGCCCCTGAAAAAAAGTAATTGGTTGAATTGAATAAGAAATATTGGGAAGGGAATAATTGATTGAGATAATTACTAAGGGTAGTATAGTATTTTCGTTGGATATTAATTATATTTCTTAATATGTATATATTAATTTTAAACGATAATCTTTTAGAAATAGAGGGAGAGAGTATGAAGGAAGAATTTAGATTGGTAAAGAAAAACAAATAAAGTTGGCGCGGCGAGTGTTAAGTTGGAGGGAGCGGCTGTAGCTATTCTATTACATGTGGGTTGAGTGTAGGATGATCCATACTTTATTTGGACATTGATTATGTGGACTGGTGGATGACTGACTATGTATGTAAGTATATTATAATTATTCTTATCCATATTCTCTCTAATTCTATATAAGAACAATTACCCTATATATATGCAGGTTTCCATTAGAGTTGGGTTGGGCCTTAAATTGTACTACTACTACTACTACTACTACTACTACTACTAGGGTAGTAGATCCAATATGACTTGACTGGCAATTAATTATGGAGCACATTGAAAAGTGGAACGAGCGAGCGAGCGAGATGCATACAAGAAGCTGCTGGGCAAAGTAATCTTGCAGAGTAGGAGTAGATGGCTTAGAGGTGTTCTAAGCCACCTCTGAAATCAAGGTTACTTTTATTTTAAATTTATTGTTGAAATTACTAAAATAATTACAACAAACAGAGAGAGAAAAAGAGAAAAAAGTTGGGTTGGGTAAAATAAAACTCTATTAGCAGAATTTGAAAACCAAAACGACACTCCTATTCCTATATAAACGCCTATAGTTTAATTAATTAATTATATACTACAAGTCATATACTAATAATTAATTGTGGAAATGTATTTAAGCACAACTTTTCTATTTACTAATTAATTAATATTGCTCAAATACTTTATTTCTCTTAACCTCACCTCAAGTTCATATTATTTTAATATTGAGTTTAGCATCTATGAGCTCGAACCCCCAACCTCATGTTGGGGTTAACATCTATGAGCTCTTAAATATTGATAAATTTGAACTAGAATAATTTTGACTTTTAGAGAAAAAGATGATTTTAACATCTGAATCATAAAATATAGAGTCTCTATTTATTTGAAATGGAGATGTTATATTAAACTGCATAAGAAACCGATTAAAATTAAATGGAAACTCCATTTCATGCTCCAAATTTCAAATATTAAATGGAGACTCTCCATTTCATGGTATAGATTTAAAATCATCTCTCCCATTAATATGATGTCACATTCTAATACATTTTAAATTTAAATCATGAAATGAAAAATTTATATTTATTTGAAGAGAGGATACTAGTCCCTTCAATTCATACTTGGCTCAGTTTTTCTTCGACTATATAAAAAGAGACAGGGCTGAGTGTCACTGACCCTCCGATTTGGTACAAAATACGAAAATGTAGTAGTACAATCTTAGGCAAATCAATAATTTAACAATAATATTATTATTATATAAAAAAAAGTAATATAATGTTCACATACATACATATCACACATCACACATGTATACTGTGAGCCCCGCTTGATATATGGAACTCATAAATATGCACGTGTGTATATGACTATTATGTAAAAAAAAAGAAAACTGTTAAATCCACAATATTTTTTGTTATTTTCGCACGGTAGGGCCCATTAATTAACTAAAGTTGAGAGAGCAGTAATAAGTTAACAATACTGCAAAGTTCGTTTACCAAATTGCCCCTTACTTACCATTTCAATATTTGGGTCTAATTGGCGTACAGAAGTCAGAAGAGTTGGGTGAGATGGGATTACTTTTGTTCTCTGTTTTGCTGAGATTGAATTTATAGAAGATATGAATCTACATCATAGCATCAGATGATTTTCTACGGTGAGAAGGAGATTGCTAGTTCGTGACAGGTTTCTCAACTAATTCTTCCTTCTGTTCTTGAAGTTTTTGTCTCTCTATCTCTCTTCCAAACAGAGTTTTATATGCCTTTGTATTGCAACAGATCTAAGCTTTTCGTTAGATGATCTTGATTTGAAAATCAAACTCTTTTCTCTTCTTTAATTTGGTTCAATTTGAGATAAAAATTTCATAGATATCCTCTATTTAGCTCTTTAATTTTTGAACTTTATTCATGGATTTTTGTGTGTTTTTTATTATTTGTAATTGAGGAAATATTTTAGTTTAAAATAGATAAAGTTTTTTTTGGCCAAGTATAGACAAAATATTTCTCCTTGAACTATCCTTTTTCCTATAAACCCTAACCTTTTTTTTCATAATACGAGGGATGTAAATGAAGTTGAAAGTGCCTTAATTGATGAAATAATACTGTTAGTACAGGTGGTCTAATATATAAGAAACATTATATTATGATTCACAGGTGGTCCAATATATGCACATTGGGTATAATTTTGTTGCATCTTTATCATTTGGGTATAATTTTGCTACAATTGCTCACAGGAGAAGTTGATTTTGAAGCTGCAATTTGTCTTCCGTATCTGTCCGAAGGTTCCTTTTACTATCCTGTTAATCTAGCTTTCTAATGCTCTCTCATCTTTTTATTACTCATGGTTAACACCTTTTTTAATGATAGAATACAAGAGCTCCTTTTCACACTCATTTAATGACTAAATTTGGGACTATGCTTGTTGATGTTCTCGACTTGAGCCCTTTAGCCAATGTGATTTTTTTAAAGTGCATGCCAATAATTGTTGTGTACTGTAAGTTTCTGTAACTTTTTATGGGTCTAGTGGTTTTCCAGGGAGAGCATAAAAACGCAGTACTAGCATCTATTAATGTTATCTAATTCTATTTTGAAATGAGCATAACAAAAGTTAAAGTAGCTTACAGTTTAGTATGTGGCTCAAGCAATCAGGACTGTCAATTATTAATTCATAAATTCTTCAATTAGTTTGCTCGAATCATTTTTATATATTATATGATTTGCTTCTTATGCATTGAGTTTGTCTGAATCATTTTTATTCTTTATAATAGTTCATATAAACATAATATAGTTTAGTAGAGCTCCTTTTTCATCCTATTTGATGACTATGAAATTTTGATTTTAGTAGGATTGAACTATAAACATGGAGAATTATGAAGCAAACAAAAAATCTGAAAACAGTTCAGCCAATGATGAATGCTTACCTAGTGCAAATATGGAGTGTGAAAATAAAATCGATGAGATAGATGGAGCGTTACAACTTCCAGAGATAGAATTTCAAACTCGTGAAGATTTAATTGGAATGGTTCAAACATATGTCTTAATGCAAGGTTACACAACATCGATAAAAAAATCTGTTACAAATCGTCTTGTGATTATTGGTTGTGATAGAGGAGGTACTTATCGGGATAAACAAAAAAATCCGATGGAAAGTCGTAAAAGAAAGATATCGTCCCGTCTAATAGATTGTCCTTTTAAAGTTTGCGGAAGGAAAAGGGTTGGGCAACCTTGGGTGCCTCAAATTATAAATGCATGTCATACCCATGATCCTATAGTAGATATGTCGGGTCATCCTTCTTGTCGTCTCTTTCCAAAAGAAGAGTTTGAATGTGTTAAAGAAATGACCAAGTCTGGAATTGCTCCACGTCAAATTCTTTCTTCACTAAGACAATGTAATTCGAATCTCAAGGCCGTTTCTAGGACAGTGTATAATGCAAAAGTCAAAATTCGTAGGGATAATTTGGGCGGTCGTACAATGATGCAAGCTTTAGTTGAAGAACTTGGTGCAAACGGTTTTACTTATGATGTGGAATCGGATTCTACCGGACACGTGACACGTTTATTTTTCGCTCACCCTATATCAATAGCATTGACTAAAAGGTACTCACATGTATTTGTAATGGATTGTACTTACAAGACCAACAAGTATAAAATGCCTTTGCTTGACATTGTTGGAGTATCAAGTTTCAATACATCATTCTACTCTTGCTTCACTTTCTTACAAAAAGAGGAAGTGGAAGATTATATTTGGGCTTTGAAGAGATTTAAGGATATTCTTGGTGTTAATTTTGAACCTTCGGCTATTGTGACAGATAGAGAGTTGGCATTGATAAAAGCTATTACAATGGTTTTTTCAACAACATCCAATATCCTCTGCGTATGACACATTGAGAAGAACATCTTGGCAAATTGTAAATCTCAATTTCAAGAAGGTGAAGATTGGGAAGGATTTATGAAAAGTTGGACAGTGGTTATAAATTCTCAAAGTGAAGATGAATACAATAAAGCTTTGGAGTACTTTGAAATTCAATACAAAGAAAAGTGTTCTTAATTACATCAAAAATACTTGGTTGCATCTAAAAGAGCACTTTGTTTGTGCTTGGACAAAAAAACACACTCATTTTGGAACTCGTGTTACCTCAAAGGCAGAAGGTCCACATGCACTTCTTAAAAGGTGCTTGCAAGTTTCGACCGGGGATCTTAGTGAGGTCAAAAACAAATTATGTCTTGCAATTGAGAATCAATTTCAAGAAATCAAGACACAATTTGAAACATAAAAAATAAGAATCCCTCACAACCTTCATATTTCTTTGTTTAAAGAGCGTCTTACTCATGTTTCAGTGTTTGCTTTAAACGAGCTCCTTAAGCAGTACAAATTAGTTATGTCTCATGAAGAATCTCTT
The DNA here is from genome assembly GCA_016801055.1 of Panax notoginseng. Lineage (NCBI taxonomy): Eukaryota > Viridiplantae > Streptophyta > Magnoliopsida > Apiales > Araliaceae > Panax > Panax notoginseng. Next base: position 161,100,663 of record CM029012.1, on the reverse strand, counting down.
ACTTGCAAAAATCATTTTATGATAGTCATGGGTATGCCTTGTGCACATAAAATGAAAATTTTGGGAGATGAAGTGTTACATTTAGATGATATACACTCACAATGGAGACTTGACACAATCATTTTTAGACAATGATTTTTCTCAAAATAGTGGAGAAAGTGAGATATGTGGGCTGCTTGAAAAGTTGCAGGAAAGATATGTGGAGTGGCCTCTTGCGCGACAACAAGTTGTTCAAAAGAGAATTTATGAACTTGTTGATGGAAATGATTCGTTTTTACATGAGCCTCGTATACAACCCCACAAAGGTCGTCCAACGGGGTCAAAAAATAAAAAGACTACATCTACAATACGTGATGCTTCTGCTTTTGAGTTGGTAGAAAAGGTTCGAAAGTGTAGTATATGCAAAGATCTGAGCCACAACAAAAGATATTGTCTATTCAAAGATAACTCAAACACTTCACTTTGTACTCAATTCAGGTTTCAATTTTACTAACTTCATAAATTTGATTGATTAAGTAATACTAATTTTAGTTTACATACAGTTGTATTACTGTAATATTATTTAGTTTTCTTTAACTCATTTTGATCTTTCAGTATTGATGAAGGTGATGGTCCTGATGGATTATCTGATGTATCCTTAGTGTAACTCATTCAAAAAGAAGAAAGGTTTGGTGCCAAATTTTTCTATTTTGATGTATCCTTACTATAACATATTTTTATTTCTTTTATTTTCCAATTATGTTCATTTTTTGGGGCCAAATTTAAACTGATGATCACCTGCAACAAGTTTACATGAAGCCAGTTTGAACTTTTGAAGAAAGGGAATTTGATGATCTAACAGTGATAGAATTTAAAGTTCAGTACTGTAATATATTTTTGAAGTATGAGTACAACATGCTTATTGTAATATGTTCAGACGTATAAGGGCAATTTGGTAAACGAACTTTGCAGTATTGTTAACTTATTGCTGCTCTCTCAACTGTAGTTAATTAATAGGCCCTACCGTGCAGAAATAACAAAAAACAGTGTGAATGTAATAGTTCCCAAAAAAAATTTATGTAATAGCAGTATTATACCCACTCAGTCACTCACTCGCTCGCTCTAAAAAAATAATATTCCAATATTCCATTAATCATGGTTTCAACTCCTCGTCTTCTCCCTCTCCTCCCCCTCTCCAAGCACCATAACCCAGATCACTCTGACTCTCTCTCCATCCACCTCTATAATTAGCCCATTGCACAAAAACAATCCATGGCAGAAGCTCAACCATCTTACCTCTTCATCTGTATCTCGGGCTCACCACCTCAAAAACCCTCCTCACAAAACCTCCCCCACAAAAACCCCTCTCTCTCCTCGCAACTATGGAGATTACTCCATCTCTCTCCACTTCGGCTCGCCCCCGCAAACCCTAGATTTCGTCATGGATACCGGCAGCAGCCTTGTTTGGTTCCCATGCACCCATCTTTACATCTGCTCCCATTGTAACTTCCCAAACTTGGATCCCACTAATATAATAACCTTCTTACCCAAATTATCATCCACTGCCAAGGTCTTGGGCTGCAAGGACTCGAAATGTGGGTTGCTTTTCGGTTCGGATGTTAAGACCCGGTGTCAAGGCTGCGATCAAACTGTCGGCAACTGTACCCGAAATTGTCCCGACTATATAGTTCAGTATGTCTCCGGCGCAACAGCTGGTCGACTACTATCTGAAACTCTTGTTTTTTCTGATAGAAATGTGAAAGATTTAGTCGTGGGCTGCTCGGTTTTGTCCAAAAGTCAACCTTCCGGTATTGCCGGGTTTGACCTTGGGCCGGAGTCTTTGCCGGCTCAAAGGGTCTCTGGAAATTCTCCTATTGTCTCCTTTCTTACTGATTCGACGACATGCCGGAAACAAGCCAGCTTGTTTTGTCCCTGCGGTCGGATACCGGCCTCGGTAACTCCGGCGTTGTCAGATACACGCCATTTCTCAACCATTTGAGCTCAAATTCAGCATTTGAGAACTACTATTATGTGAGTTTACGGAAAATAACGGTTGGCGGCGTACATGTAGACCGGGCGATTTAAGTCGAAAACCATACAGTTAATTAAAATTATTTAGATCAATTTGGTTGGTTAATTAAATTTTAGGTGATGGATTGATTTAGTTTTTGAATATATATGTTTGGTTTGATTTAGTTTAATTACTTTTAACACATATTTGTTTATAATAGTTTTTTATATTTTATAGAGCTAATACTTCTCCATTCCTAATTATTTGTCGTTTTAAAGTTTTTCATGTCCTAATTATTTGACGTTTGTTCAAATTTAGGAAAATTAATGACAATTTTTTTAAAATTATCCTCTTATCACGCCTATTGTTTTTTGATACTTTTAACTCTTTCTCTCTCTTTATCCCAACAAAACTCTTCATTATATTAATGAGGGAGAGAGAGAGTATATAATTTCTAAAGAGTTGGAGACGTTTTTTATGGAGATGGATGGAGAGTATATGTGAGAGAGTATAAATTAAGGGTGTAAACGAGTCGAACCGGAGCGAACAGATAGCTACTCGAATTTGACTCGAAATAATAAATTCGTACTCGAATTTGGCTCGAATTCGAATTATATTTGAAAAATCCTACTCAGATTCGACTTGAGCTTCAAATTCAAGCTCGAATTCGAGTCTTCACATAATAACTAGTTTTATATTAAATATAATTATAAAAGGTCCGGATCTTAAGCAAACCCCTTATTCAACTCACCCGAGCTCACCCCCCCTTTAGCGACGGACCTGACGACGGTTCAGTCATACAACCGTCGTCTATACTTTTAGCGACGCTATATGTTGTCCGTCGCTAAAAGTATAGACGACGGTTGTATGACCGAACCGTCGCCAGGTCCGTCGCTAAAGGTGGGTGAGCTCGAGTGAGTTGTATAAGGAGTGAACTTAAGATCCGGACTCTAATTATAAATTGAATTTGTTATTTTATTTAAAAATAAAAAAATATATTTATTATTATACTTTACAAATATAAAATCACAATTAAAATTAAAAACAAAACAAAATAATAACTAATTATCCTAATTTGATTTAAATTTATATATATTATAAGAGAATGTATCGAACATTTAATCGAATATGTATTAACCGAGTATATATCGAATTACAATCAAAAATTCGAGTAGTTTGAATCTTAAACGAGTCGAGTATAACATTGCTCAGATTCTACTCATATTTTTATTCGAACTATTTTTAATGCTCAGATTTAGATCATATTATTAACGAATCCGAGTCTCGCTCGTATTTTTTCGAGTCGAGCCCGATCTGTGTTGGCTCATTTACAGCCTTATAAATAACTATGATAAATGATGATTTAAGGGTATTATAGACAATTGAGTACTATATTTAATGTTGTGACGCCCCCAAAATAGGTCCATTCCATCCAACCAATTCTGAGTCGTCAAATACATGGTACAGAAAATAACTACAACTTTATTACAACAATTGTCGTGCAAAATACAACAACACATATGCTGTGAGTTTGGATAAAAATATATACCAAATGTGACATTTGACACCATCATGTATCAGCACCTCACAAAGGTACCTTACATAAAGGTACAGTCAAAAACTGTTTTAGAAACTAGAATATTTGGGAAGTGCTCAAGGAAACTTTCGTACATGGGAGGTCATGCTTCTAGGTTATGATAGATATCATATGGCCACAGAATTATCCTTGGTTGACCCAATAGACCCCAAAGAAAAACGAGAAGATTACTATCATATTCTTTCCAATGGTGAGTCCTCTCTTGACTTATCATTATCTCCACTGTCTTTAATTAATAATTATACTTCAAACAAACACCAAGATTATATAGGTAGTGCTCGTAAATATACTCAGCAAGTGGATGAGTACAATCCTGTCTTATGATGACACGAGGTTGTATGTCATTAGACATCTTGTATGATAGTGACAAAACACCCTTCCAACGTTGAGTTCGCTTCACCCAAGATGATTCACCAAATATAACTACTAAATGATGACCACCGTTCTATTTTCCCGTTACCCTCGCTCGACCTAGCTACACTCTTATTACCTGAAAAGGAATTGTGAAGCAAAAGGGTGAGCACAACTAGCTCAGTAAAGAATATCATGACTAAAGATAATTAAATTATCAATAGCCTTCATCAATAATAAATCAGAGATTTAGAACATATGGTAAATGATAAAAATTTTAACCGTAGTTGCCGCGGAACGAGCAATCCATTAGAAGAGTCAAATAGACTATAAAGTCTATTATCTTCTCCATGTTAAAAATTCACCAACAATGTTTTATCCCTGTAACATCAATCAACAGTTCCTTTCCACAATCATAAGAATAACTCATAATCATAATTGTGATTCTAAATTTTTCTTCGCACCCACGACGAAGAATATTTTCATCACCTGTCTTTACCTGAAACATCAAACATCATAGTTATACCAAATCACAGTTCCTGTTCATAATCATATTAATAAATTCATCTTGGCACTACAGGCCAACGATATTCGTCAACAGTTCATCTTTGCACTACTCGCCAAAGATATTCAACAACAGGTCATCTTTGCACTACGAGCCAAAGATATTCATCAACAATTCATCTTTGCACTACAGGCCAATGATATTCCTCAACAGTTCATATTTGCACTACAGGCCAAATATATTCATATCTCAAAGAAAAATATATAATCATTTCAAAATTTATATAAAATATAATTATAACCATGTTGATCATTTCACCTTTGCACTTAAGCTAAAGATATTCATTTATAAATTTAATGGTCATGATCATACCAGTCAACAATTCAACTTTGCACTACTGGCCAAAGGGAACCCATAGTCATGATCATACCAAAAATTTATCCATTTTTACACTCAAGTGAAAGAGAAATTCAACATCAGGGTTATAAAAATGTTATATATGATAATGAAATCAATATAATCAACATATAGATTTAATCTCAAGAGTAATATTCATAACTCAGCTATAATTTGGTTAGAAAAAGAAACCAATTTTGTCGTGAATAGTAACTCGTGAATAGTAACTCATGAATAGTAAATTCGACACAAAAAGGTAGAAATTTCACAATAAAATTTACACCAATATTTCGGTATAATGATATTGAAATAATAATATTTCTTAAGCTTATAAACAATTTATTTTAATTGTTTACACATTACTAAATAATGCATTTAATCATTCTAAAATGCCAAACTCATAAGATTTTATCACCAATAACCAAAACCCTCATAAAAAATCTGCATATACTTCATATAGGATTCTCAAGCCATAAAATTCTATTTTCTAATTTTCTTACTTCACAAAACATATTTAATTCATTTACTCATAACTAGACTATTTTTATTAAAAAATACCAAGTCAGTTTTAAAAATATTTTTTTTCTGGGATTTAGCATAATATAGTCTCATAGTGAACATATATTTTTCTCAGAATTTTTAAAAGTCATTTACTATTTTTTATATGACCAAAATAGCCGAATATTTAGACATTTATCAAAAATTATACTTTTATCTAAAAAATTTGAAATTCTCAGAGTATACTCCTATCATATACATGTACTCCCAATAAAAATTTCATTAATTTTGGAGTTAACCACAAGGAATTATAAGCGGTTACTTTTAAAATAGTCTTTTCTCATAAAATTCATAACTCTTAATCTATACTTTCAAAAATTACCATTTTTGGACACAATCAAGAAAACTCATCAAAATATCATTTCAAATTTTTTCAGAATTTTTGAAGATCAGAAAAATTACGAAACTGAAAATCATAACAACCCTTAAAATCCCTTACTATCCCTTACCTCGAAAGAGCAATACTTCTGATCGGTATAAAGCTGAAGGAAATTTGCACTGAATAGCAACTCTCAAAGTATCTAAATACTCACAAAATATGCTTCATAATATAGAGAGAGAAAGAGAGAAAGCTTATGTTTCTGGTGTGATTTTCAATTCTAACTTAGCCCTCTATTTATAGAAAAATATTAGCACGCCGAAGCAGACTTAACCTGCAACCTGATGGCTTTACCTGCTACTATTTTCACCCACCACATTTGAATAAAAATCTCAGCACATTTCTTCACCAACCAAGAATGTGGCTCACCAATTATAGAATTTTCTACCAAAATGATTATCTTCGAAAATTCAACAATTTCTGAACCAGTCATCTCGTAAAATTCATAACAAATTATACGTTCATTTTTAACGGTTCAAAATTTGTGGACATATACTCAACTTATATATGTATAACATATCCAAATATTACCATGATCCAACGATCGGATTAAAAATTATAACCCCCGCAAAATATCTCAAAAATCCTAATTTTTAATACCTCCATTTCGACAAAAATACTGATAAAAATCTCAACATTAATTCTTTCATTTTTAACCACAAAAATATATCCCTCATTTATATCCACATAAAATTAATATTTCCTTATCATATGAATTAATAATTAATTATTCACAAATAATATTACAGAATCACATTTATGACAACTAGGCCGTTCCCAGGAAAGAGGGGGCTTTTCAATAAGGATTTATCCTTATTGGCGCGCAATTAGGTGACCAAACCTCTCCTTAGACAGAACTTTCTAGACATTGCCAATAATGTTATCTAATAATATTATTCAAATAATATGAATTATTGATCTGATAATGGGAAATACTATGCAGTGACAATTATTGAACAATAATAATATAAAATTTTAACGTAGCAATTATTGAATCAATAAAATAAAATATTGAACAGTAATTACTGCAACAATTATTGAGTAGTGCCTTCTTACGTAAGAATCAATAATTTCAAAAATACTATGCAATACCGTGTGCTACTGTGCAATAACGTGTATTACTGTATTTTAACCACCGGGTATTCCAACAGTGTTAACGGTAACAACTACGCCGTTATTTGTAAAAACTCAAATTTATCGTTTTCTTCACCCGACAGTTATTCTGTTATGGGACCCACAAATGACTGCGCCGCCGTACGAATATTTTCCGACAGAAAGAATATTCCACGACCAAACGAATATTCCCCGACAACAATGAATATTTTATAACCACTTGTATATTTTGAAAAAAAAATTCATATATCACCCTTAACTTTAACATTTATCAATTTAACAATTTACTGAATAGTAATTATAAGAAAAATTGAATACTTTTATTTCATAAAATTCGGGGTCTTACAATCTCCCCTCCTTATGAAATTTCGTCCTCGAAATTTACTTACCTGGTATTTCGAAGAGTTGAGAATACCTTACTTCCATTTCAGATTCTATCTCTCAGATCATCATGATTTCTCCATTGCTCATCTCTCATGATAACTTCATTTGGGTTTCTCATTTGTTGGGAAGTCATGACAATCGCCATCCCTCGAACTATTCGGCTTTGACTTGTCTGGAGCAGCATTTGGCGTCATCATTACCGTTGGAATATACTTTTCTATAGGACATATTCCTCCCTCAACTGCCTCTTCGTACTCCTCATTCATGATCTGAATCATCAATCTTCGATCCATATCGGATTCAGGTTGACCGCTATGTACAGGGTAATTCAAAACTCGATGTTGGGTTCTCCCAATTGCATTCCAAAAAGAGAAATTCATATCATCTATTTTAGCCTTCTTAGATCGAACATCTCTTTCCACAATATCCACGTGTCGTGCGGCTTTTGCCCATGCATCACTTATTCTCACTCGTTCAGTTTTTTCTTCTTTCAGCTCAGATTCCATTTTTATCATCTTATACTCTGCCAAAGAATGCTTCTGTTCAAGCATCACATATCGGGTAATACAAGCTTGAATTGTTGCATCCTTTTGTTCCACGACCGCCTGTCGTTCTTTTGTCTGCTCTTCTAACTCATGAATACGATTTTGAAATTCTACATTTTGATCGTATAATACCTCTAATAAACTCTCCTCACGTACTTCTTCTTCCTCTTCTTCCTCAGTCTCAGCTGTTACCTCTGCGACTATCTCGGGTGCAACTATCAATTCTTCACTCACCACATGGATATCTCTAATTCCTTCTTCGTCTAACATCACATTATCACGGTTAGTGATTAGAGGTATCCCCACAGTCTCAGTCACTCCATTGTTAGCATTCTCAGCTGCCATTCTCAAATACTGCCATAAAATAAGGGTTAATTAAACAAATTAACATATCACATAATATCCCGATATTATGACTGACCAACAAATAAACTTAGGTAGGACACACTAGCGAAGGATTTACTCATCTCTCCCCTCCTAGTTGTATTCCCCGATCTCCGCCAGAGATCATATCCCTAAGCTCTGATACCAACTGTGACGCCCCTAAAATAGGTCCATTCCACCCAACCAATTCTGAGTCGTCAAATACATGGTACAGAAAACAACTACAACTTTATTACAACAATTATCGTGCAAAATACAACAACACATATGCTGTGAGTTTGGATAAAAATATATACCAAATGTGACATTTGACACCATCATGTATCAGCACCTCACAAAGGTACCTTACATAAAGGTACAGTCAAAAACTGTTTTAGAAACTAGAATCTTTGGGAAGTGCTCAAGGAAACTTTCGTACATGGGAGGTCATGCTTCTAGGTTATGATAGATATCATATGGCCACAGAATTATCCTTGGTTGACCCAATAGACCCCAAAGAAAAACGAGAAGATTACTATCATATTCTTTCCAATGGTGAGTCCTCTCTTGACTTATCATTATCTCTACTGTCTTTAATTAATAATTATACTTCAAACAAACACCAAGATTATATAGGTAGTGCTCGTAAATATACTCAGCAAGTGGATGAGTACAATCCTGTCTTATGATGACACGAGGTTGTATGTCATTAGACATCTTGTATGATAGTGACAAAACACCCTTCCAACGTTGAGTTCGCTTCACCCAAGATGATTCACCAAATATAACTACTAAATGATGACCACCGTTCTATTTTCCCGTTACCCTCGCTCGACCTAGCTACACTCTTATTACCTGAAAAGGAATTGTGAAGCAAAAGGGTGAGCACAACTAGCTCAGTAAAGAATATCATGACTAAAGATAATTAAATTATCAATAGCCTTCATCAATAATAAATCAGAGATTTAGAACATATGGTAAATGATAAAAATTTCAACAGTAGTTGTCGCGGAACGAGCAATCCATTAGAAGAGTCAAATAGACTATAAAGTCTATTATCTTCTCCATGTTAAAAATTCACCAACAATGTTTTATCCCTGTAACATCAATCAACAGTTCTTTTCCACAATCATAAGAATAACTCATAATCATAATTGTGATTCTAAATTTTTCTTCGCACCCACGACGAAGAATATTTTCATCACCTGTCTTTACCTGAAACATCAAACATCATAGTTATACCAAATCACAGTTCCTGTTCATAATCATATTAATAAATTCATCTTTGCACTACAGGCCAACGATATTCGTCAACAGTTCATCTTTGCACTACTCGCCAAAGATATTCAACAACAGGTCATCTTTGCACTACGGGCCAAAGATATTCATCAACAATTCATCTTTGCACTACAGGCCAATGATATTCCTCAACTGTTCATATTTGCACTACATGCCAAATATATTCATATCTCAAAGAAATATATAATCATTTCAAAATTTATATAAAATATAATTATAACCATGTTGATCATTTCACCTTTGCACTTAAGCTAAAGATATTCATTTATAAATTTAATGGTCATGATCATACCAGTCAACAATTCAACTTTGCACTACTGGCCAAAGGGAACCCATAGTCATGATCATACCAAAAATTTATCCATTTTTACACTCAAGTGAAAGAGAAATTCAACATCAGGGTTATAAAAATGTTATATATGATAATGAAATCAATATAATCAACATATAGATTTAATCTCAAGAGTAATATTCATAACTCAGCTATAATTTGGTTAGAAAAAGAAACCAATTTTGTCGTGAATAGTAACTCGTGAATAGTAACTCATGAATAGTAAATTCGACACAAAAAGGTAGAAATTTCACAATAAAATTTACACCAATATTTCGGTATAATGATATTGAAATAATAATATTTCTTAAGCTTATAAACAATTTATTTTAATTGTTTACACATTACTAAATAATGCATTTAATCATTCTAAAATGCCAAACTCATAAGATTTTATCACCAATAACCAAAACCCTCATAAAAAATCTGCATATACTTCATATAGGATTCTCAAGCCATAAAATTCTATTTTCTAATTTTCTTACTTCACAAAACATATTTAATTCATTTACTCATAACTAGACTATTTTTATTAAAAAATACCAAGTCAGTTTTAAAAATATTTTTTTTCTGGGATTTAGCATAATATAGTCTCATAGTGAACATATATTTTTCTCAGAATTTTTAAAAGTCATTTACTATTTTTTATATGACCAAAATAGCCGAATATTTAGACATTTATCAAAAATTATACTTTTATCTAAAAAATTTGAAATTCTCAGAGTATACTCCTATCATATACATGTACTCCCAATAAAAATTTCATCAATTTTGGAGTTAACCACAAGGAATTATAAGCGGTTACTTTTAAAATAGTCTTTTCTCATAAAATTCATAACTCTTAATCTATACTTCCAAAAATCACCATTTTTGGACACAATCAAGAAAACTCATCAAAATATCATTTCAAATTTTTTCAGAATTTTTGAAGATCAGAAAAATTACGAAACTGAAAATCATAACAACCCTTAAAATCCCTTACTATCCCTTATCTCGAAAGAGCAGTACTTCTGATCGGTATAAGGCTGAAGGAAACTTGCACTGAATAGCAACTCTCAAAGTATCTAAATACTCACAAAATATGCTTCATAATATAGAGAGAGAAAGAGAGAAAGCTTATGTTTCTGGTGTGATTTTTAATTCTAACTTAGCCCTCTATTTATAGGAAAATATTAGCACGCCGAAGCAGACTTAACCTGCAACCTGATGGCTTTACCTGCTAATATTTTCACCCACCACATTTGAATAAAAATCTCAGCACATTTCTTCACCAACCAAGAATGGGGCCCACCAATTATAGAATTTTTCACCAAAATGATTATCTCCGAAAATTCAACAATTTCTGAACCAGTCATCTCGTAAAATTCATAACAAATTATACGTTTATTTTTAACGGTTCAAAATTTGTGGACATATACTCAACTTATATATGTATAACATATCCAAATATTACCATGATCCAACGGTCGGATTAAAAATTATAACCCCCGCAAAATATCTCAAAAACTCTAATTTTTAATACCTCCATTTCGATAAAAATACTGATAAAATCTCAACATTAATTCATTCATTTTTAACCACAAAAATATATCCCTCATTTATATCCATATAAAATAAATATTTTCTTATCATATGAATCAATAATTAATTATTCACAAATAATATTACAGAATCACATTTATGACAACCAGGCCGTTCCCAGGAAAGAGGGGGCTTTCCAATAAGGATTTATCCTTATTGGCGCGCAATCAGATAACCAAACCTCTCCTTAGACAGAACTTTCTAGACATTGCCAATAATGTTATCTAATAATATTATTCAAATAATATGAATTATTGATCTGATAAAGGAAAATACTGTGCAGCAACAATTATTGAAACAACAATAATATAAAATTTTAACTTAGCAATTATTGAATCAATAAAATAAAATATTGAACAGTAATTACTGCAACAATTATTGAGTAGTGCCTTCTTACGTAAGAATCAATAATTTCAAAAATACTATGCAATACCGTGTGCTACTGTGCAATAACGTGTATTACTGTATTTTAACCACCGGGTATTCCAACAGTGTTAACGGTAACAACTACGCCGTTATTTGTAAAAACTCAAATTTGTCGTTTTCTTCACCCGACAGTTATTCTGTTATGGGGCCCACAAATGGTTGTGCCGTCGTATGAATATTCCCCGACAGAAAGAATATTCCACGATCAAGCGAATATTCCCCGACAACAATGAATATTTTATAACCACTTGTATATTTTGAAAAAAAAATTCATATATCACCCTTAACTTTAACATTTATCAATTTAACCATTTACTGAATAGTAATTATAAGAAAAATTGAATACTTTTATTTCATAAAATTCGGGGTCTTACAAATATTTTTTAATTATTATCTTAATTATTGTGTCTACCTCTAAAACGTCAAATAATTAGGGACGGAGGGAGTATATTATTACACTACATTCTTATATAAGACATATACATTATACATATTACATACTTCATATTACATTATATACATATTACATACTTTTATAATTTATACATTTGTAATTATATATAAAAATTATTTCACTAATTAAGAAATTAATTTATAATAAAGTTAACATTTTTAGTTTAACGAACTACTAATTTAAATAATTAATATGTCATCTCTTAATTAATTAAAATAACTCATTTAAATTATACAATTAAATTTAATTTTCTCTTTCTCTCCAAATATTTTTAATTTTGTAAAAAATTAAAATAAAATAAGTTCATCATGTATATACATTAAAACAAAAATATATCAGGAATTACTTCATCCATATCCAATAAACATGTTTGCCGAGACTTATTGTTCCTTTAATAATCACCATTGCATTCTCTTGTTTTGTCGTGTGATGTTTGTATTTTCTATAATACCCTTTGCTATATATTTATTTCATTCTCTTTTATTTGTAATATTTTTTATGAAGGATAATTTTAAAAAAATTATGACTAATTCTCCTAGATGATTCTCAAGTCAAATAATTTGAAAAAAAAATAAAATCATCTAAAACGTCATATATTATGAGACAGAGGTAATAATATGAATTAAAGCTTTATATCTTGTCAGTGTATACACGAAAAATGTTAGAATTATGACACATCATAATAGAAGTATTTATGTTAGATATTATTATTCTTATTTTAATGATGTGCTATGATCTTAACACTACTCATGTATACACTATCAATATATTAAATTTTAAGAATGTTTAAGCGGTTGTCTCCATAATTTGCTTTATCATGAAAATATTCATCTCAGATTTTATTTATATTAATATAATATTTTTTATACGAGTAACGTTAGGGATATAAACTATATATACATACTATGCACAAACAGTATAAAAAAGAGTAATGCTATGACAAATTGTACACCAAAACTAAAAGGAGAGAACATATGAAGTGGGACCTACGATTAAATATTTTATACATTTTTATTAGTAAGTAATACATGAGTCTCATTATTTGTGTACAACTTTTTGTATAAAGTTTGTACACGTAGAGTTTAAACATCCTTCGGAGTAGGTCCAGGAGGAGGTTTATACCAACTTCCTCATAACAAACTATGGACTATGCTCAGACCCACCACCAGTCCACCAGCAAACGCAATGCATTCAGTGGATCTTGCCAGCCCAAGCTAAGCCCAAACTGACTGGGCCACACGACACCTACTTTAGGCCACATTTGGTTCCCTAAAATTTGAGGCCCCCAATTTAATCCACAAACGGTCCATTTGGAATGATCCCAGTATTTGTTAAGTGAATAAGATTAAGGGTCCTTTACATAAGTATACAACAAATAGAAAATAATTATAAGAAAAGTGCATCAACCAAATAATTATAAAAAGAGTGTAATTAGAACCTATATTACAAAAATAGTACAATTCACATTAATAAAGAAACCTAAAATCAAGGATAAATTAACTGCCATAATTAATAATTCAAATTCAAAAATTTGGATCTAACAACAAAAATAAATTTAAATTCAAACTAATAATTCAAATTCAAATCTTCATCTCCCTCACATACACTTTAAATTAATAATTAACAAATAAATTAATAAATAAATAAAATATTTGTACACGTAAATTATTATAACTTTGAATACTTGTTACAGGCCTTTCACAAAGGCGAGAGAGACAGAGAGGAAGGCCTCGATGGTCGTGCAATATGGGGGGAGAGAGAGAGTACAGGTTGAGTCTTAATTTCTGGACTTCTATATCTGTGCTAGTCCCTTCATTTGCAGTTTTTACATTCACTTCATCATCCCATTTCCCCCTCCAACTCTTTTCAGACACTCCCTGCAATTTTCTCTCTAAAATTAATCATCTACATCTATCTATCTAGATATTCAACTACTCCTACTACTACGCTATTTCCCAAAGGAAGGCATCCATCTATTTCTTTTCTTCAAGCTCATCAGACAAATACATACACACACACATACATGGATTCTTCTTCTTCTTCTTCTACTCATCTTAACGAGAAACTACAACTATTTTGTAACAACACTCGACAACGATGGAAGATTACAAGGTCACCACGACCACCAGTTCTTAGAACAACCACATCGCTTCAATTTTTTCTTCGTCCTCTACCGATTCGCCATTATCATTTTCTCTCTCTTCCTCCTTCTCTTGTACCTTCTCTGCTCCGACCTCATTTCTCTACTACAACCATGTCCACATTTATACAAAGGTAACCAATAAAAAATAGAACACTGCATAGGAAAGATAGAGATAAGAGAGTGATGTGTAATGTAATATTGATAACCAAACCTTCGTACCAAGGTAACCAAACATTTATACCAAAGTAACCAAACCTTTATACCAAGGTAACCAAACATTTATACCAAAGTAACCAAACCTTTATACCAAGGTAACCAAATCTACCTCTACACCTGCAGTATGAATTTGTTTGGCAACCAAATTCATGAAAGTAAATAAAAAATAGAACACTGCATAGGAAGGAGAGAGATAAGAGAGTGATGTGCATGTAATGTAATATTGATAACCAAATCTTCGTATTAAGGTAATCAAATATTTATACCTAGGTAACCAAACCTTTATACCAAGGTAATCAAATCTACCTCCACACCTGCATTATGAATTTGTTACCTTGGTCTAAAAGTTTGGCAATCAATTTCATGAAGGTTTACGTGATGCTTACCAACTGCTTGGTACAAAGTTTGGTTACCTTTATATAAAAAGTTTGGTAACTAACTGCTTGAAGATTGGCTATCAACTGCATCACATACAAAATAAATTGGTAACCTAATAATACTGAATTGATTACCTTGGTATGAATGTTTGGTTACTTTGCTCGCATTTTGACTGAGGAGCCTTCAGTTGGGATTTGAATATTTGATTTTGTTATACTTCTATGCTGATTATTTGCTTGCAATTGTGCTTCCAAACTTTGAAATTTGCTAACTTTGTGATCAATTGCAGTAGATAGGACACCACAAAAATTTTTAGTGAGGTCTGGAGGTATAACATGGGCTGTTCCACCATCCTCTACTTCACTAAGAGGAATTGAACTAGATAGATCCATATTGCCAATTCTTTTGGATTTTCTAGCCTCAATGTGACCATTTCCCTGGTAATCATCACATTCTTCAGGTTCTATTGGAGTTGATAACTTCAAAGCCTGCTGATCAAGAAACGTCCCGTCTCTTTTGTCTATTGTCGACCTATTTTCGTCATCTCGTATACCAATAGAACCTGAGTCAGTACTGCAGCTGGACCAAATCCACTACTTCAAAAGAAAAAATGCAAGGTTGTCCACCAGCTTTTTATTTGGTCTATTTAATAGTAGAGTATATCTTTTGGACCCAATCTCGAAACTCTGATGGAAAGAAGTTCGGCGGAGGGGAATAGAAGGGAGGAAGAGAAAGTGCTGAATTGCCACCTACTAAAATACTCAACTAAATTAAAGGGATAAGAATGCAATAATTTTGTAAATAAAATATTGCATATGCACTAATTTGTAAATATTTTATGAGTGCACTATTGATGTAATTATTTTTAAAAAATGTAATTGTTCCTAAGATTAATCTATATTTTCATCATTTATTAATTAGAGCTAATAAAATGTGTTTTCTTAATTTAGTGCAGAAATTTCGTCATAAATTTCAATATCAGAGGAATTGTAAGAAATGATTGTTTGAGGTTGTAAGGTATTAGTCGAAAGTTTCAGTTTATTCTCAAACGACTATACAACACTAGGCTATGTTTGTTTGTAAGGATTATAATTTTAAGATTATGGATTATAATTCCAGGACTATTAATCCTAGGATTATAATCCCAGGATTATAATTATAATCTTAAGATTATTAAGTCATTCTATAATCCCTAGACTAATAGTCTCAAGTCTAAATTTGAAAACAAACAAGACACTTGAGATTAGTAATTATATTCCAAGTATAATCTTTGCAAACAAACATAACCTAGGGGTGACAATCATGTTGTGTAAGGTGAATTCGAGTCGTGTTAAAACTCGTATATGACACGTATTATGAACCTATTTATAATACATGTACACGAACCCGTTTATAAATTGTATTCGTGTCATGTTGAAAATTATCTCTATACAACACTACTAGAGCTAAAGTTGGTCAAGTGCTACTCCAGCTAATTTAATTTATATTGAGTAGTTAGTTCACTTAAAAATGAATATATTGCATCAAATTTTAATAAAATAACGAAAAAACTTGTATATATTCTATTGAAAAAGTATTAAATACAAATATATTGATATATATTATACTTAGCATTTAATTTAAAGGAGTACTGGAATCAGCCAAGTAGCTCCATGAATTCAACTAACAACTTATTAAATTGGGCTCATTTATGTCGTGGAAGTAAGTCGAGTACTTTTGTCAGGAACGGGCCATTAGGGCTTGCCGGGTCAGGCTACACCCATTTTTCAGAGATAAATTTAAGCCTTCAAATTTTTTTTATACCTATGCACCAGCACCCCAAAGTTAATGTAACTAGAAAGGTACATTAAAAATTATTATTATGTTTATTTTAGTATATCCAAATTTAAGAAACTAGTGTTGTTTATTAACGAACTTTCTATATTATATCAAAAAAATTTTTTAGAACACATTATTTTTATTACAATTCAAATTTGAAGTATTCATTTCAATCTTAAAAGCTTAATGGGGGAATTTAGAAAAAAATTACCTTAAATATGTAGCATAACTAATTTGTTGAGGGATATGTTTGAACTTCTGCCCTTATAGATTCGTGATAATCACATTTCATCTTCTTTTTTGGTAAACATAAGTTCAAGTGCTATCTTATACTCCCTCCGTTTCATGATAAAAGTTTTTATTACTATTTTGGGTAGTCCCATGTTAAATGTCAATTTTTCTTTAATAACTAAATTTTTACACATATTTTACTATTATACCCGTAACATTAAATATCTCATACTTTTTTTATTTTAATTCTCTCTCCATATTTAATGACATTATTATGGACAATTTTGTCATTTCATTCATCTTCTTAATATGCATGAAAAGTTCACTAAGACTTTTATCCTGAGACGGAGGGAGTATTATAATGTCCCATTTGTCAAAATAAAAATAAAAACAAAAAATTCATGACTTTGTAATTGTGCCTTAATTAGTTTTGCACTAAATATATTGGTAGTCTAATGAGAAAAAGGGGTTTCAACTTTCAATTACTTAACGAGAAAGAAGCTTGTTTATACTAAAAATTTAAATGAAATCACACTAAAAAAGAAATGAAAACTTTTTGGAAGAGGAGTGTGTGGTACGTAACTCCATCAGTTTTATGTATTATATATTGCACCTTATTTTATACTTTTATTATTTATAATTTATTATATTTGAGTTTGATAAAAACTCATTTGTGAACATAATTTAAATAAATATAAAAGATATTACTTAATGTCTTCTATGTGAAGAATAAGAGTAATCCATTTGATTCAAGTTATATATAACTTGTGTTTATCAATAACTTAAGTAAAGCATTTGATAAGGTGCAAGTTATTTGTAAAAACTAGTTTAGTTTCATAATGATTAATAAAAGATTACTAGTTGCTTTATAAGCATAAGTAGTGTAATCTTATTTAATTAATTATATGAAACAAAAGAAATGAAGTTCAATATATTTTGGATTTAACAACTAGTTCATTTAAATCTTTTAATGTGACTCTCCATTTTTATATTTAAATTATATTATTATTAATAATTTATAACTTACATCATTATGTCTAGCGTGTAACTTACAACATTATATTTATAATAATGTGTAATTAAAATAGAATTAATAATAGTTGTTACTTATATATATGTATACATATATATCTATATGTGTAGATCTATGATGAGATATACATATATGAGAAATGAAGAATACTTGCATTATAAGAAGAAAATTTGCACATGAAATTCTCTATTTTCTGATTGGAACATTTTGTGAATTGCTATCACAAAATTGTTCAACTCCAAAACTAAACATATATTCTGGTGGTATATCACTTGTAGCTCATAGTAAATCATTTATGTTGGGGGCGATAAAAACTTTAAAGACATCAAATAATTTTCAATTATGACTACAATTCAAATAACATTACATAAACAGAGAGCATATCTTCTGTCCCTAAATTTTTTGTCTCTCTTGTGTTCTCCCACTTAAATTTTGACACATGTCTTTTTATTTAATTTTAAAATTAATTAGTGTTAAGTAAGAGACTAGATTTTAAAATTTAAGTGGAAGGACACAAAAGATTAGAAAAATTGGAGACAGATGATCTGCTCTCCCATAAACAAGGCCGTCATTTCAAAATTTGGGCAACTTTTCCTCTTTTCACCCTTTAAAGTTTTAAAGTCTCTGGCCTGTCGATCCATTAATTACTGCTAACTATTCTCTGTCTCTCTGTGTGTGAGTGTGTTATATGTTTTTGATATCTTTGCCTTTACCCACATGGCCACTTATAAACCAAAGATGCTTATTTGAAGCTCGAAAGCATAAAAAATGAGCACCCCTTTTGAATAGATAATGCCATATTTTACTTTTTAGTACTGCCTTGTGATATATAATTCTTTAATATTTTACTTTAAGCAAAATAAAATTAAGAAAAACTATGTCTTTTGTTCTATGCATATTTACTTTTTAAAAACAAAATTCTCAAGTCAATAATTTAATAAAGATAAAATAATCAGAATATTATTTAGAATATTTTGTCACACATCGAAACATATTGATAGAATTAAACTACTTATAAAGTCTCAATAAATTTTTGGAACAACAGCTCAAGCCTGATTCGAGCTTCGTACGTAGGTAATAGGCCAAGATTACCCAACGTACAAATATAACTAGTGCCTTTTCAAATCCACGACAACTAAATTAATTTTAAAGTATCATTAATATCTATTTTAACTAAATTGGAAATAAAGATAAAGATTGAGAATTGATTAATTATAATTAACCTAATTAGAATATGAAAACAAATAATTAGGAAATAATTTATGAATCCGAATCCATTAAATATCATTTTTGAATTTTACTCAACAATTGGTAATCATGTTGACAATTTGAATATTCTTAAACTCGGGATAAATTAAATTATAAATCTCTAATATTTGTCCTTGATCTCACTTTATTCATTCTTTATATCATTGTCATCATCCTCATGCTTATATTGTAGTAAAAATCATATTTGGCCCATAGTGTAAAGATAGACTGTTGATCATTGGTATGATTATGATCATGAATTTTGTATTACTATAATCATGACCTTTAATGTTACAGATAAATGTTTGTGGTGAAAGTCTCCTTTAACCCGTAGTGCATAGATGAACATGTGTTTGACATGATCATGACCAGTACTGGTGATACAAACGATTATCTTTGGCCCGTAGTGCATAGATAATTCGTTGATTGGCCGAAATAATCATTGATTGGTGTTGCAGGGATAAAATATTGATGATGAACTTTTAAATCATAGAAGATAATAAACATCATGCTCTACTTGATTCTTTTAATGGATTGTTATTTTCGCTGCAGTTCTTGATCTAAAACTTATTGTCTATTGTATTCTATCAAATTTTTCTTTGTTAAGGACTAAGGATAATTTATTTTTCATTATCTTAGTTATAATATTCTTTACTGAGCTAGTTGAACTCACACTTTTTCTTTTTGTTCAATTGTTCTTCTCAGAAAATGAAAATGTAGCTGAGACTAGTCGGGGAGTAGAGTAACACTCCGAGATAGTTATTATAGAAGTCTTCACTGTGTTGTGAAATAGTGTGATAATAAATGTAATGAGGATTTTATTTGAGTTTGGATATTGTCTACGAGACAATATTTGTATTGAAACTCACAGCTTATGTGTTTACGTATTTTACACGACATTTTAATAGTTATAAATATGAAAGTTTGTATTTAGATTCTATACTACGTATATTTTGACGACTAAAAATGGGTTGTGCGGACCTATTTTGAGGGCGTCACAATATCTCAGTTAAAAGATGTGAAATCCAAATCAAACTAAGATAGATAAAATAAAGGAAAGAAGGTGTCCAACATATTTTGCTTAGTCAATACTGTTTCATTTTAAAAGACTCTTACTCAAATAGCATATCTAACTTTAATTCAAGTCAGGATATATATATATATATATATATATATATATATATATATATATATATATATATATATATAGAGGTTTTCCCTTATAAGGACTCAAAATAAGGACTCCAAGTAAGGACTGTATTTTTTTTATTTTTTTTTAAAACAACTAAAAAAAAAATAATTAATAGTTTATGGAACTGAAAGTTTTTTTAAAAAAAGTGTTTTGGGTGTGATTTGGGTACGTATAACAAAAACATGTATGTACAGTCTGTGCAGACTGAACCACCATTTTTTGGTATAGGTATCCAAAACACGCCCAAAACATTGTATTATGAAAAAAATTTCAGTTCCATAAAATATTAAATATTTTTTTTAGTTGTTTTTTAAAGAAAAAAGCAAAAAAAACAAAAAAAATGCGGTCCTTACTTTGAGTCCTTATAAGAGAAAATCTATATATATATATATATATATATATATATATATATATATATATATATATATATATATATATATATAAAGAAAATATTCAAAACTTAACTAATTAATTAAATCAGCCCAAACACATTAAATTAAATCCATTAAACTGAAAATAAACTCAATAATATTGTCATCATTAAAATCATAAAATATTATAAACGAACAATAATATCTAATTCACCCCTTAAAACAAAAGACTTGTAACCTAATCTAAGGTACATTGAATTTGGTCTTTCTTTTTCCTTTTATCTCTTTATCTCCAAATTGATTCCAGCTCCATCATGATAATCTTTAAAAGTTGAAATAATTATCTTTTTCTTATTTACCAAGATAAGTCCTACAAAACAAAATAAAACACATTAATTAAAAGGACAAAATGTATGAATTTTATATATGAATTATTTTGGCAAAACTAATTAAATACCCAATGTAGTTGACACATTTTATTAATTACACCATTAAACTTTTAATTTTTTAAATTACCCCACTAAACTAATTATAATTTTGAAATTGAGTTATTCTGTTAAAAAAATAAACGGAGGTTAATTCTTTATCGACAAAACTAATGAATTATCCACTGTAGTTGACACGTTTTACTGATTACACCATTGAACTTTTAATTTTTTAAATTATCCCATTTAACTAATTAATATTTTAAAATTAGGTCATTCTGTTACAGACCTCACGAGTGTTAAGTCGTTTTAGTTTTTATCTTACGTGGACGTGAAAAAGAAAAAAGAAAATAAACAAATTTGATTTATTATCTCTCTTCCTTCCTCTCATCTCTCTCTTCTCCCCTTTCTTCTAAATCAAATAGATCTGTGTATTTTCCCTATCTAAAATTTATGAAAATTTCAAGATCTGAATACCCAAAATATTGAATTGAGCTTCAAAGTTCAGCATTAAATATAAAAATGAAGTTTGAATCCCCAACAACAACAACAAATGAAGTAAATGGTGTTGCAGTAGGTTTCTTTCCTCTTACCTCCGACTATCAGCAACCTTATG
Organism: Panax notoginseng; assembly: GCA_016801055.1. Taxonomy (NCBI): domain Eukaryota; kingdom Viridiplantae; phylum Streptophyta; class Magnoliopsida; order Apiales; family Araliaceae; genus Panax; species Panax notoginseng. The sequence continues at coordinate 161,078,720 of CM029012.1, read as the reverse complement.
TTTCTGAACTCCTTTCATTTACTTTCGATCGCATCCACAAGGTCCATTCCTTCCCCAATCTCTCTTTATATATCTACGCGTATGTATATATATACATGCGGTAGTAATATTTGGTTAAATTAATTTTGTTGGGATTGCATTTATGATTTGATAGGAGCCTGAGTTTTTACGGATGTATGCGGAGATAATTCAGAGGTAGATGCAAAATATTGTTGTTGCCAATTACCGTGTTTTCATTTCTACTCCTGATGCATTGCTTTTCATTCGCGAATAACTTTTTTCTAAATGATAAACATCTGAGATTAGAGTACCCAAAATATTTTGATTTTTTTTTTCACTTTCAAGTTTTTAATTTTTTTTGCCACAAGTAATAAATTTTATTTTTGAATTTTTTTTCCAGAATCACATAGATAAAAAATTAATGTCTGCTTAATTCTTTTAACAGAATGACCCAATTTCAAAATATTAATTAGTTTAATGGGGTAATTTAAAAAATTAAAAGTTCAATGGTATAATCAGTAAAACGTGCCAACTACAGTGGGTAATTCATTAGTTTTGTCGATAAAAAATTAATGTCCGTTTATTTTTTTTAACTGAATGACCCAATTTCAAAATAATAATTAGTTTAGTTGGGTAATTTAAAAAATTAAAAGTTCAATGATGTAATCAATAAAACCTCCCAATTGCAATGAGTATTTCATTAGTTTTACAAATTTTTTTCGAGGGCTCTCCTATAGTGGTCTTTAAATGAATAAACATTATGTTACGTTTGGATTGAAGGAATGGAATAAAGAGTGGAATGATTCATTCCATTGTAGTTGGAATGAGTTATTTCATATGTTCTCCCTCCCCCAAAGAATCAAACACAATTTTTTTCATTCTAATCGCAATCAAACACAATTTTTTTCATTCCATATGAATATGAATGTGTAGCAGTTAGAATAAAAGAGTTGACAGGGAAAGCAGAGGAGAATGGCTGGCCGGCCCTACGTACGTATGTTTCACTTTTGACACATTTCAAGGTGTCCAAACACATTAGCAAGACGAACAGTTATGGGTGGCTTTTAACTTTTGTTACAGTTACACATATATCCTTAGTTTGAATAAGTACTTAACCGTTATGGGGAAGGAATTAAAGGATGGGCTAAGAGTGTCCTGTAGTACTGTAAAAGGAGATTGTTATAGTGTATATATATATATATATATATATATATATATATATATATATATATAGAAAACACATTGTATACTCCTTTATTTCATTCAAACACTCCTTTTCTTGCATTGCAGGCTACTTTGCATCCAAAGTATTTGGTGCTCTCTTTGTATGTCTTTTTAGGCCATAAGTGATACAAGGAGCTAGCGACCTTTCTGACTAGACTAGTAAACATGAATGAACCATTTATTAACTAATTAATATGGTTTTGCAAAATGTAATGCGCAAATAAGGTTCATACAAGCACGCAGAGATAAGGAATTATATATATATATATATATATATATATATATATATATATATATATATATATATAACAATTTTCCAACCAATACGTTCCAAGCCCTTGTCATTTCATTATGTCAAGTCATGCAACATGCTAATACCTTCCCTGCAGGTCCCTATTGTCTATTGAAAAGAACATTCCCATGGTTCTCGAGCATCTAAGATTCAAGAATATGCATCTCTATATGGACATACTTAAATAAATATTAGTTTCTTAAATATTACATATATTCAATGCAATTGTATAATTAAAAATATTTAATTTGATCTTGTTTTTCCTCTTTATGTGTTATCAGATGGGAGAGATAAAAACACTACTCCTTTCAATATTTTCAAACTTAAAAGATATATTTTTGAAACATAAATTTTTAAGAAATTTTTATTTTTTCAAATATTTTGTCAACACTAGCTTCTTGACTTTCAGTAACACTTATTACTCTTGATTTCTGCATGCATAGATAATACTCCAACATTATCAACAAGATGATTGAGGAATGAAAGGAGTATCTCTCGTTTATTGCGTAAGAGAATATATATATATGCATGTTGGTGTATTTATTTAATTAATTTCAAGGCCATATATGGCCAAGATAAGGTGTATAGTGAGTGGTATAGCTAGGCTGCTATGCTAGCTCTTCTTTCCATGCAAATGGCACGCTTAGGATTGAGACTAGCTAGTATCCAAATACGGGGCATAACAAAGCAAACTCACCCCCACAAACCCGCCTGAGCGCGCCTATCAGGAATCAAGAAGAACCGCTCTATTGGTAGAACCCTAGATATATTGAGTGCGTGTACGTCCACAATGGTTTGGATTTAATTACCCCAGGCCAGTTACAAATTAAGCTCGGGATTAATTAAATTAATCACTGGATTGAAGGATCTTGAAATTATAGTACGTACTTATTTAAGATCATAGAGAATGAAAATCTCTCAAGTAGAATAGAAAAGTTTAACCATAAATATATATTACTACTACTACTACTTCCGGAAGTATGTGAATACTAGAGCCAATATCTGAAATAGAGTGTAGGTTGCCTCGATCATACTCCACATTAATTTATTATACTCGGAAGTATGTGAATACTAGAGCCAATAAAACTTTAGCTATTAATTAAAGTATAAACTTCTTATTTTTCCTTCCCCACAAGTCTAATAAGATGGGCTGGTTGAGTGTAATTGTGGTGGTGGACTGAAGTAAGTTTGTGTCAAAGTTGACCCTACTTTAAATTGGATGAGGATGAAAATGGCATTCGTTGTTATTTGACAAAATTATTGATATTTCTCCGGCCCGTCAAATATAGGAATTTTAAACATACACGTGTTAGATGAATAATGTTCTCATCTACTAATAGGCATGGATCACTCCTCCACATACAAAAGCGGAACCAGGATTTATAAACAGCAAGGTCAAATTTTGATAAAAAAAAATAATTAAATATTACAAAGTATTCAAATTAATATTAAATATAATATTGTTTAAAAATTATAATGCCACTTTTTTGTTAAATCCATAACTTAGAAATGTTTTATGATTCTGTCACTATAAATAGTTTCAAATACATTATTTTCGATATAAATAACTAAAGAATCATTCAATTATTTATCTCTCATAATTTTGATAGCCCGTGCAAAGCACGGGATAGTATAAATAATTTTTTTTTACAAATTTTTGATAATTTTTTATTGACATCATACATATATAATGTTGAAAATAATTTATATAATACTATCATGTTTACAATTGTATAATACATAAAAAAGAAATAGATAATCAAGGTTGCAATATTAATGTTTTATATGACTTTTCTTTTGCTTTATTGTGATATTCATGCATGCTTGTATATATAGATATGAAATTATAATTATATTCATTGTATTTGAACACATATTATTATTATTATTATTATTATTATTATTATTATTATTATTATTACATAATTTGTTTTTGAAAATTATAAGGTGATGACTAAATTATCCCTTAAAAATGATTAATCAAATTAATTTGGATAATACCTTCAATTACCTTGTTATATATAAGTATAGATTTGGTTACAAAGTGTACTTTTATAACAAATACTCGTCATTAAAAAATTCCTTTACACAATAATTGTTGCAACCGACAAATAAACGTGAGAATAAAAATTAGTCTTACTCTTGTTGACCAAATTTTAAGAAAGTCCTCCAATTTTTTTTGCGTTACAAAATTTAGAATCATTTTTTGTATCTACAATTAAATTTTCAAGTTCACGCATCATCAAGCCCCAAAAACTCCCCATCTTAAATTTTAATAGTTAAAACTTTATAAATTGAATCAACTATTATTGAGAAAGATTTATTTGGATCGAAATTCGTCCACCCTAAAAAGGACAAAAATGAAAGAAAAATTATATTCAAATACCCTAATTATGAGTTACACGTACTGAAACCCTAGCAGTTATTGTGGGTTTAGTTAATTAGCTAGTAAAATACACGAAGAGATGGCGAGAGATCCACCAACGTTGGCTAGCTGAAAATCAACTGTCACACCAAATTTACTCGACAATCTTTTGCATGACCATAATCACCTCTTCTTTAAATATTAGTGAATCTGATTGCTGACGGTTGATTTATGTTTTATCAAGTTAGCTAGCTAGGACTAGCTGAATATTGCCATGCAGAAGAATTTTGAAACAGCGCATATATATATATATATGCCTCTCCAATTGTGTTTGTGGTTTAAATGGGTCAATGACTCTGAAGTTTGAAGAGAGCCAATTTACTTTTAAGGAAGGCAGCATAAAAGGAAACCAATTAAGGCCACTAGAAACCAACAATACATCGTGAGTCATCGTCATCGGTACTATACGCTGTTTTTGTTTTTCCACTTGATTATTTGTAATTTGTTTATATTTGAGTGAACAATTTGAAGCTATGAAAAAGCTAGCTTCAACTTTATGAAATTATTGAGGGCGAGAGGGAATGTGGGAATTTTTTTTTTGGCCGGGGGGTGGGCGAGGGGGGGGGGGGGGGGCGGGGTCTTAATCCCCATGCATAAAGGGGTTCAAGCTGTGTTTGTATATAAAATAAAAAGGTACACACACACACACACACACACACACACATATATATATATATATATATATATATATATATATATCTAAAATATAAAATAATATTAAAATAGGGTGATCCTACTTATTTTTCTTTTATTTACAAAAATAACACATGTAACCCTACTTATTTTATAAAAAAATCTCCAAAACAATATAATTTTAATAAATAATACAATTTAAGAGAGAGTGTTATTTAAAATAAATAATTTAGATCCGTCCTCACTATATATATATATATATATAATCCATATACTCCATGTTATTATTAAATGGAAGCCCTTTATTCCTTTGCTTTCGAGTCCGGAAGAAAGAAATCGTACGTAGTTCCCGATTCTTAGAGACAGTCAGTCAGTCCTCCACCTTATTTCTCTTTTCAGCTCTTCTCTCCTCTTCTTTTGTGCAACATGTACCTTCCCACTCTCTCTCTCTCTCTTATTTGGAGGCTGTCCCATATTTCTTAATTAACTATTGAGATTTATAAAATTCATAATTCCTAAGGGTGAAAACGAATCGAATATCAACAAACACTCTAATGCTCAGATTCGGCTCGACTCGAAAAAATTTAGTTCAAATTTGACTCGAAAAAATTGAACTCGATCGAATTCGACTCGAATTCGATAATGAATTTCTAATTTTGCACCAGATTCGACTCGAATCATTACTTGGACCTACTCGGCTTGTAAGTACTCGACTCGTTTACAAAACGAGTTACTTACGAGCCTTCAAATCGAATTTCGAATATGAACTATTTCGCTTAATACTGAACCACTACATACTAAATTAATTATTGAACTAATGTTTATATATAAAAGTTTTTTATTTTTATTTATGTAAAAAAATTACAAAGAATGTAATACGAATTGACAATCAATTCACTGATTTATTCAAGTACAAGCTTACACAATTTAATACTATACTTTATAAATTATAAAGATCGATACAAATATCACATATTTAGCTTATTAGTATGGATCAGACCAGTATTCGAATATGATCCATCGAGCATGTATTGAGTATGATTCTAGAAAAAAATAAAATACTCGAACCCTAATCTGAACGAATACTGGTATACTCGAATTCGACTCGTGTATCATTAAACAGAAAACGAGTATGGATCATATTCGACTCGAATCAACTTCGAATTTGAGTTTTGGATCATATTTTTGAACCGATCTTGAGTCGAGTATCGAGCTACTCTGCTCAGTTAACACCCCTAATAATTACCCTTTTTTAGCTTGACTTTAAGATTAGATAAACGGCCAAGTGTAGTAGGAATAGGATTGTCTTATACTTATTTATGTACTCATTAATTATTATTGGACAAACGTCCAATAGGTTTATCTACTTTAATTACTTGTATTGCTTTTCCCCTAATTAAATGGGTTTCACTACTACGTAAAATTTGCTACTATCACTTGGGTACTGTGTTTAACTAAAGGAGATCTTTGTTGAATGAAAATATGTACATTTACCTAATTAAGTTCACACTTTGGTGAAATTAACAATGTATACAAGTGTTTACCTCCGAAAACAATAACTTACTAGTTTGGTAGTGGTGCATGACGCATAATGAAATTCAAATTGCAAATTTAGTGTTTTATATATCATTTTATACTAATATTAATATTAGTAAAAGAAAATTTGTAGACAAAAGGTTAATCATAAATAAAACTCTTTTTGTAAGATAGGGAGAGTAAATTTTATTTTTTATTTCGTGTGTGAAAGAGAAGGATCCGGTTAGGGTGAAATTGTCTAGTAAGGCTTTTGATCATTGTAGTGATATTATAGAAAAATGTTACATTAATTAATATAATACAAAACTAAATATAAAACTTAGTAATACAACGTACATTTTTTATAACCAATGCAATAAAAAAATCTAAAACTTATTATTAGGATTGTCGTGACAATTTTACTCTAATCGAATTCCGAAAGAGAGGGATGTACTTGATCCACATACGATATCGTTAACCAAATTTTAATTTTGTGCTGAATGATGGAGAGAGAAAGAGAGCGCAAAGATGAGTTGGCTTTGGTACAGGTAGTGGCGAAGCCATATGGGAGAGTATGGGGTCAATTGTTCCCGTTGGAAATTTTATTTTCTTTTATAATATATGATAAATTTAGAAGAAATTAAATGTAATGAATAAATTGAGTTCACTAAAATTTTATAAATTTTTTAATATACGGAGTCAAATTTAATTTTTTATAACTTTCTCAATTTCATATTACTTCTGCCATTTAATTGATGTATGCATCTTCCTCTTATATTTTTAAAATAAATAATAATCTAATTTATATTATTTTATAAACATAAGAAATTTAAATATTTATTAACAAATTTGTGATTAGAAAGGTGTATTAGAGATCAATAAGGTGTATATATATTAACAAATTCATCTTTATTTATAAAAGTTGGGGTCTTACAATTTTTGTATATATATATATATATATATATATATATATATATATATATATACGGAGAGCCTCTAAAGCGAACCTTAAAAAGCGAACTAAAGACGAACCGTCGTCTTTGGTGTCTATGGCGACGGTTCGACCCGTCGCCAAAGACTACATGGCTATGGCGACGGATCGAACCGTCGCCATAGACACCAAAGACGACGGTTCGTCTTTAGTTCGCTTTTTAAGGTTCGCTTTAGAGACGGGCCGTATATATATATATATATATATATATATATATATATATATATATATATATATATATATATATATATATATATATATATACAGAAATTGTAAGACCCCAACTTTTATAAATAAAGATGAATTTTCTATAAATATCATTTTTGAATATTATGGAGTTAATTTGATATAATGTTATAGTTGTGGGTAATATTTATAAATTTTACAAAGTACGCAAGTTGTTATATAATATTCGATTGGTTGGGGAATATTCGTTTTAACAGGGAATATTCGTACAACGGCACAATCATTGGTGAACCCCACAACGGAATTATTGTCGGATTGAGAAAACGACAAAAATATTTTATTAAAAATAACGGCGGAAGTTTTATCATTGATACTGTTGAACTACTCGGTAGTAAAAGTACAGTAATACGTGTGGTTGCATAGTAGCACACGGTATTGATTATTAATGCTTATGTAAGAAGTCACTCAGTTTGATTCAATTATTGTCAGTTAATAATATGAATTATTTAGCGATAATGACGTTTTGTTTTATTCGTATTATTAACGTAATAAAACAGAAACATCTTTTTATATAAAACAGAATATTTTATTAAAGTTATTCTATAAATAGAATATATTATATTTTATTTAAAAGATTTTTCTTTAAATATGGACCGTCAGATTAAAGTTATCAATCTGGACCGTTCATGGATTAGTTACTATGCATTCTATTTTTCTATAAATAGCAGCTCATTCCTTCATTATTTCTTACGAATTCACTGAACTCTAGAGAGAGAAACTATAGAGAGAAACTATAGAGAGAGAGAAGAAGAGTATTCTGCTACTTAACTACTTCCTTATTTCAGCTCTTCTTTAAAACGGTAAGGGGTGTTATTCTTTCTTATTCATGAAGAGAACTGTTGTTGTTCTATTTCTTATTATTCTGTTGGAATAACCTGTATACGCGGTCTACCCTATACTTGGTGACATTCTTCTATTATTCTGTTGGAACATCCTGTCTGTGTGTTTTACACCGGACCTGGTTCCGTTTTTATTATTATTCTGTTGGAACATCCTGTCTGTGTGTTTTACACCGGACCTGGTTCCGTCTTGTTATTACTATGTTGGAACATCCTGTCTGTGTGTTTTACACCGGATCTGGTTCCATTATTTATTATTCTGTCGGAATATCCTGTCTGTGCGTTTACGCCGGACCTTGTTCCATTATTTATTATTCTGTTGAAATAACCTGTCTGTGCGGTCTATCGCATGCCGGGTGATTTCTTTTGTTATTTCATTCTTTATTATACTCAGTTGGTTAAGTTTTGACTTCTATACTCCATGAAATTAGTGGAATATCCTTGATAATTACGGTTCATCCAGTAGCTGGGGCAAGTCGAGGAACGGAGTAATGGTCCGAATGATAGTATTAGTTAGTAGTCCTCACTATTCTATGTAATGGTGTGTTAATAAATGTAATGAGGACTCCTTTTGAGTATGAATACTCACTAGAAGATAATATTTGTATTCAAACTCACAGTTTATGTTTTGTCGTATTGTACACGACAGTTGTATTAGTAAGTTGTATTTGTATTCTGTACTATGTATCTGACGACCCAAGATGGGTGATGTATACCTAATTTTGGGGCCGTCACAGTTGGTATCAGAGCTTAGGGATATGATCCCTGGCTAAGATGTGAGAATAGAACTAGGAGGGGAGAGACGGGAAATTCCTTCGCTAATATGATCTACCTAAGTTTATTTGCATGGTATTTAATTGGTCGGTCATAATATAAGGATAATATATGACATATCAATTAACTTTTATTTTGTGGCAGTATCTGAAAATGGCATCTGAGAATGTTGAGAATAGCAATGGACCACAGGCGACTGTTGATTCACCACATATCAATAATCAGGATAATGTGCATCAAGAAGGTGACAATCCTCATGCAAATAATAACACTGACCAGATGATGAATGATGGAATGTTCAGAAACTTTATGCAGTTCATGCAACAGCAGGCGAGAGCGGCTCCTGTCCAAAATATAGGTGGAAACACTGAAAACTCTCGGACGGTCATCGCTAAACAGTTCAAGGAGTTGGGACCACCAGAGTTTAAGGGAGAGCCAAAACCACTTATAGCGGAAACATGGATAAAGCAGATTACCAAGATATTTGATGTCTTGGGATACTCCGAGGAGCAAAAGGTTCCCTTTACCGCCTTTATGTTGCGAGGAGAGGCAGATTACTGGTGAGAATCGATTAAGCGTACTCAACCTGCCGCACTGAAGATGTCTTGGGAGAAGTTCCAAGAGCTGTTCAATGACAAATACTTTTTCGAAAGTGTTCGTCACATGAAGAAGATGGAGTTCATCAAATTGGAGCAGAATAATATGACCGTGTCGCAGTATGAGGCTAAATTTGCTGAGTTGTCCCGGTTTGCGTCCTACTTGGTGGATAATGAAGAGCGAATGACGCGAATGTTTTTGCGAGGTTTGAAACCTGAGATACGTCAACATCTTATTTCTCATAAACTGTGTTTGTATTTAGATGTTGTGAATAGGGCTCAGTTAGTGGAGCGCGATAACGAGTCAACGCAACCAAAAGAGAGCAGTCGGCAAAATGATAATACCAGTGAGAGCAGTCTTCGAAGCGGTGACAACAAGCGTGGAGGGAATCAACAGGCCAGAAATGGTAACCACTTCGGTGGTAATCAGGGCCAAAACAATAAAAATGGTCATTTCAAGAAGAGGAGATTCAACAATGATGAAAAGACGTCAGCACCAGCACCCGTTGTTAAGGAAGGAGAACGACCACCTATCATATGTTTCAAATGCAGAGGGGAGGGGCACATCAGTCCAAACTGCGCGATGCCGTCTAAAGCATGTTATAATTGTGGAAGAGAAGGTCATTTAGCTCGATTTTGTCGTTTACCAAAAATAAGTTCAGCCAAGATGGAGACACCAAAGGTCGTCCCAGAAAAGTCAAAACCGGTAGTGCAAGGGAGAGCGTTTGTTGTGACCTCCCAGAAAGTAAGGAACCCGAATGAGGTCATCACGGGTAAGCTTATCATAAACTCTAACGAAGTCTATACTTTATTTGATACCGGTTATACCCATTCTTTTATTTCTCCTACTTGCGCTCATCGATTAAATTTGACTCCGGAGAAATTAGACTTTGATTTATCTGTTGAAACTTTATTGGGAGAAACCTTCAGTACATCCGCGGTTTATAAGTCTTGTTTGGTTCAAGTTGGTACCCACACATTACCTGTCGATCTGATTTCATTAAAAATACTTGCATTTGACGTGATTCTAGGGATTGATTGGTTAACTACTCATCATGCAAAAATTGATTGTTTTCGTAAGGTTGTTAGCTTTCATATTCCTAATCGACCTATTATGCGAATTCAAGCAACTAAACCATTAAAATCAATCGCTGTCATCTCAAGCCATAAAGCTATGGCCAGATGATGACCAGATGATGAATGATGGAATGTTCAGAGGTTTTATGCAATTCATGCAACAACAGGTGAAAGCGGCTCCTGTCCACAACGTAGGTGGAAATACTGGAAACTCTCAGGCGGTCACCGCTAAACAGTTTATGGAGCTGGGACCACCGGAGTTTAAGGGAGAACCCAAACCACTTGTAGCTGAAACATGGATAAAGCATATCACCAAGATATTTGATGTCTTGGGTTGCTTCGAGGAGCAAAAGGTTCCCTTTGCCGCCTTTATGTTGCGAGGAGAGGCAGATTACTGGTGGGAATCGATAAAGCGTACTCAACCTGCCGCACTGAAGATGTCTTGGGAGAAGTTCCAAGAGCTGTTTAACGACAAATACTTTCCCGAGAGTATTCGTCACATGAAGGAGGTGGAGTTCATCAAATTGGAGCAGAATAATATGACCGTGTCGCAGTACGAGGCAAAATTTGCGGAGTTATCCCGGTTTGCGTCCCACCTGGTGGATAATGAAGAAAGAATGACGCGGATGTTTTTAAGAGGTTTGAAGCCGGAGATACGTCAACATCTTGTTTCTCATAAACTGTGTTTGTATTCAGATGTTGTAAATAGGGCTCAGTTGGTGGAGCGCGATAACGAGACAACGCAACCAAAAGAGAGCAGCCGGCAAAATGATAATACCAGTGAGAGCAGTCATCGAAGCGGTGACAACAAGCGTGGATGGAATCAACAGGCCAGAAATGGTAACCACTTCGGTGGTAATCAGGGCCAAAACAATAAGAATGGACATTTCAAGAAGAGGAGATTCAACAATGATGGAAATACGTCAGCACCAGCACCTGTCGTTAAGGAAGGAGAACGACCACCTATCATATGTTTCAAATGCGGAGGGGAGGGGCACATCAGTCCAAACTGCGCGATGCCGTCCAAAGCATGTTATAATTGTGGAAGAGAAGGTCATTTAGCCCAATTTTGTCGTTTACCGAAGACAAATTCAGCTAGGATGGAGGCACCAAAAGCCGTCCCAGAAAGGTCAAAACCGGTTGTGCAAGGGAGAGCGTTTGTTGTGAACTCCCAAAGAGCAAGGAACCCGAATGAAGTCATCACGGGTAAGCTTATAATAAACTCTAAAGAAGTTTATACTTTATTTGATACCGGTTCAACCCATTCTTTTATTTCTCCTACTTGCGCTCATCGATTAAATTTGATTCCGGAGAAATTAGACTTTGACTTATCTGTGGAAACTCCGTTGGGAGAAATCTTCATTACCTCCACTATTTATAAGTCTTGTTTGGTTCAAGTTGGTACCCACACATTACCTATCGATCTGATTTTATTTAAAATACTTGCATTTGACGTGATTCTAGGGATTGATTGGTTAACTACTCATTATGCAAAAATTGATTATTTTCGTAAGGTTGTTAGCTTTCATATTCCTAATCGGCCTATTATGCGAATTCAAGCAACCAAACCATTAAAATCAATCGCTGTCATCTCAAGCCATAAAGCTATTCGTTTATTGAAAAACGGATGTCAAGCTTTCTTAGCTCATGTCACAGATCTAAACAAAAATACGTCAGTTTTGAATGATATTTCTATTGTTAATAAATTCCCTGACGTATTCCCTGAAGAACTTCCTGGCCTACCCCCAGAGCGTGAAATTGAATTTTGTATCGACCTTGAACCCGGTACAAAACCCATTTCCAAAGCCCCATATCGAATGGCTCCTATTGAACTTCAGGAGTTAAAGATCCCACTACAGGAATTGTTAGACATTGGCTTTATTCGTCCTAGTACTTCTCCTTGGGGAGCTCCTGTTCTATTCGTGAAGAAGAAAGATGGAAGTATGCGACTTTGTATTGATTATCGGGAGTGGAATCATGTCACCATCAAAAACAGGTACCCATTGTCACGTATTGATGACCTGTTTGACCAGTTGCAAGGAGCACAATTCTTTTCAAAGATCGATCTTCGTTCTGGATATCATCAGCTGAAGGTTAGAACTGAGGGTATTCCAAAGACGGCTTTTAGAACTCGGTACGGACATTATGAATTTCTAGTCATGTCCTTTGGATTGACTAATGCTCCTGCTGCCTTCATGGATATGATGAACCGGGTATTCAAAGAATATTTGGATCACTTTGTGGTCGTCTTTATTGATGACATCCTTATTTATTCCAAAAGCCGTGAAGATCATGAGCAACACTTGAGGCTGGTACTCCAAAAGCTTCGTGAATACAAGCTTTATGCCAAGTTGAAGAAATGCGAGTTCTGGCTGGAGGAGGTAGCATTCCTTGGGCACGTAGTATCAAGTCGTGGAATATCGGTTGACCCGGCAAAGATTGAAGCTATTCAAAGCTGGGAGCAACCTAAATCAGTAACTGAGGTACGTACCTTTCTTGGTTTAGCTGGTTATTATCGGAGATTCATGGAAGGATTTTCTCGAATCGCTACTCCATTAACTCAGCTGACTCGGAAAGATACAAAGTTTGGTTGGAGCGAAGAATGTGAGCAGAGTTTTCAAGAACTCAAGAGGAGACTCATTTCAGCACCTGTTCTAACAATACCATCTGGCTCGGAGGGATTTGTCATCTACAGTGATGCTTCGAGCAAAGGGTTGGGATGCGTTCTCATGCAACATGGAAAAGTCATAGCCTATGCATCAAGACAACTCAAGGAATATGAGAGGAATTATCCTACTCATGATCTAGAGTTGGCAGCTGTTGTCTTTGCACTTAAAATTTGGAGGCATTACTTGTATGGGGAGAAAGTGGAGATCTTTACGGATCATAAAAGCCTCAAATATTTCTTCACTCAAAAGGAACTCAACATGCGACAACGACGTTGGCTTGAACTATTGAAAGATTATGACCATACCATTCAATACCATCCTGGAAAAGCGAACGTGGTCGCTGACGCATTGAGTAGAAGATCATATGCGGGTACAAGTGCAATATTAACAACGCAAAGGCCCATTTTGTGTGACTTGCAAAGGATGGAGATAGAGTTAAAGACTCCAGAGACCTATGTGATGATGGAGAATATACGAGTAGAACCGACTTTAATTGATAAAATTAAAGCTGCTCAAGCTACAGACCTGGAGCTGATGCGTATGAGGAAGAAAGTGTAAGAAGGTGCTATGCCGAAAGCAAGAATCGATGAAGAAGGAATACTTCGAGTCAACTCCAGACTTTGTGTTCCTAACAACCATGATTTAAAGTATGAAATCATGATGGAGGCGCACAACACACCGTTTGCAATCCATCCTGGAAGTACCAAAATGTATAATGATCTTTGTCATACATTTTGGTGGAGCAATATGAAGAGAGAGATAGCGTTGTTTATCTTAAGGTGTCTAACTTGTCAACGAGTCAAAGCGGAGCATCAAGTACCAAAAGGTCCATTGTAACCACTTGAAATTCCAGAATGGAAGTGGGAGCACATTACCATGGATTTCGTTACCGGTCTTCCTAGGGTTTCTCAAGGTATTGATGCGATTTGGGTCATTGTTGATAGATTGACCAAGTCGGCTCATTTCTTACCGATACGAGAAACTTATACACTTGAACGTCTTGCTCGTATGTACATAAACGAGATTGTAAGACTGCATGGTATGCCAGTATCCATAATTTCTGATCGAGACCCAAGATTCACTTCACGATTTTGGGTTAGTTTACAAAAAGCTATGGGCACGGAGTTACGATTTAGTTCAACATATCATCCTCAGACGGACGGACAATCAGAGAGGACTATTCAAACTCTTGAAGATCTATTAAGACTCTGTGTCTTTGACTTCAAGGGAAGTTGGGACAAGTTCTTACCATTGGTGGAGTTTTCCTACAACAACAGTTATCAAGCAAGTATTGGCATGGCTCCATTCGAAGCATTGTATGGAAGAAAATGTCGTTCTCCAGTATGCTGGGATGAGGTGGGTGAAGCAACGTTGTTGGGACCGGAGTTGGTACGTATGACTACAGAAAAGATTCAAACGATCCGACAACGTATAAAAACCTCACAAGATCGACAAAAGAGTTATGCTGATCTTCATCGAAAGGACGTGGAATTTGATGTAGGAGATCATGTGTTCTTACGTGTTGCTCCATGGAAAGGAGTTACGAGATTTGGAAAGAGAGGAAAGCTAAATCCTCGATTCATCGGTCCATTTTTAATCCTCGATCGAGTAGGAACTGTGGCTTATAGACTCGGTTTAGCGCCAAGTATGTCTCGTGTTCATAACGTTTTCACATATCCATGTTACGCAAATATGTGGAAGACCCGAACCACATTATTGAGTTAGAACCGGACGAAATAGCGGAGGATTTGACGTATGAAGAAGTTCCTATTCAAATCTTGGATAAGAAGGAACATATTCTACGCTCCAAGGTTATACCTCAAGTTAAAATTTTGTGGAGAAACCACGATGTTGAGGAAATGACTTGGGAGTTAGAATTAGACATGAAATCAAGGTATCCTTACCTCTTCGACATACCAGGTACGTACCCTAATTTCGAGGGCGAAATTTCATAAGAAGGGGAGGTTGTAAGACCCCAATTTTTTATAAATAAAGATGAATTTTCTATAAATATCATTTTTGAATATTATGGAATTAATTTGATATAATGTTATAGTTGTGGGTAATATTTATAAATTTTGCAAAGTAAGCAAGTTGTTATAAAATATTCGTTTGGTCGGGGAATATTCTTTTTGTCGGGGAATATTCGTACGACGGCACAATCATTGGTGGACCCCACAACGGAATTATTGTCGGATTGAGAAAACGACAGAATTATCTTTCCATAAAAATAACGGCTGAGGTGTTACCGTTAAAACAGTTAAAATTGTTGAACTACTTGGTAGTAAAAGTACAGTAATACGCGTGGTTGCATAGTAGCACACGGTATTGATTATTGATGCTTACGTGAGAAGTCACTCAGCTATACTCAATTATTGCTACAGTAATTGCTGCATCATATCTCTTAAATTATTGTCATAGTATCATCTGTATAATATGTTATATTATTAAATCAATAATTGAGACGTTGTGGTAAGTTTGGTTATTTTATGGAGGGCCATATGTCATCATTTAAGAGTCTCTTCGTCAATAGTAATTACCGTCGTCAATAGTAATTACCGTCGTCAATAGTAATTATCGTCGTCAATAGTATTTACCTTGGTCAATAGTAATTACCTTCGTCAATAGTATTTACCTTGGTCAATAGTATTTACCTTGGTCAATAGTAATTACCTTCGTCAATAGTATTTACCTTGGTCAATAGTAATTACTTTCGTCAATAGTAGTTGTCCCTTCAATATTACCAAGAGTCATTTGACCCTTCGTTAAGACCAAGAGTCATTTGACCCTTCGTTAAGACCAAGAGCCACCCTCAGTTTTTTTATAAATAGAGGCCTAGGGCTTCATTATTTTTCACGAATTCATTCAAGCTATAGAGAGAGAAAGTATAGAGAGAATAAGAGAGAGAGAGAGAATAAAAGTATTCTGCTACATCACTTTTCCAATATCCAGTTCTTTTAAGGTAAGGGATATTATTCTTTTGTATTCAAGAAGAGAATTTCTGTTATTCCATTTCTTTATTATTCTGTTGGAATAACCTGTATATGCGGAATACCTTATACTTGGTGACATTCTTCTATTATTCTGTCTTTGTTATTCCGTTGGAACATCCTGTCTGTGTTTTACGCCGGACCTGGTTCTGTCTTTATTATTATTCTGTCGGAATATCCTGTCTATGTGTTTTACATCGGACCTGGTTCCATTATTTATTATTCTGTCGGAATATCCTGTCTGTGTGTTTTACACCGGACCTGGTTCCATTTTTTATTATTCTGTCGGAATATCCTGTCTGTGTGTTTTACACCGGACTTGGTTCCATTATTTATTATTCTGTCGGAATATCCTGTCTGTGCGGTCTATCGCATGCATGGTGATTTCTTTTGTTATTCCATTCTTTATTATACTCAGTTGGTTAAGTTTTGACTTCTATACTCCATGAAATTAGTGGAATATCCTTGATATTTGCGCTTCATCTAGTATCTATTCATGGAAATATTCTCCTGATCATTCTTGAATTTTACTCCACAAAGCATTATCATGTTGACAATTTGGACGTTGTTAATTCTTGGATAAATTAATTCTTGAACTTGTTTTATTGAATTCTTATATCATTGTCATCATCCTCATGTTTATATTCTGTTGAAAGTCATCTGTGGCCTGTAGTGCATAGATGGACTTGGTATGATTATGACCAGGGATTATTCGGTGTAATCATGACCGTAATGTTACAAATGATGTGGTAAAAGTCCTCATTGGCCCGTAGTGCATTGATGGACAGTTGTTGGCATGATCATGACCATTAATGAATATACGAATATCCTTGGCCGTAGTGCAGGGGTGATTCGATGATGTGGATTATTTTATTAAGCTGAGTCCCAGTGATCACAGTGTTGAAAAACTTTTTAAATCATAAAAGATAGTAGAGTTTATTTTCTACTTAACTCTTTTAATGGATTGCTTGTTCCGCTACAGTTAAACTTGATGTCTATTATATTTTATCAGTTTAACATTGTTGAAGGCTAATGATAATTTATTCTGCATTATCTTAGTCATAATATTTCTTACTGGGCTAGTTGAGCTCACCCTTTCTTTCACTGTTCTCTTCAGGAAATGAGAACGTAGCTGGGGCAAGTCGGGGAACGGAGTGATGGTCCGAATGATAGTATTAGTTAGTAGTCCTCACTATTCTCTGTAATGGTGTGTTAATAAATATAATGAGGACTCCTTTTGAGTATGAATACTCTCTAGAAGATAATATTTGTATTCAAACTCACAGTTTATGTTTTGTCGTATTGTACACGACAGTTGTATTAATCAGTTGTATTTGTATTCTGGACTATGTATCTGACGACCCAAGATGGGTGATGTATACCTAATTTTGGGGGCGTCACAATTTCAGCTCTTCTTTAAAACAGTAAGGGGTGTTATTCTTTCTTATTCATGAAGAGAACTGTTGTTGTTCCATTTCTTATTATTCTGTTGGAATAACCTGTATACGCGGTCTACCCTATACTTGGTTACATTCTTCTATTATTCTGTTGGAACATCCTGTCTGTGTGTTTTACACCGAACTTGGTTCCGTTTTTATTATTATTCTGTTGGAACATCCCGTCTGTGTGTTTTACACCGGACCTGGTTCCGTCTCGTTATTATTCTGTTGGAACATCCTGTCTGTGTGTTTTACATCGGACCTGGTTCTATTATTTATTATTCTGTCGGAATATCCTGTCTGTGCGTTTACACCGGACCTGGTTCCATTATTTATTATTCTGTTGAAATAACCTGTCTGTGCGGTCTATCGCATGCCGGGTGATTTCTTTTGTTATTCCATTCTTTATTATACTCAGTTGGTTAAGTTTTGACTTCTATACTCCATGAAATTAGTGGAATATCCTTGATAATTGCGGTTCATCCAGTATCTTTTCATGAAAATATTCTTCTAAGTATTTTTGAATTTTACTCCACAAAGCAGTATCATGTTGACAATTTGGACGTTGTTAATTCTTGGATAAATTAATTCTTGAACTTGTTTTATTGAATTCTTATATCATTGTCATCATCCTCATGTTTATAAAATGTTGAAAGTCATCTGTGGCCTGTAGTGCATAGATGGACTTGGTATGATTATGACCAGGGATTATTCGGTATAATCATGACCGTAATGTTACAAATGATGTGGTAAAAGTCCTCATTGGCCCGTAGTGCATTGATGGACAGTTATTGGCATGATCATGACCATTAATGAATACACGAATATCCTTGGCCGTAGTGTAGGGGTGATTCGATGATGTGGATTATTTTATTAAGCTGAGTCCCAGTGACCACAATGTTGAAAAACCTTTTAAATCACAAAAGATAGTAGAGTTTATTTTCTACTTGACTCTTTTAATGTATTGCTTGTTCCGCTGCAGTTAAACTTGATGTCTATTATATTTTATCAGTTTAACATTGTTGAAGGCTAATGATAATTTATTCTGCATTATCTTAGTCATAATATTTCTTACTGGGCTAGTTGAGCTCCCCCTTTCTTTCACTGTTCTCTTCAGGAAATGAGAACGTAGCTGGGGCAAGTCGGGGAACGGAGTGATGGTCCGAATGATAGTATTAGTTAGTAGTCCTCACTATTCTATATAATGGTGTGTTAATAAATGTAATGAGGACTCCTTTTGAGTATGAATACTCTCTAGAAGATAATATTTGTATTCAAACTTACAATTTATGTTTTGTCGTATTGTACACGACAGTTGTATTAGTAAGTTGTATTTGTATTCTGTACTATGTATCTGACGACCCAAGATGGGTGATGTATACCTAATTTTGGGGGCGTCACAGAAATGATCAAGTAAGAGATCCCTTACTTTCTTAAAATGAGGGACTTTTTTTTTTTTTTTTTGCTTTTTTTTAAAACAACTAAAAAAAAAGTTTAATATTTTATGGAACTGCAATTTTTTCATAATACAATGTTTTGGGCGTGTTTTGAATACCTATACCAAAAAGTGGTGGTACAGTCTGCCCAGACTGTACATACATGTTTTGTTATACGTACCCAAATTACACCCAAAACACTGTATTATGAAAAAATTTCAGTTCCATAAAATATTAAACTTTTTTTTAGTTGTTTTAAAAAAAAAGCAAAAAAAAAGTAAAAAAAAAAAGTCCCTCTTTTTAAGAAAGTAAGGGATCCCTTACCTGATCCTGATCCTGACCCTATATATATATATATATATAATGTTATTACTTATTATAGTAATAATATTGTAACCAAGTACATGTTTTACATATACAACCGGCCAAAAAGTACAAAATTATCTTAAAAAAATTGCTCAGGGGCACTATATATCCCGAATCTCTGCCAAATTATTTATAGCATCCCAATATTTTGACCCATTGAAAAAACATCTTGGCTTCGCCAATGGGTACAGGTGCATTCGTCCTGCTTGTCAGCACATGCATTCCACTTTCCACTACAAAATCGACTTTGGACCCTAAAATTTACCTCCCCTTGAAGCAAAGCACACCCCATCAACCATATACTAGCTAGCTCTATACACTAATTTCAGTACTCCCTTAACCTTTCTCTTTCAATTCCGTTTTCCAGATATATATATAACCACAACGCATAGTACAATACATGTAGGAGAACATCCTTAATTCTTCATACCTCAAAAATCCCCATGCCTTTATTTCCCTTATATTCATTAATTTAACAATCTCAAAAAGTATATATATAAAGACCTTGTTATAGTCTATTTGATCATGAAACCATGATTAATTCCTACCAGTTTTATTCTTGATCTACATCTTCAAATTTCCCTCTAAACCATTCATGCTCATCATTAATTAACTCGCCCCAATATATCAAACGCCATGAGGGCAGGAGGCTTCACAGTCCAACAGCCACTATCCGTTGAGGCCGCAACTGTAATAAAGCAATCTGTAACACTTGCTAGAAGGCGCGGCCATGCTCAAGTAACCCCTCTTCATGTATCAAGCACCATGCTTTCTTCTCCCACGGGCCTTCTCCGAACGGCCTGCCTTCAATCTCAATCTCACTCCCACCCTCTTCAGTGCAAAGCCCTTGAGCTTTGTTTCAACGTGGCCCTCAATCGCCTTCCGGCTTCCTCCTCCGGCCCCATGCTGGCCGGCCCTCCTCAGTCCCAACACCCTTCCATATCCAACGCCCTTGTTGCGGCCTTCAAGCGGGCTCAAGCCCACCAGAGGCGCGGCTCTATTGAGAGCCAACAGCAACCCCTCCTAGCAGTGAAAATAGAGCTTGAGCAGCTTATAATATCCATTTTAGATGATCCTAGTGTTAGTAGAGTCATGCGAGAGGCCGGATTTTCAAGTACACAAGTGAAAAGTAATGTGGAACGAAGTGCGTCTTTAGAATTATGCTCTCATCAAACACCTGCTCCTATTAGTAACAAGTCCTCCAAAGAAAATAATAATAACCTTTCAGAGCCAATTAGGGCAACGCCAGATCAAGTTAGGAATGAAGATGTGATGAGTGTGATTGTCAGCTTGATGAACAAGAGGACGAAACGCCTTGTTATTGTTGGCGAATGTGTGGATACCGTAGAAGGTGTTGTAAGGGGAGTAATGGAGAAGGTGGAAAAAGGCGATGTCCCGGATGAATTGAGACAAGTGAAGTTTATAAGTCTCCCTCTTTTTACGTTTGGGAATCTCCCAAGAGGAGAGGTTGAGAAAAAGCTTAACGAGTTGAGGAGTATGAAGAGCTTTGTCGACGATAGAGCGATAGTTTTGTACTTGGGAGACCTCAAATGGATTACCGAGTATCGGGCGAGCAATTCAGGTACTGGGCAAGGGAGGAACAACTACTATTGTCCGGTGGAGCACATGATTGTTGAGCTTGGGAGATTGGCTTATAATGGAAGGTTTTGGTTAATGGGAATTGCATCGTTTCAGACATACTTGAGATGTAGAAACGGAAACCCTTCACTTGAAAGTGTTTGGGGTCTGCACCCTCTTACCCTTCCTGCTGCTGGTTTGGGCTTGAGTCTCATTACTGACAGGTAAAACAGTTATTTAACTTAGAAATTAATTTGGTTGGATCTCTTTGAGTACAATTTAAGGTTTCAAAAATAATTAATGCTTCCTTGAAGTGAAAAATCGCCTTAATTAGGTTTTACGATGATCAAGTGTAAAAGATTTCTGTACTTGCTTCTTATTCTTCTGGTGCTTTATTTTTTTTCCTTATCCTTTTTTCTGTTGGATTTAGAATTCCTAGGAGGGTTTACATATTTGCTGCTTTCTTCTTCTTTCATCGTATTTTTCTTTTTCGAGAATCTCTTTTCAATCTTTTATTACAATTTCTTTAAAGTTTATTTTTATACCCAGATTTAATTAATGTGTATTATAGATCTCAAAATTATACAATTAAGTTGCAATTTTTCTTAACCTACTTCTCTTGCTTTAAACTCTACTTATTATGGTGTATTTAATTGATAAGAATTCATAAATGTGTCAATATTTACCCAAACAGTGATATATATATATATATATATATATATATATAGAGTCTCTAAAGCGAACCTTAAAAAGCGAACCAAAGACGAACCGTCGTCTTTGGTGTCTATGGCGACGGTTCGACCCGTCGCCGCCATAGATACCAAAGACGACGGTTCGTCTTTGGTTCGCTCTTTAAGGTTCGCTTTAGAGATGGACCATATATATATATATATATATATATATATATATATATATATATATATATCATGCTCATCGATCTAATTCCTTTCTAATATTTTAGCAGCGATATACAAAAAAATTGTGGAGTCAAGAAAACTGGAAATGGGCCTAACTGGCTTCTGGTTGAAGGTGGAGAGGAGAAGGAGCTCACTTGCTGTGCTGATTGCTCAGCCAAATTCGAAAGTGAAGCTCAAAGCTCAAGAAACACTTTTAATTCTCACGGCGAATCTACATCCTCAACCCTTCCTTCATGGCTCAAGGATGAGTCTAAAAGGCTTAATAGTAATGATCAGGTTATTATCTTAACCCTACCTTTCTACACTTTCTAAAGTAAAGTAAATGAGTCGAAACCTAACTTTTTATTTGCATTATGAAATTTATGATTATAATTATATATCTTTTCTTTTCTTTCTTTCAGGACTATGACTCGGTCAAAGATTTGTGCAAGAAATGGAATTCGTTTTGCAGCTCATCATCCCATAAACAACCTCAATCATATGAGAAAACAATTACCTTTTCTTCACCTTCTTCATTTACCTCTTGCTTTTCCTATGACCAACAAAACCCTAATTTTCACCACACGTCCCAAAAACCTTGGCCAGTGTTTGAGCCATCCAAACAATTTTGGGCTTCTGCAGCAATTGACAAAACTTACAATTTGAGGATGTACATCCCTGAGAATGGCCAGTTTTCCAATCCTAATTCCACTCCAAATTCTGCTTCTTCCAGCGACATCATGGAAATGGAATACGTAACACGGTTCAGAGAGTTCAATGCTGAGAACCTAAAAACCCTATGCAATGCACTAGAGAAAAAGGTCCCTTGGCAAAAAGATATAATTCCTGAAATCGCTGGCACGATATTACAATGCAGGTCCGGAATGCTAAGAAGGAAAGAAAATAGAAGGCGTATTGATCAGGCAAAAGAAGAGACATGGTTTTTCTTCCAAGGTGTAGATGGACATGCCAAAGAGAAGGTTGCGAGGGAATTGGCTAAGGTTGTGTTTGGTTCACATTCCAACTTTGTATCTATTTCTCTAAGCAGTTTCTCGTCTACAAGAGCTGATTCAACCGAAGATTTAAGAAATAAAAGATCAAGAGATGAACAAAGTTGTAGCTACATTGAGAGATTTGCGGAAGCAGTGTCTATTAATCCTCATCGAGTTTTCTATGTTGAAGATATTGAGCAAGCGGATTATTGCTCTCAAATGGGGATTAAAAGGGCTAGTGAGAGTGGAAAAATTAAAAATGCAAACGGTGATGAAGTTAGGCTTTGTGATTCTATCATAATTTTGAGCTGTGAAAGTTTTAGCTCTAGGTCAAGAGCTTGTTCTCCTCCTTCTAGGCAAAAAATTACTGATGATCGGATGGAAGGGGAGAAAGTTGTTGAATCGGAGGAGGCGAGTAGTCCTTGTGTGTCTCTGGATTTAAATATGTCATTTGATGATGATGGTGCAGAAGAAATGTCAATTGATGATATAGGCCTTGTTGAATCTGTAGACAGATGTATCATTTTCAAAATTCAGGAGTTGTAAAAGAATGATAGATGTAGGAATACATTTTATTAGACGGTTCTCTCTCTCCTACTCTTTTTTCTTTCGATCCTTTGTTTTAATTAACCTCTTTTTATTTCTAAGTTGCATTTAGTCATATTTTTTTTCTCTTTCTCAAATTCATACTTACTAGGATCGATCGAGATGGATGGCAAAGGCCGGGGAAAAAAAATAGATGGATGAAAACAATTAAGTTGATCCGTCTGTTAAAACTTAGTAAAAAGATGACGTCCGTGTGATATTTTTAATTATTACCATCAGTTATATATTGACTGGTTTGCAAACCAAGAAAAAATATTCAATACTGTTTTTAGTCTATCCTGTCTGCGGGTTACTTTTCCGGATGATCTGCTTTCTTCTATCGTTTTCTTTCTTCCACTATTTTTACCCACTTATAGCTAGGAGTATTCAATAATAAGAAGGTTGTTAAATCAGTGTTGGGTCATGATATTTCTTTTATTGGGCGAGGCGGATTGGGCCCATCCATTTAATTAGCCTAATGGACCTTTACTATTAAATCTTATAATCATTGGGCTTAATCTTTACCCTGCCTTTATTGCCTCTCCTTAACATTGGGCTGGGTCAAGCGGCCGGTCCATAAAATCTTTCAGTATCTAAGACTTTGACTGGTAATGATGAAAAAGGAGAGCAGTTGACCAAAAGTCTGCAGATCATTAATGTGGATGAGATTTTATCCGGCCGGCGGCAGAAACAGTGGAAAAAAGGTGACAACCTGCATGCAGTCGGCTGAGACGAGAGGGCACTGGGGGCGGTGTCAGATGAGGGTTGGTGGCACAAAAAACCGAGCATGAGAGTATAACCGGGCGAGGAAGTCTTCTAGCATGAGGTACGCATACACTTTTCATCTAGTTCAACACACTAGACATTTTACATCCTCCATTGTTAAACCTTGAACGCCTGTATTGACTCTCACGCCGGAGCTATCCCCCGACGGTCCAGCCGTCAAGCTTTTGGTGTTGATCGTGTTTACTGTGCAGGATTAGGACGTCTTACGTGATTGGGACGTCATCAAAGATCTTGGCGTTAACATTGGCGCTAGAAGGAGGGCTGAGTTCTAGTGTTCTAGAGCTTTCAATCACAAATATTCATTTGTTCTACACACCCAAAGATGGGGAAGAGCAGAGCAGATACGCCTGAAGGACAGCCGATAACTGTCGGTGATTCACCACCACGAGTTTCTGCTAGAGATCGTTTGGGGCCTACACTAAGTGCTCATGCTAGCACAGCGTCCAAGCGATCGCATGGAGATTCTCGTCCAAGGGCCGTGGGTAAAGCTAAAAAAAGGTTAATCTTCACGACGGATAAAGAGTCTGGTCACGGTCGGAAACAACTAGACCATGACGAAAAGACCTCCCGATTGGCTAAGATGGCAGAAGAAGCAGATAGGGCCATGGAGTCACTTATGAAACAGAGGCAGGATATAGCCGAACAGATGTCCCGGATGGAAGAGTTGAGAGATGAAGCGTCCAGTTATGTTCAGTTCGAAAAGCGTGGGCATCGAAGTGGGAAGGAGCCGGTTCATTCGGAACATGAAATTCAAGGCCAACATCGGGAGAGAAAAAGATCGAGGAGCCCTACTCCTCGAAGATCGAAGGAAACACTCCATCGTGACGCCCCTAGGGGGCAGATCAGCAGTGATCGGAGAGGCCGATCCAGAGAACGGACTCCAGAGAGCATGAAAAGGGCACTCATTGTTGCACATTCTCACCATAGTCATCGGACCCAGAGGCGAAGCAGATCTAGGGGCCGTACACCCGAAAGTCGGGTACTTCACTCAGAGGACCGTCGTCGTAAAAGTCCTTCGAAGATTGGGGGTGTTATGGTTAACGACCGATCTACTCAAAAAAGGAGAGAGTCATCGGAGAAGGAAGTGTCGTCACAACCGGAAGGAGTAGAGTACCTGGTAAAAGAGCTGAAGGCGCTCCAGAAGCAGTTGGCCGAGGTCCAACAAGTAAAGGATACTCCGGGAAAGAAAGCATCCCCATTTTCCTCGGATATTCTTAAGGAGAAGGCGGACACCTCTAAGAAGTTGCCTCACATGGAAAGTTACGATGGTTCGGGAGACCCTTACGACCATAGCCAAGCATTCGACCGGTTAATGGACTACTACGATTTTACTGACGCTGCTAAATGTCACATGTTCGTTATGACGTTAAGAAAGGATGCGAGGCAGTGGATGGGGACTTTGCCAGCAGATTCAATTTCATCATGGTCCGAACTCTGCGACAAGTTTCACGCTCGTTTTGGGAGCAACCGAAGAAGAGGAAAACCCACGGGCTCTTTGGCACATGTCAGAAAGTACACTAACGAGTCTTTGGGTCAGTATGTGAAAAGGTTCCGGGAAGCTGTTGGTCAGGTATCAGATTTGAATGATCTCCAAGCTGTGGGATTATTTCAGAACGGTTTGGATTTAGTGAAGTCGGAGAAACTGGTGAGGAAGCTGATGTTCAATCATCCGAAGAGCCTGGCAGAGGCATTCGATAAGGCAGAAGGTTATATCGTTGTGGAAGAGGCTATGAGTAGCTTGAAGCGTTCCTCTTCGGAACAGATGAAGGAGGCATATGTCCCTAAAACCCGGGATGATCAGAAGAAGACGGGGGGGGGGGGGGTACAATGATAGGTCGGAAAGACGTTCTAAGAAGTACAACAACTCATGGCGACAAGGAGATACTCGTCCGCCTGTTTCCGCCACGAAAGTGAATAAGGTTTATACCAAACTAAACACAGACAGATCGGTGATTCTGGACCAAATCAGGAACCAACCGTTCTTTGAGCCACCACGGGACAATTATAGGACAGGGCATGGTAACTCTCGGAAATATTGCAACTATCATCAAGTCGCAGGCCATGGCACCAACGAGTGTTGTAATATGAAGGATTTTGTGGAAAAGAAGATCCAGAGTGGTCTGTTAGTCCAATATGTGGCCGAGAAGAATCAACAGAGTGCCGGCCGCGCCGTTCAGACAGTTCAAACGAATCCTCCTGTACAGCCCACCCCGAACCAGCCACCAAGGCATGTCATTGACGTAATAATAGGGGAGTCGTCTAGAAAGTTGGAAGGAAAGAAGAGAAGGGGGTATCTGGATTCGGTTATGACCGTATCAGATGCTCCTCCAAAAATTGATAGGCCCTTTTCAGGAACCATTATATCCTTTACAGATGCAGACTATCCTTTGGAGCCCATTGATCCGCATGAGGGGGCGTTAGTGATCACTGCGCAAGTAGGCTCGATGGACGTGAAACGTATGATGATAGATAACGGGTCTTCGGTGGATATTCTGTACGCCCACGCATATCAGAGAATGCACCTTGATGGGCGAAAAATGGAAGTCGGGCAGGAGGCTCCTTTGTATGGCTTCAGCAACGATCCGGTCAAAGTTGCGGGCACTATTGAGCTCCCAGTGGTCTTCGGCACAGCCCCTCAACAGGCAGAAATAATGTGTAAATTCTATGTTGTGCATGTAGATTCGGCTTACAACGCCATACTGGGAAGCCTACGCTGACGGCTCTCCAAGCCGTGACTTCCATCCCCCATTTCAAAATTAAGTTCCCCACAGCGCACGGAGTCGGAGAGGTGGCTGGGGACTTGTATCTAGCCCGACGCTGTTATTGGAATGCATGCATCTCCTCCGGAGTAGGGGTCAGCAAACAGAAGCAAACCATGGCAATCGAGATTGAGCCCTTCACTGAAAGCAGTTCCGAGCCATTGGTAACACCTGCAGGGGAGACGGAGGAGATTGAGTTGATCCTTGGGAAGGCAGACAAGACAGTGAAAATTGGTTTGGGTCTACCAGAGCCTCTTCGGACAAATCATATGGAACTCCTTCGCTGCTATGCGGACATTTTTGCATGGGAACCGCAGGACATGCCGGGGATTAGCAGAAAGGTCGCTGAGCACCGATTGGAGGTAGATCCCTCGAAGAAGCTTGTTCGGCAAAAGAGACGGATCTTCGCACCTGAGCGCCAAAAGATAATTGACGAAGAAATCGCCAAGCTGATGGCTGCTGATTTTATTTTTGAGATCGACTACCCGCAGTGGATGGCCAATGTAGTATTGGTGCAGAAGCAGAACAGGAAATGGCGAGTTTGCATCGATTACACCGACCTGAATAAAGCTTGTCCGAAGGACTTTTATCCTTTGCCCCATATTGATCAACTTATTGACGCAACTTCAGGATATGCCCTACTAAGCTTTATGGATGCTTTTTCAGGTTATCATCAAATATCTATGTGCAAGGAAGATATCCCGAAGACAGCATTCATTATACACCGTTCGGTATACGCATATAAGAAGATGACCTTTGGCCTTATAAATGCTGGAGCAACCTACCAAAGAATGATGAATTTTATCTTCCACAAGCAGCTGGGAAAAAATATGGAGGTTTATGTGGACGACATGATCGTGAAAAGCATGCAGATTCAGAAACATCTAGATGATCTGGAGGAATATTTTCAGACTGTCCGTCATCACAAACTGAGGCTTAACCCAGCAAAATGTACCTTTGGCCTCGGTGCGGGAAAGTTTTTGGGGTATCCGGTCAGTCAGAGGGGCATCGAGGCCAATCCAAAAAAATTCGGGTCGTCCTTGACATGAAGACTCCTCAGTCGTTTAAAGACGTCCAACGTCTGACCGGTAGGATTGCAGCTCTGAGGAGGTTCATGTCCAAATCTGCAGAGAGGTGTCTACCGTTCTTCGACACACTGAGGGGGCCGAAGAATGCGAAGACTTTCCAATGGACTTTGGCCTGCGAGGAAGCCTTCCAAGGCATAAAGACCTACCTGTCTTCTGCTCCTCTATTGGTAAAACCTACCCCAAAGGAGACCTTGTATCTCTACCTTGCAGCGAGTTCCTTAGCCGTTGGAGCGGTTCTGATTCAGGAGATCAGTGGAAAACAGCATCCGGTCTATTACGTCAGTTATGTCCTTCGAGATGCCGAAACCAGGTATCCAAATATTGAAAAATTTGCTTTTGCTTTAATAGTTGCTAGCCGAAAGCTTCGGCAGTACTTTCAGGGCAGGCTCCTGATCGTCTACACGGATCAACCACTGAAGAAGGTAATGGGTAAGCCAGAGGTTTCGGGAAGATTGGCAGCATGGACCATGAAATTGTCCCAATTTTTCCTTGAATACCATCCCCGAACCGCTATCAAAGGACAGGCTTTGGCCGATTTTATGGTGGAATGTTCCTTCACCGAAGCAGATGCCGAGTTACCAGAAGCCGGGACATCTGATCGAACTGTTGCAGTTCTCCAACACGGTTTGAATGCATGGACGTTGTATGTAGATGGGTCTTCCACGGTAAATGTTAGTGGAGCAGGGATTATCCTGACCAGTCTAGAGGGGTTCAAGGTACAACAAGCTATTAGATTCGGGTTTAAGGCAACTAACAACGAGGCCGAGTATGAAGCAGTGCTAGCTGGGGTTCGGCTGGCGAAGAGTCTAGAAGTCCAGAAGCTGATCATTTATAGTGACTCTCAGCTGGTCGTCAAGCAGTTATCAGGAGAATATGAAGCCCGTGGGACGAGGATGATCAGGTATTTGGCAGAGTTAAAAGACAGACTCCAATACTTTGCTTTTCACGAATTTCAAGGCATAGAGCGTAACAATAATTCCATTGCCGATGCCTTATCAAAGTTAGCCACTACAGATGCTGTCGTTTTCAATGGGTTAGTCTATTTGGAGGTCCTACAGCAGCCGAGTATTCAACATGACTCGGTGATGTGTATCGAGCGATCCGACTGCTGGATGACTCCCTACATCAATTATTTGGCAGATGGCGTCCTTCCTTCGGATCAGATGTTAGCAAAGAAGGTCAAATACAAAAGTGCCAACTTCGTTCTTATTGACGGGGATCTTTATCGGAGGGCATTTTTGTCACCATTATTGAAATGTCTGGTCCCATCCGAAGCAGAGTACGCCCTTCGGGAAGTTCATGAGGGCATCTGCGGTGATCACATGGCAGCTAAGTCGCTGGCATACAAACTTCTTCGGCAGGGGTACTACTGGCCAACAATCTTCAAGGAGGCTACGGAATACGTGAAAAAGTGTGATAAATGCCAGCTCAACAGTTCGATCCCACATCAGCCACCGGAAGAGCTATACTCGATTCTATCTCCTATACCCTTCGCTATCTGGGGGGTTGATATACTGGGTCCGTTACCGAAAGCTAAAGGGCAGGTCAGTTTCGTCATAGTCGCTATTGATTAAATGACCAAATGGGTCGAGGCGAAACCACTTCGGCTGATAACGGAAAAGGAGTGTCTGAAATTTATGAAAGAATCCGTAGTGTTTCGCTTTGGGATCCCTCAAGTGGTGATATCAGACAACGGACGCCAGTTTGTGGGATCAAAGTTTGAAGGATTTCTGAAGGAACTGGGAGTCCAGCACAGGAAGACTTCAGTGGCTCATCCACAGTCAAATGGGCAGGTCGAGGTGACTAACAGAATACTTCTAAATGGGATCAAGCGCAGATTGGACGAAGCCAAAGGAAGATGGCCGGAAGAATTGCTTAGTGTATTATGGGCTTATAGGACTACACCGAGGACGACAACAGGAGACTCGCCTTTCAGACTAGCCTATGGCACTGATGCCCTGGTCCCAGTTGAGATTGGATCTCCAAGTCTTCGAGTTAGTCAGTTCAGAGAGATCTACAATGACGAGGGACTAAAGGCCAACTTGGACCTGTTAGAAGAAGTCAGAGAAGTGGCTATGATCAAGTTAGCAGCCTACTAAAGAAGAGTTGCCAAGCATTACAACAAAGGGGTAAAGCTCCGAAGATTTGAGGTGGGAGACCTCGTTCTCAGAGAGGCTGAAGCGTCTACACCGCAGAACACAGGGAAGTTGATGCTGAACTGGGAAGGACCGTACGAAGTGGCCGAAGTACCAAAGCCCGGGACGTATCGACTGAAGGCATTGGATGGATCCGAAATTAAGAACACGTGGCACGCAGGCAGGCTCCGAAAGTACTTTCAATAGAAACCGAGTCATTTCACCGAGAGTCTGTACATGACATTCATCATCAATAAAAAGTCACTTTTTATTTCACAACTGATCTTCGCATTTGTCCTAAGGTCACAGCAGAGTAAGGAGGTATAGTAGGACTCGCTGGCCATTCGATGGCAGCCAATTTATTTGATACCCCGCGTGGTAGTCAAATTCTGGATCCTATATTGTTTTTTACCAAGGGTGGTAAAATCAATGGTCACCGAAGTATGGAGGTATGGTAGGACTCGCTGGCCATTCGATGGCAGTCAATTTATTTGATACCCCGCGTGGTAGTCAAATCCTGGATCCTATATTATTTTTTTACCAAGGGTGGTAAAATCAATGGTCACCGAAGTATGGAGGTATGGGTATGGAGGTATGGTAGGACTCGCTGGCCATTCGATGGCAGCCAATTTATTTGATATCCCGCGTGGTAATCAAATCCTGGATCCTATATTATTTTTTACCAAGGATGGTAAAATCAATGGTCACCGAAGTATGGAGGTATGGTAGGACTTGCTGACCAGTCGATGATAGCCTCTTCGGCAGGTGGTCCTTATGACTTCGTCAGGCCCTTCACGACATTTACCTCACACTTTGGTAACGAATAAATATTCCTTTACTTTATCATTATTACCAAATTTTTTCTAAGTGTTGAGTTCGGAAGGCCACATTCTTTAACTTCATCTTATCTGTTATATGACTCGCCTAGTTGTTAATTAACAGTTTAAAGTTAAGACCACGAAGGAGCTTGTACATTTTTCAAGTTGAATCAATATTGAAGTGTTGATAAACAGTAAATACACCGAAGTCATAAGGAATAATATTGATATTTTATTCACATAATGTTGTTTACAAAAAGGTAGAAGCTTTATAAGAATCCTACAGCTAAGGAAAAAGAGAACCATCTTCAGGGATCGGCTTCGTCTTCCGAAGAATCCAGAATGGTCGGGTCAACCTCGGCAGCGACAAGTCTTGCCTTGTCTTTGCTCCAGCATTCGTCGTATCCATCCGAGAACATTTGGACGATCTCCTCGTTCAACTCGGCAGATTTTCGGTATTCTTGTTGAACTTCTCTCCGAAGATCTCCAGTTAGAGGAGGACCCAAATCTCTTAAAGCCCGAAGTTCAAGGAGCTCCTCTTCGAGTTTTGCCCGCTCTTTCAGATGTCTCAAATCCCTGGCCTCAAGATCATGTACTTGTACAGCCAAGCTCTTATTGGTCTTCACCATCGTTTCGTTCTTCCCAACAAGGACCTCGTTCCGGGGAACCAGGTCTATGTTCGTAGTAACGGTCAGTTGGTGGGTGGCCTCGGCTGTCTCCAGCTTCTCTTTTAAGTTATTTACATCCTTCTGGAGGTATTCATTATTAAAGAGAGTGGTACCGTGGGCCCTTCTCTCTCTCTCCAGAGCCGACGCCAGAGTAGCCTTCTCTCGCCTGGTCGCATCTTCTTCGGCTTCGGACTCTTTGTATCGAGGAAGAAGCCTCCCGAAGACAGCATTGGCCTACAGACATTCAAAGATAACCGGTAAATTTTTAGAAGGAACAAATAATCTCCAAATATTTCAAATTGAACAAACTCACCTTAGCCTGGTAACTCATGCCTTCTTCGATTAAATCCCTGATTGAGCTATTCCCGAACCGGTGGTCATCAGTCTCCCGGACAAAGGATTCGAACAGCTGGAACGGGAAGTTGGCATTAAACTCCGGCCATATGGTGGGAGAGGATGCGGCTTCTCGCCCGAAGGCGGAAGGAGAATATCTTACCGAAAAGGGCATTGATGGTTCGGGGGGCGGTGGCGGTTGATCTTCGGAAGGTTGCTTCCTTTTACGAGACAGAAGTGGAGACTCGGTTGGGTTTTCGAGCTCATCTTCGGAAACGTGGATCTCCACAGGGATAATGATAGGAGGATCTACTGCAGCAGGAGGAACCCAAAGCTCATCGGCGGACAGAGGAGTCACTTTGGTCTTTCTCTTTTTGATCCGAAGAGCTTGCATCCGCTCGTTAGCAGGCATGTCGATCAGACTCGCTGCAGAAGCGGGCTGAGATCCTTGAAGATTTGTCCGGACTTTCCGAACAACCCTTTTCTTCTAACGAGGTCGGCTAGGTTCCTCCGCAGTTTCTGATCCATGGAAGACTTCCGCGTCATGGGTTTCCGAAGCCGGAAGTCCTTCCTGTGGGATGTCGGTGAGGGATGATGACGATTTACCCGAAAGGAATTTATCCAATTCCCTTCGGTCGATCGATGTTGGCTTTATCAAGGACAATTTATGGTCATATAACCATGCTTGCTTGCTCAGGAGTCTGAAGCTCCACTCCTTCAGGGGAATCTTTTCGAGAATACTCGCCATTTCTTTGACACGCTCCTCTGGAATGTCCCCGAAGTCAGCAGAAATCCGCTCGGACGTGGTCCATTCCGGGATAGACGGAAGTTCAGGCCCCTTCACGAAAAACCATTCTCTGTGCCAACCCCTGTTGCTCGAAGGAGTATCCATCAAAGGTCGCTTCTCGAACTTGGCATTGGGCTTGGGGGACTGTTTACTCAGCACTTTAAAACCTCGTTCCCGAGACTTCCCAGCAGAGAAGAGAGTAAAAAAAGAATCAACTGTTGGGGGTATCCCCAACTCATAACAGAACGCTATGAAGGCCAGGATGTGGATGTATGAATTCGGCACCAGTTGGGCGAATCCCACTCCGATAAATCCCAAGAGGGTAACAAGGAAGGAGTGAAGAGGGAATCTGACCCCCTTCTCTAGAACGGTCACCGGTACGGCAGTCCACCCGTCCGGTCGTTGGTACATCCGTTCATGCGGTGCCGGAGCCCTCACCAGTTGGGTGTCCGGAATCTGATACCGACTTCTGATGGCACGCAGCTCGATCTCGCTGATGATAGAGGGAGTATTGGCGTGAGGGTATTGTTCTTCACTCTCGAAAAACTCCGAGGAGTTGGGTAGGGGGTTTGAAGGGTTCCCGGCGGGGTTAGCCGTGATTTGGGGGTTGGGGTTTGGAACCGACTCAGTAAGGTTGTGACCGGAAGGAGTGATGGAAATCAAAACGGCAAGAATGGGGGTGGAGTTATCAGAATCTTGGGCCGCCATTGCTATTAGGATCTTGCAGGAAAGAAGGAAATCGGAGAGAAAGAGAAAGTACTGTATATCAAATTTAAATTAAGCTGGTAAAGTCGTCAAATTGGGGAAAATAGGCTTTTATAGCGGTCTTTTCAAATTTTGCACGAAAATCAGGGGCGGCTCATTAATTTGACAGTCATCATTACGAATTTGAAGGGTTACGTCCGGGTTAAGCTTCAGATATTTGGCCCTTTGGACTTTCCTTTTGGACTATTTTCGCCCTTCACCAGGTGGACATTGGTAGGTTACTTTTGGGGCCTATGTCAACCCTGTTGGATCTCATGACTTCTTGGACCACTTATAGTTCTTTATTAAATATTCTATTTAATAAAAAACTAGGGGGCAATGTTGGGTCATGATATTTCCTTTATTGGGCCAGGCGGATTGGGCTCATCCATTTAATTAGCCTAATGGACCTTTACTATTAAATCTTATAATCATTGGGCTTAACCTTTACCCTGCCTTTATTGCCTCTCCTTAACATTGGGCTGGGTCAAGCGGCCGGTCCATAAAATCTTTTAGTATCTAAGACTTTGACTGGTAATGATGAAAAAGGAGAGCAGTTGACCAAAAGTCTGTAGATCATTAATGTGGATGGGATTTTATCCGGCCGGCGGCAGAAACAGTGTAAAAAAGGTGGCAACCTGCATGCAGTCGGCTGAGACGAGAGGGCACTGGGGGCGGTGTCAGATGAGGGTTGGTGGCACAAAAAACCGAGCATGAGAGTATAACCGGGCGAGGAAGTCTTCTAGCATGAGGTACGCATACACTTTTCATCTAGCTCAACACACTAGACATTTTACATCCTCCATTGTTAAACCTTGAACGCCTGTATTGACTCTCACGCCGGAGCTATCCCCCGACGGTCCAGCCGTCAAGCTTTTGGTGTTGATCGTGTTTACTATGCAGGATTAGGACGTTTTACGTGATTGGGACGTTATTAAAGATCTTGCCGTTAACAATTAGTTTGATTGTTCTGAGAAGTGTGAACGATAAATGAATATATTGGAAAGAATTGTGGTGGGTCATTGGTGTCATTTTCGAATGATTTGTGAATCGTTTTTTGCATTCAAATTAGAACAAATTAAAAAGAGGTTTACTTTACTTTACTGCAGGGACATCCAAAAAGATACTGCATAAGATATACTAATTAAATGATTTTTAAGTTAGGATTGGCCAGGGAAGCATAGCTTAAACGATTTTAACTTAGAAAACGAGTAACAGAAGTGGCAATTATATTTCTCACGAATAGGACATACTTATTTAGGAACATTAATAATGAGACTAGCTAACTCGGAAATCATGCCCTTTTATATATACTCCATAAAGCTCTAATTAGTAGATAGGGACAATCATATAGTACCCTGAGAAACCAATAATGGTACCATCATTTGTGCAGGTTTCTACAAAATACAGCTTCTAACGGTTCTTCCTCCCGCTTAAAATAAATTAATTACCTATAAAGAAGTTGCTTCTCATGCATGCATATTGCACTCTTGAATGACTTGAATAAATTATTTATTTTACCTAGGAGGGGAAATCATATCATACCCTCAGAAGGTAAGCGCTACTGATTAATAATTAACTATCTATATACATACCCTAAATTCCATGTAATTATGATTATCCCAAGAATGTCTAATCATTATTTTGTTTGAAACTTAATTAGAAAACGTGATGGATAAGAAACAAAAAAAGAAGAAAAAATAAACACATTTCCAATTACTTATTTTATTATAAATTTAATATTAAAGTGTAGTGTCATGGACTGCATGTCAATGAAGCTACAATAACATTTTAAAGTTTTTCTTGACTGAGTTTAAACACACCCCCTATCTTGATTACGGTCAATAATTGAACTTAGAATCTCTTGCTTAGCAAAAAGCTAGAGTGTGTCGTGTTTTAATGTTGCATTTCCTACAACTTTTTTTGCCTTAATTAATGTGTGTTTTAATTCTTTTTTTGATTGGTTATTTCATGAGGCAAAAACCATGATCCGATAGAATATACAAGAAGTCAATAATTGCTTAACTTCTCTTAAATGGATTTGATATATCCATTACTAGTTAAAAATGATTTTTTTTTCAATAATGTGACGCCCCCAAAATTAGGTATACATCACCCATCTTGGGTCGTCAGATACAAAGTACAGAATACAAATACAACTTACTAATACAACTGTCGTGTACAATACGACAAAACATAAACTGCGAGTTTGAATACAAATATTATCTTCTAGAGAGTATTCATACTCAAAAGGAGTCCTCATTACATTTATTAACACACTATTACATAGAATAGTGAGGACTACTAACTAATACTATCATTCGAACCATCACTCCGTTCCCCGACTTGCCCTAGCTACGTTCTCATTTCCTGAAGAGAACAGTGAAAGAAAGGGTGAGCTCAACTAGCCCAGTAAAAAGTATTATGACTAAGATAACGCAGAATAAATTATCATTAGCCTTCAACAATGTTAAACTAATAAAATATAATAGACATCAAGTTTAACTGCAGCGGAACAAGCAATCTATTAAAAGAGTCAAGTAGAAAATAAATTTTACTATCTTTTATGATTTAAAAGGTTTTTCAACACTGTTATCACTGGGACTCAGCTTAATAAAATAATCCACATCATTGAATCACCCCTGCACTACGGCCAAGGATATTCGTGTATTCATTAATGGTCATGATCATGCCAACAACTGTCCATCAATGCACTACGGGCCAATGAGGACTTTTACCACATCATTTGTAACATTACGGTCATGATTATACCGAATAATCCCTGGTCATAATCATACCAAGTCTATCTATGCACTACAGGCCACAGATGACTTTTAACATTTTATAAACATGAGGATGATGACAATGATATAAGAATTCAATAAAACAAGTTCAAGAATTAATTTATCCAGGAATTAACAACGTCCAAATTGTCAACATGATACGGCTTTGTGGAGTAAAATTCAAGAATACTTAGAAGAATATTTTCATGAAAAGATACTGGATGAACCGCAATTATCAAGGATATTCCATAAATTTCATGAAATATAGAAGTCAAAACTTAACCAACTGAGTACAATAAATAATGGAATAACAAAAGAAATCACCATGCATGCGATAGACCGCACAGACAGGTTATTCCAACAGAATAATAAATAATGGAACCAGGTCCGGCGTAAACGCACAGACAGGATATTCCGACAGAATAATAAATAACGGAACTAGGTCCGGTGTAAAATACACAGACATGATGTTCCAACAGAATAATAACAAAAACGGAACCAGGTCCGGTGTAAAACACACAGACAGGATGTTCCAACAGAATAATAATAAAAACGGAACCAGGTCCGGTGTAAAACACACAGACATGATGTTCCAACAGAATAATGGAAGAATGTCACCAAGTATAGGGTAGATCCGCGTATACAGGTTATTTCAACAGAATAATAAGAAATGGAATAACAACAGTTCTCTTCATGAATAAGAAAGAATAACACCCCTTACCGTTTTAAAGACGAGCTGAAATAAGGAAGTAGTTAAGTAGCAGAATACTCTTCTTCTCTCTCTCTATGGTTTCTCTCTATAGTTTCTCTCTCTAGAGTTCAGTGAATTCGTAAGAAATAATGAAGGAATGAGCTGCTATTTATAGAAAAATAGAATGCATAGTAACGAATCCATGAACGGTCCAGATTGATTACTTTAATCTGACGGTCCATATTTAAAGAAAAATCTTTTAAATAAAATATAATATATTCTATTTATAGAATAACTTTAATAAAGTATTCTGTTTTATATAAAAAGATGTTTCTGTTTTATTACGTTAATAATACGAATAAAACAAAACGTCATTATCGCTAAATAATTCATATTATTAACTGACCATAATTGAATCAAACTGAGTGACTTCTCACATAAGCATTAATAATCAATACCGTGTGCTACTATGAAACCACACGTATTACTGTACTTTTACTATCGAGTAGTTCAACAGTAACAATGGTAAAATTTCCGCCGTTATTTTTAATAAAATATTTTTGTCGTTTTCTCAATCCGACAATAATTCCGTTGTGGGGTCCACCAATGATTGTGTCGTTGTACGAATATTCTCTGTTAAAACGAATATTTTCCGACCAATCGAATATTATATAGCAACTTGCGTACTTTGTAAAATTTATAAATATTACCCACAACTATAACATTATATCAAATTAACTCCATAATATTCAAAAATGATATTTATAGAAAATTCATCTTTATTTATAAAAGTTGGGGTCTTACAAATAATATATCTTAAAGACACCTATGTACAAGCTAAATGACACTTATATCCCTCTAAATTGTCATTCATTTTTAAAGCCGTTCATAAAGTTAATTTTTCGTCAATTAAGTTTTTAAAGTGACATTTTTTGTGGATTCTATTTTTTTATCCGATTTGACTGTACCCAACCCATTTTGACCCAACCAAACCTACTTTGTCCCGACCTCAATTTCACCAATTCGTTTTTTTTAAAAAAAAACTAAAAAGTTTTAAAAATAATATTTTATTTTAAAATTTTAAAATAATTATTATTTTAAAATGTGATGCCCCCAAAATAGGTATACATCACCCATCTTGAGTCGCCAAATACATGGTACTGAATACAAATACAACTTAATTATACAACATGAGCTGAGAGTTTTTACACGAATTTTGCCTCATAGACCCAAACTCAAATTCAATTCTCATTACATTTATTATCACACTAAATAGTGAGGACTACTAAAATAACCATCTCGGACCGTCACTCTATTCTCCGACTAGTTCCGGCTACGTTCTCATTTCCTAAAGAGAACAATGAAAGCAAAAGGACGAGCTCAACTAGCTCAGTAAGAAATATTATGACTAAGATAATGCAGAATAAATTATCATTAGCCTTCAACAGTGTTAAACTGATAAAATACAATAAGCATCAAGTTTAACTGCAGCGGAACAAGCAATCCATTAGAAGAGTCAAGTAGAGCATGATATCTACTATCTTCTATGATTTAAAAAGTTTATCATCAATTTTATCGCTGAGACTTAACTTAATAAATAATTCAGATCACTGAATCATCCATGCACTACGGGCCAAAGATATTCATTAGTATCACGTCCATGAATTATCCATGCACTACGGGCCAAGGATATTCGTGTAATCATCAATGGTTATGATCATGCCAACAACTGTCCATCAGTGCACTACGGGCCAATGAGGACTTTTACCACATTATTTGTAATATTACAGGTCATGATTATACTGAATGATCCCTAGTCCTAATCATACCGATCAACAATCCATCTATGCACTACGGACCAAAGATGACTTTCATAACAATATAAGCATAAGAATGATGACAATGATATAAGAATTCAATTAAATGAAAACAAATGATAAAATTTTAAAGATTTATAATTTAATTTATCCATAATTCAATAATGTCCAAATTGTCAACATGATACTGCTTTGTGGAGTAAAATTTAAGAATAATATTATATCAAAAATAATTTGGACCGAAAAGAAATCAATTTTTATCATGAATAGTACCCCAGGTGAATAGTACCCGTGTAACACCCCATTCCTGAAAAGGAAAGGGATGTCACGTGCAAAGCACAACAAATCTTAAAATAAGTAAACAGAGTACGTACTAATAACTTCAAAATATTAATAATGATATCCATAAATGAAGTACT
Organism: Panax notoginseng; assembly: GCA_016801055.1. Classification (NCBI taxonomy): domain Eukaryota; kingdom Viridiplantae; phylum Streptophyta; class Magnoliopsida; order Apiales; family Araliaceae; genus Panax; species Panax notoginseng. Next base: position 161,039,329 of record CM029012.1, on the reverse strand, counting down.
AAATATAATTCTCCAACTAGAGTCGAAATAACCAAAAATCAAAACAACCTAGATGGTCAAAGACAACTCTCTCATCACACTAGCCCTGAATCACCACTGCAAACCTGCCGGAAGAAAAACACAGCATGTGTGACGCCCCTAAAATAGGTATACATCACCTATTCTGAGTCACCAAATACATGGTACTGAATACAAATAAAAACTTAATTATACAACATGAGCTGTGAGTTTTAATACAAATATTGTCTTCTAGATAGTATTCAAACTCAAAATAAGTTCTCATTACATTTATTGTCACACTATTTCACAGAATAGTGAGGACTACTAATGCTATCATCTGGACCGTCACTCCGTTCCCCGACTAGTTCTAGCTATATTCTCATTTTCTGAAGAGAACAATGAAAGCAAATGGTGAGCTCAACTAGCCCAGTAAGAAATATTATGACTAAGATAATGCAGAATAAATTATTGTTAGCCTTCAACAGTGTTAAACTGATAAAATATAATAAACATCAAGTTTAACTGCAGCAGAACAAACAATCCATTAGAAGAGTCAAGTAGAGCATGATATCTACTATCTTCTATGATTTAAAAAGTTTATCAAAAGTTTTATCGCTGAGATTCAGCTAAATAAATAATCCACATCATTGAATCATCCCTGCACTACGACCAAGGATATTCATTAGTATCACGACCACATATTATCCATGCACTACGGGCCAATGATATTCGTGTTTTCATCAATGGTCATGATCATGCCAACAACTGTCCATCAATACACTACGGGCCAATGAGAACTTTTACCACATTATTTGTAACATTACGGTCATGATTATACCGAGTAATCCCTATGCACTACGGGTCACAGATGACTTTCATAATAATATAAGCATGAGGATGATGACAATGATATAAGAATTCAATTAAATGAAAGCAAATGATAAATTTTAAAGATTTATAATTTAATTTATCTAGAATCCAATAATGTCCAAATTGTCAACATGATACTGCATTGTGGAGTAAAATTCAAGAATAATATTGTATCAAAAATGATTTGGACCGAAAAGAAATTAATTTTGGTCATCAATAGTACCCTGACATGAAAAAGTTAAAACTTATCAAGAATGCTCAGAATAATATTTTCATGAAAAGATACTGGATGAAGCGCAAATATCAATGATATTTTACTAATTTCATAGAGTATAGAAGCCAAAACTTTAACAAAACGAGTGTAGAATTCAAAATCTGAAACGAAATAATATTATTTACATACTACAGAGTATGGAAGAAAATATTATTTCATACAAATATTGAACAAAAATAACATCTCTTACCTTGAAAAGAAAAGTATTCCAACTGGTATAGCGGGGATATTCTTGAAGAAAACTTAAACTGTTTTCTATACTCAAAGCTTTCTAAAACTCAAAAGAAATACGCTCAATATTATAGAAGAAGAATTCTCTGATTCTGGTGTGATTTTCAATTCTAACTAAGTATCCTATTTATAGGAGAATAGAAAGGATACTATTTAGAAAATCACGGATGCAACAGTAGGATTTCAATCGGGAAAAACTCACGAATTCAAAATGCAAAGTCACGGACTTCATACGCACATTCGGTGATTGAATTTCTCAAATAAAACAAAACAAAGAATAATATATATATATATATAACACATGCTTATTGGAAAAAAATCCACCCACCCGTGAACATTTTTCAGATTTCCTCCCCCCTATTTTTTCTTCCAACATGGGCCCCACGTGTTTCCCTCCCACCAACATTTCACCATCACAGGTGGGTCCCATTAAATATATACTGAATAACTTTATACTGATTATTTTAAAAAATGGGTAAATAGGGTCCATAAAATAAGCAAAATTTACATCAAATACTTCATAAAAAAATTCCTTCAATATTTTAAACAACATTTATTCATCATTATTATTATTCGCAATATTTAACAACCAGATTATTTTCAGGAAAGAGGGGGCTTTCCAATAAGGATTTCTCCCTATTGGCGCGCAATTAGGTGACCAAACCTCTCATTGACAAAACTTTCTAGACATCGTCAATATTACAAATAATAATGTGAATACTTGTATCGTCTAAATTATTGATTAAATAATATATAAAATATCGACAATAATTGAATCAAATAACGTTAGATACTATGCAGCAATTACTGTAGCAATAATTGAACAAAACTGAGTGACTTCTCACGTAAGCATCAATAATCAATATCGTGTGTTACTATGCAATCACGCGTATTACTGTACTTTTAACACCGGGTATTCAACAGTTAACGGTAAAACTTTCGCCGTTACTTTTATAAAAAAATATTTTTGTCGTTTTTTCACTCTGACAATAATTTCACTGTGGGATTCACCAATGATTGTGCCGTCGTACGAATATTCTCCGACCAATCAAATATTTTATGACAACTTACATACTTTGCAAAATTTATAAATATTACCCACAACTATAACATTATATTAAATCCACATCATAATATTCAAAAACGATATTTATAGAAAAATTCATCTTTATTCATAAAAGTTGGGGTCTTACAGCATGAGCCAATTGCCCAGTACGGATACAGATATACAAAAGATATACAACTGATATACGAAAATAACTGAGACAAAATACTGGACAAAGCTTCAAGTGTAAATACTGGCTAAAATATAATCTCCAAAGATCTGAATGGAATATATCTGAATCAACAGAATTGACGAAACCAATAGAAGAATAAAGAATATAACGAACTGAAGTAACTAACTTAATGAATTGAACTGAATAGAAACAAACAAAACTAATACAATGAAATAATAGGCTGAATCAAATGGTTGGGTGTTATTTCATACTGAATGAGCTCAGAAATATACTTTGCCACACATGCAAATCAAAATAATACCACATAGACAAATCAAATGATGCCACACAGGCAACCAAAATAATGTCACACAGGCAAATCACACATTGGACCGCGAATCCAAATGTATGCAAATCGGATATGTGTGTTTGGCACAACATAATAAATTCGCAGAACAGAAAACTAGGGTTAACCCATACGCCTCCCACAACAAAACACCAAATGGCCCACTTCCTCCAGAGCCCAAACGGAGACGCCGTGGACTAATCACACTGCCATGGAAAGTGTCATGTCTCTCGTGCCAAGACGACATGCCTGTGGTACCCCCATAGGTAGTTATAGCTCAGGTATACCCTACGGTATATTCTAACAAAAATATCATGTCACAACACATGCAACATAATACCAATAAAATAGATATCGTGTCACAACACATGCGGCACAATATCCACATAAATGGGGTTCTAATGTATATTTATTGTCACAAAGTTTCAAAAAGAAGGTAGCAAAATGTACCGCTCTACATTATCAAAAATAAATAGTACTAAGCATGATAATCTAATTCAAAGAGTACAAGTACGAGTCCAATGTGTCAGCTCCAAAATGAAACAAATATATGAATTTCACAAGAACAATTTTGTGAAATAATAACAAAATTCGAAACGAGGAACAAAACGAACAAATCAAGTTTAACAAAAATATCGCTGAATCCGTACCTGAATATAATACCGAAATAATTCACCGAACCTAAATATCACACCGCTAGACCTCTTCAATTTGATCTATATAATCACCAAATTAATACAATACTTTAAATTGTATCACTAACTTATAAAGTTTATATTTTTATAATTTCAACCACTTTAATATTAGTACAAATACAACCTATAATAAAATAAATATATTTTAATATACAATATAACTCAGTGTTATATTAATTATAAAATATAATTTTATTAGTTTTATGAACCTTACATGCTACTGATCACTTGATAATAAAAAAAAATGTGATCTTTATATATCAGCCATTATTCATGCCATGATAGTGTATATATAACTATTTATATAACATGCATACTCTAATTAAATGTGATAGTCTTTGCAATTTTTATAGGATTAGATGTGACAAATTTAACCTAAAGCTATATGCAGTAATACTACTTTATAAACATGTATCCATATATATCATTAAAGTTTATACAAATTAATGCTTCTTGAAAAAAAAACCTTAACAGGAGCATTATTATCTTATAATAAACAAACGTTATATTAATATGAAATTAATTTCTCCAATTACATCAATTTTACAAAATAACCCTCATTAAATTATAAATAATCTTTTAATCAACATTTTTTTAACGAATTAATATCCTTAGTGTATATAATAAATAAATAAATAAATAAATATATAAATACATATGTGACGCCCCCAAACTAGGTATACATCACCTATTCTGAGTCGTCAAATATATGGTACAGAATACAAATACAATCTTTAATATACAACAAGAGAACTGTGAGTTTTAATACAAATACTGTCATCTAGACAATATCTACTCCCAAAATAAGTCCTCATTACATTTATTGTCACACTATTTAACAGAATAGTGAGGACTACTAAAACTATCATCTGGTCCATCACTCCGTTTCCCAACTTGTCCCAGCTATATTCTCATTTCCTGAAGAGAACAATGAAAGAAAGGGTGAGCTCAACTAGTCCAGTAAAAAATATTATGACTAAGATAATGCAGAATAAATTATCATTAGCCTTAAACAGTGTTAAACTGATACAATATAACAAACATCAAGTTTAACTGCAGCGGAATAAACAATCTATTAAAAGAGTCAAGTAGAGAATAAAATCTAATATCTTTTATGATTTAAAAGGTTTTTCATCACTTTTATCGCTGTGACTCAGCTTAATAAATAATCCACATCATCGAATCACCCCTGCACTACGACTAAGGATATTATTTAGTACCACGACCATAATTATCCATGCACTACGGGCCAAGAATATTTGTGTATTCATTAATGGTCATGATCATGCCAACCACTGTCCATCAATGCACTACGGGTTAATGAGGACTTTTACCACATTATTTGTAACATTACGGTCATGATTATACCGAATAATCCCTGGTCATAATCATACCAAGTCCATCTATGCACTACAGGCCATAGATGGCTTTCAACATAATATAAACATGAGGATGATGACAATGATATAAGAATTCAATAAAACAAGTTCAAGAATTAATTTATCCAGGAACCAATAACGTCCAAATTGTCAACATGATACTGCTTTGTGGAGTAAAATTCAAGAATGCTCGGAAGAATATTTTCATGAAAAAATACTAGATGAAGCGCAAATATTAAGGATATTCCACTAATTTCATGGACTATAAAAGTCAAAATTTTAACCAACTGAATATAATAAAGAATGGAATAACAAAAGAAATCACCATGCATGCGATAGACCGCACAAACAGGTTATTCCAACAGGAAAATAAATAATGGAACCAGGTCATGCGTAAACGCACCGACAGGATATTCCGACAAAATAATAAATAATGGAACCAGGTCCGGCGTAAACGCACAGACATGATATTCTCACAGAATAATGAATAATGGAACCAGGTCCGGCGTAAACGCACAGACAGGATATTCCAACAGAATAATAATAAAGACGGAATAATAGAAGAATGTCACCAAGTATAGGGTAGTCCGCGTATACTGGTTATTCCAGCAGAATAATAAAGAATGGAATAACAGAAGTTCTCTAAATGAATACAAAAGAAAATAATACTCCTTACGAGTACAAATAACAAATAATATCTCTTACCTTAAGAAGAAGAATACTGGATATATGACTAGTGCAGTAGCAGAATACTTTTCTTCTTTCTCTCTATAACTTCTCTCTCTAGAGTTTCAGTGAATTCGTAAGAAATAATGAAGGAATGAGCTTCTATTTATAGAAAAATGAACTGCATAGTAACTAACTCATGAATGGTCGAGATTGATTTACTTTAATCTGACGGTCCATATTTAAAGCAAAATCTTTTAAATAAAATATAATATATTCTATTTATAATCTAATAAAACGAATAACTTTATAAAAGATTTTACTATACAAATACTATGCAGACACTATACAAATACTATGCATAATAAAATATAATATATTCTAATTATTGTCTAATAAAATAGATAACTTTATAAAAGTATTCTATTTTATATAAAAAGATTTTACTATTAGCCTAATAAAATAAATAACTTTATAAAAGTATTCTGTTTTATATAAAAAGCTTTTCTGTTTTATTACATTAATAATACTAATAAAACAAAACTGAGTGACATATCACGTAAGCATCAATAATCAATACTGTGTGCTACTATGCAACCACGCGTATTACTGTACTTTTACTACCGAGTAGTTCAACAGTATTAATGGTAAAACTTCCGTCGTTATTTTCAATAAAATATTTTTTATCGTTTTCTCAATCCGATAATAATTCTGTTGTGGGGTCCACCAATGATTGTGTCGTCGTACGAATATTTCCTGTTAAAACAAATATTTCCCGACCAATCGAATATTATATAACAACTTGTGTACTTTACAAAATTTATAAATATTACCCACAACTATAACATTATATCAAATCCACACAATAATATTCAAAAAAGAAATTTAAAAAATTTAAATCTTTATTCATAAAATCTGGGGTCTCACAACATATATATCCATCCCTGTTTCTATCACAACAACTTCTTGATCATGCATGCTAACGATTATTATTATTTTTTTTGATAAGAAACTCGATTGACATGTTACTTTTCCTGTTCATTATCATGCATGAATACTACTATTTACTTAAAGAAATATATATAGATAGATTACATGATTATAAATAAACAATTCTGGAGCAGTGTCCTTTGCTCACGTAAATATCCCCATTATTTAATTAATTAATAAAAAGAATAACTACTCATACTAACTAACTTGTATCCAATTTGCTTTCTTTTCTTTTCTCTTCCTTCGTAGTAGCGGTTGCGCCCTTTTTTTCCCAGTCATTTATCAGAGGTACGTGAGATAGATTAGGGTTTAATATCGTAACAGAATATGAAATAAATAATACCCCTTACCTCAAAAAGTGAGCAATTCTGACTGGTATATCGAATATATTGTTAAAAAAAACTTTCACTATTTTCTACACTCAAAGCTTTCTTATACTCTAAAGAAACACGCTCAATATTATAGAAGAAAAATTTTCTGATTGTAGTGTGCTTTTCTTTTTTAAACTGAGCATCCTATTTATAGGAAAATGGAAGGATACTATTTAGAAATTATAATCACGGACGCACAGTAGAATTCATACGAATTCTTCACGGACGAATTCTGAAAAATTTTAATTTTACTATGCAGTCACTATGCAAACACTATGTGTAATAAAATATAATATATTTTATTTTTTATAAAAAAACAAAACTAATATATATATATATATATATATATATATATATATAATACTCCCTCCCAGACTCCTTTTTCTCCCCCCCCCCCATCCGTGATAAAAAAACTTCCCCCTTGACATTCATTTTTCATCACACGTGGGCCCCACCCATGTCATCATCACATGTGGGCTTCATCTCTTATTATATAAATATATATATAATACTGAATAACTTTCTACCGATTATTTTGAAAAATGGGTAAGTGGGGGTCCAAATAATACGCCAAAATTTACAACAAATTCTTTATAAAAATTTTCTCAATATTTTTAACAACATTTATTATCATTATTATAACTCGCAATATTTAACAACCAGATCATTCCCAGAAAAGAGGGGGCTTTCCGATAAGGATTTCTCCCGATTAGCGCGCAATTAGGTGACCAAACCCCTTTTCTCGACAGAACTTTCTAGACATTATTAATTATGCAAATAATAATATAAATAATTGTATCGTCTCAATTATTGATTTAATAATATAAAATACTGTGACAATAATTGAATCAAATAACGTGAGATACTATGCACCAATTACTGTGGCAATAATTGAAATAAACTGAGTGACTTCTCACATAAGCATCAATAATAAATACCATGTGCTAATATGAAACTATGCGTATTACTGTACTTTTACCACTGAGTATTTCAACAGTTAACGGTTATAAAACTTTCACCGTTATTTTCATAAAAAGATATTGTTGTCGTTTTCTATAAGACTCCGAATTTTATGAAATGAAAGTATTCAATTTTCTTATAATTATTATTTTTTTTAGTAAATGGTTAAATTGATAAAGGGTTAGAGTTAAGGGTGATATATGAAATTTTTTCAAAGTAAGCAAGTTGATATAAAATATTCGTTGTGTCGGGGAATTAATATTCGTTTGGTCGGGAAATATTCTTTTTGTCAGGGAATATCCGTACGACGACACCATCATTAGTGGACCTCACAATAGAATAACTGTCGGAGTTAGAAAACGATAGAAATATCTTTTTATAAAAATAACGGCGAAAGTTTTACCGTTAAACTATTGAAATACCCGGTGGTAAAAGTACAGTAATACGCGTGGTTGCATAGTAGCACACGATATTGATTATTGATGCTTATGTAAGAAGCCACTCAGTTTATTCAATTATTGCTACAGTAGTTACTGCATAATATCTCTCATATTATTGATTCAGTTATTGTCACAGTATCATCTGCATAATATTTTATATTATTAAATCAATAATTAAGACGACAAAGCTATTCATATTATTATTTGCATTATTGATGATGTTTAGAAAATTCTGTCGAGGAGAGGTTTGGTCACCTAATTGCGTGCTAATAGGGAGAAATTCTTATCGAAAAGTCCTTTCTTTTCTGAGAATGATCTAATTGTTAAATATTGTGAATTATAATATTAATGATGAATAATTGTTAATTTATTAAAAATATGTTTATTGAAGATAAGTGAATTACAAAAGTTAGAGGGGAATAATGTAAACTTGAAAAATTTTAGGGTACCAAAGTGTAATAAGTAAATTAATCTGGACCATCGGTGGTGATTTTAATAGTAAATCAATCTGGACCATTGATGGTGGTTTTAATAGTAAATCAATATGGACTGTCGGTAATGGTTTTAATAGTAAATCAATCTAGAACGTCGGTGGTGGTTTTAATAGTAAATCAATCTGGACCGTCGGTGGTGGTTTTAATAGTAAATCAATCTGGACCGCAGGAGGTGGTTTTAATAAATCAATATGGACCGTCAGTTGTGGTTTTAATAGTAAATCAATATGGACCGTCGGTTGTGGTTTTAATAGTAATCAATATGGGATCGTCAGTTTTAATAGTAAATCAATCTGGACCGTCCGAGAATTAGTTACTATTTAGTCCATTTTCTTATAAATAGAAGCTTAATTCTTCTTTCATTCGCACCAATTTACTAAGACTCACAAGAGAAGCTACAGAGAGAGAAACAATAGAGAGAAAGCAGAAGAGTATTCTGCTACTTCACTATTATAATATTCAGTCTTCTACTAAGGTAAGGGATATTATTTGTTGTATTAGTAAGGGATATTATTTCTTTCGTATTCATAAGGAATACTATTTTTCATATTCATCCTTTAATATGTCGGAATAATCTGTTTACGTGGATTACGTACCGCATGACAGGTGAAAATTCATTTACAGTTTCGTATATTATTTCTTTTCATATTCTTAAATCTAAACTTACTATGGTAAGTATTGCTTCTATAAACCCTAAAATTGGTGGAATATCCTTGAGTTTTGCGCTTCATCCAGTATCGTTTCATTGAAATATTGATTTGAACTTTTTTTTATTAAATATCAATATTGTCACCCGGGGTACTATTCACGAGTTACTATTCACCCGGTTACTATTTACTCGAATATTATTCACTCGGGTATTCGGGGTACTTTTCATACCGGGGTATTATTCACGAGTTACTATTCACTCAAATATTATTCACTCGGGTATTTGTGGTACTTTTTATGTCGGGATACTATTCACGAGGTACTATTCTCAAAGTACTATTTACAGGGTACTATTCACGGGGTACTATTCACCCGAAAAATTTATTTCTTTTCTGTCCAAATTATTTTTGATACATGGATATTAGTCTTGAATTTTACTCTACAAAGCAGTATCATGTTGACAATTTAGATATTTTAAACTCTGGATAAAGTTAAACTCTTTAATATTTATCCTTGATTTCGTTTGATTAATGTTTATATCATTGTCATCATCCTCATGCTTATATTGTGATGAAAGTCATCTTTGGCTTACGTGCATAGATGGACTGTTGATTAGTATGATTATGACCAGAGATCATTCGGTATAATCATGACCCGTAATATTACAAATGATTTGGTAAAAGTCCTCATTGGCCCGAAGTGCATTGATAGACAGTTGTTGGTATGATTATGACAAAAAATTATTCGGTATAATCATGACCATTGGTGAAAACACGAATATCCTTTAGCCGTAGTGCATGGATAATTCGTGGTCGTGATACTAATGAACATCCTTGGCCCATAGTGCATGGATAATTCAGTGATGTGGATTAATTATTGAGCTGAGTCTCAGCGATGAAATATTAATTCCTGGATAATATAATAATGAATATCATTGGCTCGTAGTGCATAGATAATTCGTGGTTGTGATACTAATGAATATCATTGGCCTGTAGTGCATGGATAATTCAGTGATGTGGATTAATTATTGAGCTGAGTCTCAGCGATGAAATATTAATTCATGGATGTGAAATAATGAATATCTTTGGCCCGTGGTGCATGGATAATTCTTGGATGTGATACTAACGAATATCTTTGGCCGTAATGTAAAGATGAATTTATTAGTATGATTATGAATAGGAACTATGATTTGGTATAACCGTGATCTTTGATGTTTCAGGTAAAGACAGGTGATGAAAATTGTCTTCGTCCTAGATGAGAAGAGGAATTTAGAACTACAATTATGATTATGAGTTATTCACATGATTGTGGATAGAAACTGTTGATTGATCTTACAGGGCTAAAATATTGTTGGTGAACTTTTAACATAGAGAAGATAATAAACTTTATGATCTATTTGACTCTTCTAATGGATTGCTCGTTCCGTTGCAACTATGGTTGAAAAGTTTTATCATCTACCATATGTTCTAAATCTCTGATTCATTACTGATGAAGACTATTGATAATTTAATTATCTTTAGTCGTGATATTATTTACTGGCTAGTTGTGCTCACCCTTTTGCTTCACAATTCCTTTTAGGTAATAAGAGTGTAGCTGGGTCGAGCGAGGGTAACAGGGGAATACAACGATGATCTATAACTGTTGAGGTTTTCCCTAAAATAGTATGGAAATAATTTTATTGAGAATTTTAGATAAATGTGTTGTATTTTATACGTCATTTTAACCGTTAATTTTGGTGAACCGAATAGTGTAAGGTGAACCCAACTTTGGAGGAATATTTTGTCACTATCATACAAGATGTCTAACGACCTACTGCTTCATGTTATCATAAGACAGAATTGTGGACATCCACTTGTTGATTATATCTACGAGCACTACTTATATAATCTTGGAGTTTGGTTGAAATATAATTCTCAATTGGAGACAATGGAGATAATTATATGTCAAGAGAAGACTCACCATTGGAAAGAACATGATAATAATATTCTCATTTTTTTTGGGTCTATTGGGTCAACCAACGATAATTATCGAGTCATATGATATCTATTATAACTTAGATGCATGGCTTCCCATGTACGAAGGTTTCCTTAAGCATTTTCTAAAGATTTTAATTTCTAAAACAGTTATTGACTGTACCTTTATATAAGGTACCATTGTAAGGTATCACTGTGAGGTACTATCTAAGTAAAGGGATGAGAATCACAGTTGATATCCACAACATATGTATTGTCGTATTTTGCACGACAGTTGTATGAGGAAGTTTGTAGTCGGGGAACGGAGTGATGATCCGAGATGGTTGTTATAGTAGTCCTCACTATTCTATGAAATAGTGTGATAATAAATGTAATGAGGACTCCATTTGAGTTTGAATACTGTCTAGAAGACAGTATTCGTGTAAAAACTCGCAGCTACGCTTTTGTCGTATTGTATAAAAGAAGTTTGTATTTGATTCTGTACCGTGTATCTGGCGACTCAAAATGGGTCGTGTAAACCTATTTTGGGGGCGTCACATTTTCTAACTCCGACAGTAATTCCATTGTGGCGTCCACCAATAATTGCGTCGTTGTACGAATATTTCCTGATAAAACGAATATTCCCCGACCAATCGAATATTTTATGACAACTTGCTTACTTTGCAAACTTTGTAAATATTACCTACAACTATAACATTATATCAAATCCACACCATAATATTTTAAAAAAATATTTTGAGAAAATCAATCTTTATTCATAAAATTTGGGGTCTTACATAAAATGTTTTAAAAATTATTATTATTTTCAGGAAAAAATATTAGAAACTTTTATTTTTTCATAAAATGAGTAAAATTTCATAAAATATAGATTCAAAAAAATTAAATAAGAAAATAAAACTTTATTTGGAAAAAAGTAGATTTTTTTTCCATTTTTTATGTAAAACTTTATCTTCAAAAAAATAGTTTATGTCTTTTTATGTATTCTTAATATTAGAAATTTTAAAAAAAACTAAAAATAGAAATTAAAATACAAAAAACAGTCAAAGATAAATAATAAAAACTGATTCAATTTTTTTTAAAATAATAAATTAAATAGTTTTTAAAATAATTATTATTTTCAGGGAAAAAATTATAAATTTCTTCATTTTTTTTTAAAAACGAGTAAAATTTTTTAAAATATAGATTCATAAAAAAATAAACTTTATTTTTAGAAAAAAATATGAAATTTTTTTTAAATGAGTAAAATTTCATAAAATATAGATGCAAAAGAAGTAAATAATGTTTTTTTCTTTTCATAAAACAAAATTAGAAAATTTTATTTTTTAAAAGATGTGTAAATTTTCATAAAAATAAATAAGAATTAAAAATTTTAAACTTTAATTTTTTTGAATCTATATTTTATGAAACTTCACTCATTTTTGAAAAAATAAAGTTTTTAATATTTTCACCTGAAAATAATAATTATTTTTAATATTTTAAAATAAATATTATTTTTAAAATGATATTTTTTCAATTTTTAAAATAAAATATTTTTTTAAAAAAATTTAGTTTATTTTTAAATAAATCAATTGTTGAAATTGGGATTGGGTTGGTTCGAAATTTGGTCAAAATCGTTCGGGTTACAATCAAATCGGGTAAAAAAAACATAATCAACCAAAAATGTCGCTTTAAGGAACGAAAAATGAATTTTAAGAGCTACTATTTTAAAAATGTGTGACAAATTGAAATGATAGAAGTGTCACTCAACCTTGTACAAATTCAAAGTGTTCCTAACTGAAACAATAACAGCTAGCTATCCGAATCCCTTTAGAAGAGACATTCTGAGCAATAAAATAATGGTAGTTGAAGGTAAAGTTCGGTTCAAGTTCCAGATATATGGCCTATCTATACCAGTCCAATCAAGGGTTACTCCTTAAAGTATTGCCAGATATATTCTGAATTAATGTCCCAACTTTGTGTATCAATCCAAAGATGGAATCATAATGCTCTAGTTTTATGGTCTATATCCATTGGCAAGCTGCTAAAATGGGGAAAAACTTGGAATATTGGATTCAAGAAAAAGGAAAAGTCCAAAGGTGAAATGGGCATGCTTTTGCTTTAAATTCATAAGGAAAATATGTCACGGAGAAAGTTGTGCTCTTTGAATTATCTATCACAAAAGAGTTGTTATACTTATATATCCTCTTTAAATTTTTTGTACTTCCAATAGAAGAGGGATATAACATATTGTAGTTACATAATTATAACAAAATCCATTAAATATTAGCACTTATCTTGCGCAAACTACGAAATTAATATTATAGTAGCATCCTTAATTATTACTGAAGGAATCGGTACTGTAGAGTAGTACTTTAGACACGCAGACCAGTCTATATATATATATATATATATATATATATATATATATATATATATATATATATCTTCTTTAGCAAAAGGCGAAAGTATTATTATTTCTGAAAAGAGCGACCTTAATCCAAAATATTCGGATTAAAGGTTAAGTATGACATATATAGCTGGGTATCTAATGTGATCCAACAAAGCAAGTTGTGCGTAGTACCACCTAATTTAGTGGGTAATTTTGGTTTGTATGCTGGTTTAAATTAATGCCAGTCGTTGTTTTCCAACCGGAATGATGCTAATCACTTTTCATGGGGAAAAAAAATTCTAACAATTAATTTATGAGTGAAGAAACTGACGTTTTTGCACGTACTATACGTATATTTTCACCTAATTTTGCTTTACAAGCTTAATTAAAATGAGTATTTAAAAGAATGTTGAAAACCCATAAACTAAAAACAGTAAAGACAGTATTAATTAGGGTATGATCCATACCGAAGGAGAGACAACTTTTTTCTACTCCACTTTACAAGGGAAAAAGCAAAATCTGCCCTTGGATATATCTAAAGAGCACTACTTTTTATGCTTGGTGATGCGTTTTGCGAAAGAATAACTTTTCTGCCTTTTGATTTTCGTAACCCCAACATTCTCTTCTTTGGAAAGCATCAAAAAGTTGAGCATAAGGATTCAAATTAAACAAATACTCCACTACTAAATAATCAAACAAAAGTAAAGAATATAAAATAAAATTAAGATGGAGATTTAAATCAAGCATAAGCATCTCTTATTTAAACCTTAAAGATGTTTTTCACTTTCGAATTAATCTCCAAAAGATCATTATCTTGGTGGCTTTAAATTAAACCAAAAGGCATGCATAAGTGTGGAATTTGTCGCTTATCTTATGAAAAGATTAGGAGTTTCAATTAATATATAATATTTAAATACCTTTTTTTTTGAACTAAACAAGCATATGTATATATATGAATAATATTATTCTCTTATACATATGATTCACGCTTTCTTTAACATTGCCGAAAGGAAGAAGCTTCTATTTAAACTGCATTAATTTTCTTTATCTTTATCTCTTTTTCTTTCATTTACCCATCTACTTTCTTTTTCTTTTGTCTCTCCCTTCGTTTTACATTTCTTTTATTTAAAACTTGTTATCTGATGACCAAAGTGAAATTCGTTGCTTCAGAATTTGGCAACATAATATTATGCTAGTTAAATACCCTATACATCTGCCAGAAAATGAAAGTATTATATGTTACAAAATGATAGTGTCAGAGTAACCAAGCATTCAACAAGCGATCGAAGGCTTGAAAGAGTATAAGTCGACAAAATTACACGCTGCCATAATTAAATGTGGCATAAATAGCTTATTTGCTATCATGTAATTTAGTTATATATGTTAGGAGGATAACTGACATATTGAATAAAACGTGCTTAAACCAACTTTTATTTATAAAAAAAATATTATCATTTAAATTGAGTTGGGAGGTTAGATGAGACATTGTCAATATATAGGTACTTCCTTTCCCTACAAAAAATATACAACGTGAGAAGTTCTTATTCCATGCGACAATATTTCAATCTCAATCTCAATCTGGTTATTAAGTGTTTAGAAGAGAATTAGTTATTTTTTTGGTTTCATAATACACGTACATTTTTTGTTGGGTACAAACTTTTCGTGATTCATTAGTACAAAACATGTGTGTCATCGATCCCATAAAAATATTCGACGACGTCGTACGGATCTAAATTAATATGAAACATTTAGTAAAGATATATGTAGATATTAGTTCTCTGGTCGTCACATATTAGCTAGTGCATGTGACTAAATGAAATTTAAATACTAAATTATTCTTATTAGTAGTCAGTCATGTACATGTAGATGCATCTGAAACTGAGTGCGTGCATGATCTACGCACCATCGATCTGCAGTCAGTTGCTTTATTTTAATAGTATTGTGATAAACATGCCATTGGAATCTAATTTTCCCTCAAAAGCAGGAAGGAATTTAGATTCTCCATGATGAATGTTTTTAAATTCTCTCGTGAATTAATGCAGAAAGTGGACACCCCTTTTTAAACTAAGTGTTGATCACCTTTTTTCACTCCTTATAATTATGGGTACGTACTGATAAATATTTAACCTTTAATTTCCCCTTCTAATTAATGCTTATCCCATCCGATCCTTTTTATTGTTTTGATGAATATATTATTTTAGAAATATAAATCTATATTTTTAAAATATATAAATTTTACCAATGACACTCTTTTGTGCGGAACGGAATTGAAACAAATACTAGTACTCCAATATGTATGTTTCGGGAATGAAACGAATACTTTGACATGCACTGGAGTTTGGACCAAACTGCTAAGGCGTAATGCAACTGAGAAATGACACGTGGAAGGCATTTTTTGAGATAAGAAAGTTCTTCCCCTAACCCATCCCTCATGCAGAAATGAATAATCGATCAGCGTCTACTTCTTAATTTAGGATGGGAATACGTAGAGATCGAGTTGAATATATATATATATATATATATATATATATATATATATATATATATATATACGGTCCGGATCTTAAGCTCAACTTTTATCTAGCTCACCTTTCTCATCCTCCTTTAACGACGGACCGGGCGACGATTTGGTCCGTCGCTATATGTTCGGTCCGTCGTTATATATTGTCCGTCGCTAAAAGCTAAGACGACGGTTCTATATATAACGACGGACCGAATTGTCGTCCGGTCCGTTGATAAAGAGGAGCAAGGGCGGAGCCAGGAAAAAATTACATCCTGGGCTACAGATAACTAAAAACTGGAACAAGGGACCAGAGCAACGACGCTCTATCTCACCGTTGGGCTTCTGTCCAGAATTCTCAAATTTAGCATTTTTTCGTAACCACTTTACAATTTTACACATATCCAATTGGAACTAATTTTTAACATGTTATAGAAGGTATGACATACTATTTTAAAAAAATATAAACCAGTCCAAATAAATGTTTCACACAGGTTCTATATGGGCTCAAAACTGCTCAGCCACATCAGTTTTCTAACCAAACCAAAATTACTCAATTCACTTAAACTTACTTCTAAACCATTTTTAATTCAGTTAAGCTACTTGAGACACATATTTTATAAACATAAGCTTTTTTGCTTACAATAACATCAAGCTTTCACTTTTAAAACTTTATAGCCTCTAAGAGGAATTTAATCAAACAAGTAAAATGCATAACTTTAAAAGAGAGATCTCATAACCATTTAGAAATAATTAAGCCAAGAATTTTTCAATTCTTTTTCCGTATTACTCCACCCGACACCCACCATATATATTCCCATTTCCACAAACAATTCACAAATACTTATAGCTTACGTAGCAAAATCGACACTATGACTTTAATTTTATAAATGAACTAAAATTTATGTTGTACCTTTCATGAAAATTATTGTTATCCGCGTTGATGTTAGCCAAAATCAGTCTTCTCTTGTCGAAAATAAGCTTCAATTCATCCCCAATTCAATTTGCAGCTTTTATTCCATTATTAGTTTCACCCGAAAATCAAGAGCAATTGATAAAGGTTTGAAGTAGTTTAGAGAGAAGAAAAATATATGGAATGGGTCGGATAACAATTAACATGGTACATATGATGTAAAGGAACATGACTTATGAAGATTGGGCTATGCTATTAAGATATATAAATACTAAATATTTGTCAAAATATCCACCCGGGCTAGAGCACACCCTAGCCCATGGGTGGCTCCGCCCTTGAAGGGGAGTGAGCAAGGTGAGCTAGATAAGGGGTGAGCTTAAGATCCGGACCGTATATATATATACAGTTGAGATCTGGTCTGGGCGCCCGGATGTTACCAAAAAACCGAACTTCTAATCTCAGCCGTGGGATAGATCTAACGGCCCAGGAAAGACATCCTCTAAAAAAACAAAACACCAACACTGGTTTCGGGTTTGTTGTGGTCTCTGTCTCTTTTTTGCACAAGAATAGCGACTCGCTTTCACAAGTCGCCGGAAACAACACTGGTTTCGGGTCAAAACAAAGCTCTCGTGGTCTCTGTTGACTCACTTTCACAAGTCGCTGGAAACATGACAGTGATTTAGTCTCCGGTCGAAAACTCGTGGTACTCTGAATCTCGTGGTCTCTGTCTCCCAAGAAAATTCGCGATTTAGGAGTCTCCCAAGGTATTTTCTATTACAAGAATTTGAACCAAATAAATGAAATCTAGGGTTTGGCAGTAAATTTTGATTTTTGGGAGTAATCTAAGAATTGCCAAATTGTGTAGATCTTTCTGTGATGATATATGGGTGGCCTTTCATGTGTTAAATTGAATTTGCAATTTTTGTAGTGTAATTATGATTATGAATATCATATTAATATAGCATAATTTCGAGTTTTCACAGTAAAGCTTGTGAGCTTTCCATGTAAATCTGTGAACTAACATAGTGAAAGGATTTTAAATTTTTATAAAATGGTATTGGATAATTTGGTAGTAAATTTTGATTTTTGGGTTCTGTCTTTATCCTTGAAGCTTAGGTTTCAATTTAATTAGGTTATGTCTTCTTGGATATATGGGTTGCCTTTCATGTGTATCGTCATAGTTTCACTGCAGAAATCTTCGACTTAATAGCAAACAATATACTTGTTAATTCTTCACTAATCCTTCACAGTGATTTTATGTTGTATACTTGTTGTGCTTGCAGAATGCATCATTGTGTAGAAGAGATAGAAATGGAATCATCTGGTAATTCTTCTCAACAACTTTATACTCCGCAAGTTAAAAACGAGTTGATACCGAAAATTGGGCAACATTTTCACAACTTAGGCAATGTTCGCGACTTTTATAACAACTATGGTAGAGAAGGTGGATTTGGTACGCGGTTAAATTCTAGTAAGAAGAGTCCTAACGGTGAAATAATTAGAAAGGAATTTGTTTGTCATAAAGAAGGGTTGAGGAGAATTGTGCCCAACAAAACTCAACAGATTGTACGAAAACGGGACCTAACTAGAGCTGCTTGTGGTGCGAAAGTGGTAGTTGTCAAAGACCGGACCGATGCGGGGGGTTTTGTTATTAGACAATTTGTTGAAGGTCATAACCATCCTCTTACGACCCCAAGAAAAGTACATTTGTTGAACTCTCATCGTGTAGTGACACTTGCCAAAAGAAATTTAACAGAATAACTATCAAAAGCTAATGTGCCAACATGGCAACAAATGAGTATTTTAGAGATGGAAGCTGGAGGTCTTGAAAATGTGGGATGTACAACACGAGATCTTTATAATGCTGAAAGAGATAGGAGGAGGGCTTTAAAGGGACATGATGCTAATCTGTTGTTCGAGTATTTTAAGGATGAGAAAAAAAAATCTCGGTTTTACTTTTACATTCGAGCAAGAGGAGGGTGTCATGATTCATTATTTTTGGGCGGATGCAACATGTAGAAAGTCATACAGAAGTTTTGGGGATGTTGTTGTGTTTGATACAACTTACAATACGAACCGCTACAATTTGATTTTCGCACTTATAGTAGGGGTTAATCACCATGGGCAGACAACTCTTTTAAGGTGTGCATTATTAAGTGGTGAAAAGATTGATGCTTTTGATTGGTTTTTCAAGGAATGGTTGAAAGCGATGCCGGGTAGCCCGCCCAAAATGATCATAACTGATCAAGATCCGGCCACGTGAAATTTAATTCAGTCTATGCTTCCAAATACTTTTCATAGGTATTGCATTTGGGACATTTTGAAAAAGTTTTCTGAAAAATTAGGTCCAATTCCCTACAAAGAACATTATGGCGAGTTGAGTTCATGTATATGGAAATCTGAGAGCCCAGACGAGTTTGAAAGAAGATGGGCGGAAGTTGTAGGGAAATCTACATTTGACACGAATGATTGGTTACAGGAGATGTACGAAATCCGCGAGCGATGGGTTCCGGCATTTTTGAGACATATTTTTTCTACCCACATGACTAGTAGCCAAAGAGTTGAAGGGGCTCATGCCTTTTTCAAGAAGTATGTGTCTCCTCAAAACTCAATGTTGGATTTTGTGACGCGATTTAATGGGGGACTTGCAAAAATGCGACATAATGAACTGGATTTCGATCATAAGGACGTCAATGAAAAGCCACAAACAGTAACTGGGAGGGTAATGGAATACCAGATGAGTGAGTTATACACACGAACTATTTTTTACAAGTTTCAAGAGCAACTGCTTGAAAGTGGCAAGTATGCGGTAACACGTACATTTAAAGATGACAACAACTGTATGTACAATGTTCAGAGTGTAAAGGAGGGTGATTCTAATGATCGTAAGCTTTCGTTTGACAAGTCATCAAACTTGGTTAAATGTAGTTGTCAGATGTTTGAGAGTGATGGAATTCCATGTAGGCATATGTTGGCATATTTCACAAAAAAATAGGTTATGGAATTACCTAATCAGTACATCTTGCGGAGGTGGACAAAATCTGCGAAATGTGGCAGAGTTATGGATGACTTGGGTGGGAGTGTGAGTGAAATATGTCATACTTTTGTGTTACTGAGGCGTAGTAGTCTCTTCCAAATTGCGTCTAATGTTATTGATGAAGCTGCATTAAGTGAAGATGACACAAAAGAGTTGAAAGAATTGTTGTTATCAACTCAAAGAAGGTTTGTCGCCATGAATCATGGTAGCATGGATGTGGAAGGGAGTATCAACATGCCCATTTCTCTTGAGAGCCAACAACTAAGTCTCAAAGAACCAGATTTGGTAAGGACAAAGGGTTGTGGTAAACGACTTAAGGGAGGAAAAGAGAAGGCTATCAAGAAGGCTAGGAAATGCAATGGATGTGGGAGTGTTGGAGTGTCGCATGACAAAAGAAATTGTCCAAAACTTGTTGGAGTGTACGATGAGGAGGATGTTGACATTAACGATGATTGTAAGTCTTTGTCTGATTGTTTTCCTTATTGCAATTTTGTCTCCATCTTTTAGTTGACATTGATGACATTTTCATGTTTTAGGATGGGAGTCTTTGTGGCAGGGGCTGCTTTCATTAGTTTCTTTGGTGCTTGTATAGGAATTTGAAAGTTTTCTGTATTTTAATTAGTTTCTTTGATGTGTGGATCTTAGATGTATCCAATTGCTCCTTCACTTTATTGCACTTTATCAACATTTTATAATAAGTATGTTTGTTCCTTTTGTTTGTTGCAAGCATACAGATTTTGTTTTTTGCAAATATGGATGTGCAGAAATCATGAGAAATCTGGATGCCATCTTTATACTCATGTGAGTTATTTAACTAGTTATTTAATTGTAACTGCCAGTCACGTCCAACAGGTGTAATAGTATGTGGTATGGTTCAACAGGTGTAACAGGTGTAATAGGGTCATGTTTCCACTCTAGGTTGTTATTTGAGTGTGAAGTTGAAGGCTTAATATTTATGAGTGAGGTAAAGATGTATATCTGGATTTGGTGCTTTGTTGCAAAATATCTTCTTGAATGGCTGTACTAAATCAAGAAATTGTATGAATTAATATTACAGATGATGTATATTTATTTTGCTGGGTTTAAATATATTTTTCATGAATGGGCAGTCAGGTTGGGTTAATTAGCACACATGACAACTGAATGTCACTAGCTAAACATGCATGCAGAAAGTGATCGATCGAATTTTACATAGTGCATGGAACAAATCCAACAGGTTCTAGAGTGGCTGAGATATATTCCAGAATGTATGAATTAAGCTAGCTCCAAAAGAACAACACCTCCAATTTTTACTACATGCATGCTTTATGCCAGTTAAGAGTCCTGGACACAAGGTTAAAATAAAATTATAAAGCCATAAATCATATTCACAACAATCATATTCAAGACAATCATCCAGTGATTTCTTAACCCAGTTGCAACAAGACAATCATTACAATAATGAAAATAGTCATTACAGTTAGGGTAGCATAGTATACAATCATAACAATCACTTAACAAGTGCCGTGATCGACACTACCAAGGCTAGCCCACAAAAGAACACGATGATATTGATGATGTGTTTAAGATTTGCCACATTAATTTCAATGACTCCAAGTCAAGCATCATCATTGCTGCGCATCTGCACGTGTGCTTCATCAGCGGAGTTGGGTTCGTCATACCCAATTGGATTGCACCAGTCCCAAAACTTACATTTTCCTTTGTCCTTCTCCCTTGGACAGTCATAGTAGAGCTTTCCAGGATTCTTCTCTGATTCAGATATTCTCACAGCAACTCTCAGACGACAATAACACATCTTGTTTCGAAATCGGGTATCATGAGTTTGAATGCTCATGTTGCTTGACGTAGACATTCCTTTGTTGAACCTTATCTGTCAAAACCACCATAAGATTGCAATGTTTTAAAAATCTCAATTTAATTTTTAACAGTCAATAATGATCCCAAATGATATCATATATCCAGCTGCTCAGAACAATGCAGTTGATGACCATGAAAGGTTACACACAAATTTGTAATTTGTAAACATCAGGAAAAGTTGAGGAGGAAAGGAAACAAAAAAGATGGACAGAGAGAGACAGAGCAAGGGAATTGTAAAATAGTACATGAAAATAAAATCACCATGGTCAAAAAACTCCCCTATTCAAGAAGCTTTTTTCAATGTATGAATGGCCTAGACTTAATTGAAGTTTAATTTTCATTGTAACAGTTAATCATTATTTATACTTGTCCATGATACTAACTTATCAAAAGAAACTTGTCCATGAACCAACTGGTACAGATGTCAGCAGTTGAAACCGAATCATCCCCTTTATAAAAGAGGGCAACCTAAAATTAAGGCTCAAGAGAACCAATGAAATAATCTACCTAGTATCCTAGTAAACTAAACCTAAAGACATAAAATGCAACAACATATGTACATGAAGGACATTGAAACAAAGCTTTTTTTTCTTTTTTGATAATTTATTGAAACACCGATTTTCAAAGGGTTAAGCAAACCTGATACAGAAAGAGAAGTAATACGTGAGCAAAATTACAAATTAATCTACATGGCTCTCAAACTAAATGTTCTTTACATCTCCACAATCATTGATTTGGTTCAAACAGAAAATTAGAAAATACCTTGGGAGACTCCTAAATCGCGATTGTTCTTGGTTTGACAGAGACCACGAGATTCAGAGTACCTTGGGAGACAATAGTGCTGCGAGTTTTCGGCCGGAGACAGAGACGACGAACATGCGAGAGCTTTGCGCGATTTCGTCCGGCGAGATGAGCGCGATTTCGTCTGGCGAGATGCTTTGCGCGATTGAGGGGAAACCAGATCGTGAAAACGAGAGCTTTGTTTTGACCCAAAACCAGTGTTGGTGTTTTGTTTTTTTCAAAGGATGTCTTTCCTGGGCCGTTAGATCTATCCCACGGCTGAGATTAGAAGTTTGGTTTTTTGGTAACATCCGGGCGCCCGGACCAGATCTCAACTGTATATATATATATATATATATATATATATATATATATATATATATATATAATTTATGCTATGTATATATAATTATATATATACACACACGTTACACCATTATTATTAAAGAAAAGAAAATTACTTATTAATAAAATTTAAATTTTTTAAAAATACAACATCAATCAATCATAATCGTGTACCAAATTAATCTAACCTTATACATCCTCTCGTACGTTTAAGTACTTAATATGTTTTTCTAAAAGGGTTCTTCACTTATATATAGGATAGTAGTAGTTATTATTAGCGTTATTATTAATTAAAGACAACAACTTTCTAGTAATACTTTCTTACTTTTGTTTGTGGGACTGGGAGCCCCATCAGCTTCTTATACCCTCCGGGCCTCCTCCTCCTTTTTCCTTTCCTTTCTTTTCTCCCTTCTAATCTTTTTCCCTGGAAACCTTTTCCAACCACCATTAGCTAGCTAGTTAGTTAATTATTGAAAAACCTACTCAACTTTAATTTTCAACTCTAATCATATACGTAGACATGGTAAACGGGCCCAAAGCTCGCGGACCGGGCCGGTCCGTCCGCCGCCAAAACCCGGACTTTGGGCCGCTGTTTTGAAGCCCATGAAAACCCGGGCCGTTTTGGCCCGGCCCGTCCGCCAACAATTAAATTTTTTTTTTTAAAAAAATAAAGTGTTAGGTTGTGAGGCTTGAACACAAGACTTGTAAGTAAATAAATAAGAGTTCAAACCAACTGAGCTACAATAATTATTTGTTTTTAATGTAATCTTCAATATATTTTAACTATAATTAAAAATTATAATTTATAATTAAGATATGTAGTTAATTATAATTAAGATATATATCAATATATGGCATAAACAAAACAAAACATGCATGGCATCAAATATGCATGTACGTACGTAGACACGTAGTTATGTTTTGCATAAATTTATAAAGTGATGTTTTGATTGGGTAGGCCGTTGAAGAAGTAGTACATTTGTCATAAATTCACTTCTTCCCACTGGATTTAATCCTTGCAGTTTAGAATAGTCTACGTACTTGGTAGTACAAATGTACAATTAAAATCTTTACATAATAGTCTAAATTAGAATATCGATTAAGAAATTATTTATTTAGGTTAATATATTGTTTATTATTAATATATTGTTTATTATTAATTATTTTATTATTATTAATATTTATTATTATTATTATTTTTGGTGTAACAAAGAATTTGTAAAAAAAAAATAATGGCCGAAGCCCACGGGCCGGGCCGGCCCGGCCCGCCCGCCACGGGCTGACCATTTCTAGCCCACCAAAACCCGGGCTTTTTTAGCCCGGCCCGGCCCGTTTACCAGGTCTAATATACGTACTACTACTTTATCTACTTTATCGTAATTACCTTTTCATAATTTATCAATTAAAATTGCTACCTTCTCTATCGCTTTGCATTAATTCTCTTAAAATTACACTAACATATATATATATATATATATATATATATATATATATATATATATATATATATATATATATATATATATCTCCCTTTAATCTTAAATATGCCTAATTTTTATTTTTATTTTCACTTTGGGCATTGTATTTTTAATTTTTTTAATTAGAGGATTAAATTTATAATTTTTTTTATTGATAGTGTCACTTCAGAAAATTGATGGCATGACAGCGACACGTGAGGGAAAAAAGTACTTATGTGTAATATTGAGTCTCATTTTAATATTTATTCAATAAAATTTTTATACCAAAAAGGGTAAATTATTTTATTCAATTCAATTTCTTCTATTTTATAACTTATTATAGTGTTGATCTCCATACCTTTAATTTAGTACTTTTACAATTAACGTGAGCAATCATAGACTATGAAAATTTAAGGATTAACTATAACTCATCAAAACTTCTTCGAGCAATCATGAATTACGAAAAACTCATATCTTAATAATAATTTATCAAACCTCTTAATTAATTTAAAATCACATAAGAACTATAAAACGAAGGTATTTCAATAAAGAAACATGAAGGTGAAATCAATTAAGCATAAAAAATAGAAGAAATAAAAAATATTATTATGAATAATTATTTAATTTCATCTTCATCCTAGATATAAAAAATTAACTAGACATGAAAATAAATAAACCAACTAAAATAAAGAAGAGAAGAAAATTAAAAATAAATAAGAAAACTCCATTTAATTAAGGATGTGACGAATCGAATTTTCAGAAAATATTAAAATAAGAATTTAAATATATAAAATTCTTATTATGTGATGTGTTATATGTGCTATGCGATGGTTTGTGAATAATAAATATATATTTATTATATGTAACTAGTTGTGAAAACAAATTTGAAGAAAGAAAAAGAAATAATGGAATAAATTATGTTCTTATATATATATATATATATATATATATATATATATATCTGTTTTCATAAATATATACAATAAATTGTGGAGGAGCAATTTATTAAAGAAAAAAAATGATATATAATAAATATCTACCCGTTAAAATAAATTATGGGAAACACAATTTATTAAAGGGTATAAAATATATACTAGTTGATATATATATTACGTGTACAAGTGCTGAGAATGTCTTACAAAGCTTTAATAATTAGTGGTGTGTGTGCTGAGTATGCTTAACTTAAGCAGGAGGTGTAAAGTTAATACATAATTGAGTGCCACCTAGATAAAAAAAATCGTGAGTGGAGAGAACCTGGAAATAAAACTTCAATTCAACTCAGTTTTTCTAATTTTAATAAGAACTCTTTGGTCTCTCTAAAGCTAAG
Organism: Panax notoginseng; assembly: GCA_016801055.1. Classification (NCBI taxonomy): domain Eukaryota; kingdom Viridiplantae; phylum Streptophyta; class Magnoliopsida; order Apiales; family Araliaceae; genus Panax; species Panax notoginseng. The sequence continues at coordinate 161,013,191 of CM029012.1, read as the reverse complement.
TTGAGTGTTCATAAATTTTCGCAAAACTTCACCCGAAAAGCTAGAGAAACAAGTAGAAATTTTCGAAGTGAGTTTGAACTGAGGAAGTTTTGGAACAAATCCTGTCATGAAAAAGACCAAGTCAAGTCATGACAAGAAATTTCATTATAAGGTATTCTTAATCTTAACTCTAGATATGGGTTTATTTCTAGTTGAAATTAATGTTTAGGTAAAATACTCCTTTCTATTTAATTCAAACAAGTGTTAGAATTTATTTATTAAATTTTAGAATTTGGTTGTGGGAAGTTGAAATTAAATGGAACCATGGAGAGTTTAGGTGTTATAAGGATGGATTGGAGTATGAAGATGGATTTTTATGTTTTGAATTCATTAAAACTCTTAGATTTCTAACGTGCATGTTTGGTATTTGTAAAAATATCTAAATGAAAACAATTAGTTAAAACTTAGAAATTAGTGATCAGGACAGTTATGGATAAAGGCAGAGAATTTGATGGGTTTTATATAGTAATTGGCGTTGCTCTTCAACATTGAATAACGTAGCATTGCAAGATTCTGTTTCTACAATTACATTAATTAACTCTTCTTTATGTACTCCATTCGTCTCTTAATATAGGTCGTTTTAGAGTTGTTCACAAGTATTAAAAAAATAATTGTAAAACATTAAATATACTATCAATTATCTATATTGCCCTTGTATTGAAAAAAGAGTGTTATTTATTGGTCAAAAAATAGTGAGAGAATCAAAGTTATATTTAATACTTAGGGTAATATGGAAAATTAAGCAATTAATGTTTACTTGAAATTCTCAAACGACTTATATTTAAGAATAAAAATATTTATTTAAAACGACTTACATTAAAGAACGGAAGGAGTACCATGCAACAAATTTATGTCTTAGAGGATGGAAAATTGGTTGAATTATTATTGGCACCTGTGAAAGACAAAGTGCAGTGTGATAGGTGTATATTTAGGAGTAGTCACAAAGCTAGTTCCTCGCATGGGTGGTGAATTTGTAAATATTGCAAGTTAGCTGTGTATTGAGTTATTCCATATACAACAGGATGAAACATATGAGAAATTTATAATATATAAAGAATTTTAACTTTTAAGAATACTAGCTTTACTCAAATATATTGTCCCAATACAAGAACTAATTAGACTTAGATGCACACGTAGAAGGATGTTATTTGTTATTCAAAACTTTGTTTTGTACTTTGTAGATGAGTCTATTAATATGTTGTCTTATCTTCTATTAATATGTTGTCTTATCTTCTTAGGATTTCTCATTTAGGCCTAATCCTACTCCCTTTCCCTCCCACAGAATGATCTGCAGCCTACATGCATCATGTTCCTTAATTATTATCAATAAGAAAAAAAAGGAAAAGAGATATATATTTCTCTAAAGATGGGCAACATATTCATGTCTTTGGTCTGCACTCTGCATGCTTTATTTGACTTAACGGATTTGGTTGATTTAGTATCTTGATGAATTTCTTGGTGTATTTTTTAATGAAATTTACGTTTAAAAATGGCTTGCATTTTTACAACGGGTGAATACAGCTATAATTGGGCTGAAGAGATACAAATAGGGTTATACGACGAATGAAAGCATATAAATTATGTTAACTGACGAGCAAGGTTACATATCAGATATTTGATTAGCATAAAACAACAAACATATAGCGATAAATGCAAACCGAGACAAGCCTTCCAATTCCTACGTGTTATTTGAATTTGACTTGGTTATATGTAATCATTGCTAAAATGTTAATGAAATTTACATGGGTATGTTGAGTTGTATATCATACATTATGAATTGTGAAAGTTAAAGTATAACTATGTCTGATTGAGATATGGAACTCAATCTATACGTGCTATGTGATGCATGATCAAAACTACTAGATTTGTTGAGCAGTCGAGTTCAATTTTACAAAAAAAAACTTTTTGCAGGTTAGCAATATACAACGCTATGGTGCTTGCTATCTGGATGATATGAATAGAAGACATGCGAATGATAACATTTTTTTGAATTAGAAATTGTATAGAACTATATGGGGAGTTTTATTATTTGTAACTGGTGGTTACATATAGTTTGATATTTTTAATGAATAAAGAATGTTCGATTTTAAATGAGAATATATTGTGGTAATTGTCTTGTAAATAATGTTAAATATATAATTAAGCAGAATTGTAATTACTCTGCTAAAAAGAAGTCATAAAATAATTATAACTCTAATGTCTATAATTATAAAGGTTGCGATTCAGGGAACGAAAGGAATTAAAGACAGAAAGAAAAATTTTAATTATCCTCATTTTTAGCTCTTATTTCATCTAAGAATGAAGTAAAACCAAATCAAGATGGTATCTAATACACAAAGTTAGGAACAGAAAGAGTTCCGATTTTGGGTTCGTTACAAATGATCATTCAACGAATGTACAATGAAGAAGTAATTTAATCTACTTCTAACATAAACAAATACAAAATACTCTGCTAGCTCTCTCCTCTCTTCTCTAAAGCAAGAGAATTAATTATTTATATGAAAAATAAATTTGTGCCGTAATTTAGATTCATTGAAGTTGGTCTCTTTTGTATCTTTTATTCTCTTCTTTCGTTCTTGGGTTCAATCTCTATATAGTAATCTTCCAAGAGTCCTTTTCCATCTTTAAAAATTGAAACAATTATTTTTTACTTATTCACCAAGGTAAATAATGTAATTCTACAAAAATAAAATAAAATGTAGTATTAGTTTAATTGTAACGACCCCAAAATAGGTCCACTCCACCCAACCCATTCTGAGTCGTCAAATACATGGTACAGAAAACAACTACAACTTTATTACAACAATTGTCGTGCAAAATACAACAACACATATGCTGTGAGTTTGGATACAAATATATACCAAATGTGACTCATGTTCCAACCGTGGACATCTCCTCACAATAACACCTTACATAAAGGTATAGTCAAAAACTGTTTTAGAAATTAGAATCTTTGGGAAGTGCTCAAGAAAACCTTCGTACATGGGAGGCCATGCGTCTAGGTTATGATAGATATCATATGGCCACAGAATTATTCTTGGTTGACCCAATAGACCCCAAAGAAAAACGAGAAGATTACTATCATATTCTTCCCAATGGTGAGTCTTCTCTTGACTTATCATTATCTCCACTGTCTCAAATTGAGAATTATACTTCAAACAAACACCAAGATTATATAGGTAGTGCTCATAGATATACTCAGCAAGTGGATGAGCACAACCCTGTCTTATGATGACATGAGGTTGTATGTCATTAGACATCTTGTATAATAGTGACAAAACACCCTTCCAACGTTGGGTTCGCCTCACCCTATTTTCTTCACCAAATATAACTACTAAATGATGACCACCGTTCTATTCCCTTGTTACCCCCGCTCGACCCAGCTACACTCTTATTACCTGAAAGGAATTGTGAAGCAAAAGGGTGAGCACAACTAGCTCAGTAAAGAATATCATGACTAAAGATAATTCAATTATCAATAGCCTTCATCAACAATAAATTAGATATTTAGAATATATGGTAGAAGATAAAAATTTTCAACCATAGTTGCAGCGGAACGAGCAATCCATTAGAAGAGTCAAATAGACTATAAAGTCTATTATCTTCTCCATGTTAAAAATCCACCAACAATATTTTATCCATGTAACATCACTCAACAGTTCCTTTCCACAATCATATGAATAACTCATAATCATAATTGTGACTATAAATTTTTCTTCGCACCCAGGACGAAGAATATTTTCATCACCTGTCTTTACCTGAAACATCAAAGATCATGGTTATACCAAATCACAGTTCCTGTTTATAATCATACTAAAAAAATCCATCTTTGCACTACGGGCCAAAGATATTCATCAACAAACCATCTTTGCACTACGGGCCAAAGATATTCAACAACAGTTCATCTTTGCACTACAGGCCAAAGATATTCATCAACAGGCCATCTTTGCACTACATGCCAAAGATATTCATCAACAATTCATATTTGCACTACAGGCCAAATATATTCATATCTCAAAGAAATATATAATCATTTCAGAATTTATATAAACAATAATTATAACCATGTTGATCAATTCACCTTTGCACTTAAGCTTAAGATATTCAATTATAAATTCAATGGTCATGATCATACCAGTCACAATTCAACTTTGCACTACAGGCCAAAGAGAACCCTAGTCATGATCATACCAATAATCTACCCATCTTTACACTCCAGTGAAAGAGAATTTTAACATCAGGGTTATAAAAATGTTATATATGATGATAAAAATAATATGATCAACATATAGTTTTAATCTCAAGAGTAATATTCGTAACTCATGAATAGTAATCCCGACACAAAAGATATAAATTCTACAATAAAATTCATACCAATATTTCGGTATAATGATATTGAAAGAATAACATTACTTAAATTTATAAACAATTTATTTTAATTGTTTACACTTTACTAATTAATGCATTTAATCATCATAAAATGCCAACTCTTACAATTTCATCATCAATAACCAAAACCCTCATCAAAAATCTGCATATACCTCATATAGGATTCTCAAGCCATAAAATCCTATTTTCCAATTTTCTTTCTTCACAAAACATATTTAATTCATTTACTCATAGCTAGACCATTTTCATAAAAAATACCAAATCAGTTCCAAAAATATTTCTTTTCTGGGATTTAGCATAATATAGTCCCATAGTGAACATATATTTTTCTCAGAATTTTTAAAAGTCATTTACTATTTTTCATATGGCCAAAATAGCCGAATATTTAGACATTTATCAAAAATTGTACCTTTGTCTAAAAATTCTGAAATTTACAGAGTATACTTCTATCATATACATGTACTCTCAATAAAAATTTCATCAATTTTGGAGTTAACCACAAGGAATTATAAGCTGTTACTTCTAAAATAGTCTTTTCTCATAAAATTCATAACTCTCAATCTATACATCCAAAAATCACCATTTTTGGACACAATCAAGAAAACTCATCAAAATATCATTTCAAATTTTTCCAGAATTTTTGAAGATCAGAAAAATTACGAAACTGAAAATCATAACAACCCTTAAAATCCCTTAATATCCCTTACAATCCCTTACCTCAAAAGAGCAGTACTTCTGACTGGAATGCAAAGCCGAAGGAAACTTGCACTGAATGGCAACTCTCAAAGTATCTAAATACTCACAAAATATGCTTCATAATATAGAGAGAGAAAGAGAGAAAGCTTATGTTTCTGGTGTGATTTTCAATTCTAACTTAGCCCTCTATTTATAGGAAAATTTTGGTAGGTTTGACCTGCAACCTGATGGCTTTACCTGCTACTATTCCCACCCACCACATTTGAAATATAATTCAGCACATTTCTTCACCAACCACAAGTGGGGCCCACCAATTCTAGAATTTTCCACCAAAATGATAAACTCCGAAAATTCAACAATTTCTGAACCAGTCATCTCGTAAAATTCATAACAAATCATACGTTCATTTTTAACGGTTCAAAATTTGTGGACATATACTCAACTTATATATGTATAACATATCCAAAAATTACCACGATCCAACGGTCGGATTAAAAATTATAACCCTCGCAAAATATCTCAAAAACCCTGATTTTTAATACCTCCATTCCGACAAAAATACGGATAAAAATCTCAACATTAACTCCTTCATTTTTTAACCACAAAAATATATCCCTCATTTATATCCCCATAAAATAAATATTTTCTTATCATATGAATCAATAATTAATTATTCACAAATAATATTACAGAATCACATTTATGACAACCAGGCCATTCCCAGGAAAGAGGGGGCTTTCCAATAAGAATTTTTCCTTACTGGCGCGCAATTAGATGACCAAACCTCTCCTTAGACAGAACTTTCTAGACATTGTCAATAATGTTATCTAATAATATTATTCAAATAATATGAATTATTGATCTGATAATGGGAAATACTGTGCAGTGACAATTATTGAACAACAATAATATAAAATTTCAACGTAGCAATTATTGAATCAATAAAATAAAATATTGAACAGTAATTACTGTAACAATTATTGAGTAGTGCCTTCTTACGTAAGAATCAATAATTTCAAAAATACTATGCAATACCGTGTGCTACTGTGCAATAACGCGTATTACTGTATTTTAACCACCGGATATTCCAACAGTGTTAACGGTAACAACTACGCCGTTATTTGTAAAAACTTAAATTTGTCATTTTCTTCACCCGACAGTTATTCTGTTATGGGGCCCACAAATAGCTGCGCCGTCGTACGAATATTCCCCGACAGAAAGAATATTCCACGACCAAACGAATATTCCCCGACAACAATGATTATTTTATAACCACTTGCTTATTTTGAAAAAAAATCATATTTCACCCTTAACTTTAACATTTATCAATTTAACCATTTACTGAATAGTAATTATAAGAAAAATTGAATACTTTTATTTCATAAAATTCGGGGTCTTACAATCTCCCCTCCTTATGAAATTTCGTCCTCGAAATTTACGTACCTGGTATTTCAAAGAATTGAGAATACATTCTTTTCATTTCAGATTCCATCTTCCCTGTCATCATAATTTCTCCATTGCTCATCTCCTGTATTTTAAATATCATTCTAGAATACAGCTTCAAAACAAGGGTTAATTTAACAAATTAACATATCACATAATATCCCGATATTATGACTGATCAACAAATAAGCTTAGGTAGGACACACTAGCGAAGGATTTACTCATCTCTCCCCTCCTAGTTATATTCCCCGATCTCCGTCAGAGACCATATCCCTAAGCTCTGATACCAAATGTAACTCTGGACACCAACCTATGTCAGCACCTTACATTGATACCTATCAGTTTGCCACCGCAGAACGGCGTCCCCTACGGAGAGTCTGGCTTCGGTGCATCCCCCATCAACAGGAAGTCACCAGCGAGAGGTTCGGGGCTCTTTACTTATAGCTCTGATACCAAATGTAACGACCCCAAAATAGGTCCATTCCATCCAACCCATTCTGAGTCGTCAAATACATGGTACAGAAAACAACTACAACTTTATTACAACAATTGTCGTGCAAAATACAACAAACACATATGCTGTGAGTTTGGATACAAATATATACCAAATGTGACTCATGTTCCAACCGTGGACATCTCCTCACAATAACACCTTACATAAAGGTATAGTCAAAAACTGTTTTAGAAATTAGAATCTTTGGGAAGTGCTCAAGGAAACCTTCGTACATGGGAGGCCATGCGTCTAGGTTATGATAGATATCATATGGCCACAGAATTATTCTTGGTTGACCCAATAGACCCCAAAGAAAAACGAGAAGATTACTATCATATTCTTCCCAATGGTGAGTCTTCTCTTGACTTATCATTATCTCCACTGTCTCAAATTGAGAATTATACTTCAAACAAACACCAAGATTATATAGGTAGTGCTCATAGATATACTCAGCAAGTGGATGAGCACAACCCTGTCTTATGATGACACGAGGTTGTATGTCATTAGACATCTTGTATAATAGTGACAAAACACCCTTCCAACGTTGGGTTCGCCTCACCCTATTTTCTTCACCAAATATAACTACTAAATGATGACCACCGTTCTATTCCCTTGTTACCCCCGCTCGACCCAGCTACACTCTTATTACCTGAAAGGAATTGTGAAGCAAAAGGGTGAGCACAACTAGCTCAGTAAAGAATATCATGACTAAAGATAATTCAATTATCAATAGCCTTCATCAACAATAAATTAGATATTTAGAATATATGGTAGAAGATAAAAATTTTCAACCATAGTTGCAGCGGAACGAGCAATCCATTAGAAGAGTCAAATAGACTATAAAGTCTATTATCTTCTCCATGTTAAAAATCCACCAACAATATTTTATCCATGTAACATCACTCAACAGTTCCTTTCCACAATCATATGAATAACTCATAATCATAATTGTGACTATAAATTTTTCTTCGCACCCAGGACGAAGAATATTTTCATCACCTGTCTTTACCTGAAACATCAAAGATCATGGTTATACCAAATCACAGTTCCTGTTTATAATCATACTAAAAAAATCCATCTTTGCACTACGGGCCAAAGATATTCATCAACAAACCATCTTTGCACTACGGGCCAAAGATATTCAACAACAGTTCATCTTTGCACTACAGGCCAAAGATATTCATCAACAGGCCATCTTTGCACTACATGCCAAAGATATTCATCAACAATTCATATTTGCACTACATGCCAAATATATTCATATCTCAAAGAAATATATAATCATTTCAGAATTTATATAAACAATAATTATAACCATGTTGATCAATTCACCTTTGCACTTAAGCTTAAGATATTCAATTATAAATTCAATGGTCATGATCATACCAGTCACAATTCAACTTTGCACTACAGGCCAAAGAGAACCCTAGTCATGATCATACCAATAATCTACCCATCTTTACACTCCAGTGAAAGAGAATTTTAACATCAGGGTTATAAAAATGTTATATATGATGATAAAAATAATATGATCAACATATAGTTTTAATCTCAAGAGTAATATTCGTAACTCATGAATAGTAATTCCGACACAAAAGATACAAATTCTACAATAAAATTCATACCAATATTTCGGTATAATGATATTGAAAGAATAACATTACTTAAATTTATAAACAATTTATTTTAATTGTTTACACTTTACTAATTAATGCATTTAATCATCATAAAATGCCAACTCTTACAATTTCATCATCAATAACCAAAACCCTCATCAAAAATCTGCATATACCTCATATAGGATTCTCAAGCCATAAAATCCTATTTTCCAATTTTCTTTCTTCACAAAACATATTTAATTCATTTACTCATAGCTAGACCATTTTCATAAAAAATACCAAATCAGTTCCAAAAATATTTCTTTTCTGGGATTTAGCATAATATAGTCCCATAGTGAACATATATTTTTCTCAGAATTTTTAAAAGTCATTTACTATTTTTCATATGGCCAAAATAGCCGAATATTTAGACATTTATCAAAAATTGTACCTTTGTCTAAAAATTCTGAAATTTACAGAGTATACTTCTATCATATACATGTACTCTCAATAAAAATTTCATCAATTTTGGAGTTAACCACAAGGAATTATAAGCTGTTACTTCTAAAATAGTCTTTTCTCATAAAATTCATAACTCTCAATCTATACATCCAAAAATCACCATTTTTGGACACAATCAAGAAAACTCATCAAAATATCATTTCAAATTTTTCCAGAATTTTTGAAGATCAGAAAAATTACGAAACTGAAAATCATAACAACCCTTAAAATCCCTTAATATCCCTTACAATCCCTTACCTCAAAAGAGCAGTACTTCTGACTGGAATGCAAAGCCGAAGGAAACTTGCACTGAATGGCAACTCTCAAAGTATCTAAATACTCACAAAATATGCTTCATAATATAGAGAGAGAAAGAGAGAAAGCTTATGTTTCTGGTGTGATTTTCAATTCTAACTTAGCCCTCTATTTATAGGAAAATTTTGGTAGGTTTGACCTGCAACCTGATGGCTTTACCTGCTACTATTCCCACCCACCACATTTGAAATATAATTCAGCACATTTCTTCACCAACCACAAGTGGGGCCCACCAATTCTAGAATTTTCCACCAAAATGATAAACTCCGAAAATTCAACAATTTCTGAACCAGTCATCTCGTAAAATTCATAACAAATCATACGTTCATTTTTAACGGTTCAAAATTTGTGGACATATACTCAACTTATATATGTATAACATATCCAAAAATTACCACGATCCAACGGTCGGATTAAAAATTATAACCCTCGCAAAATATCTCAAAAACCCTGATTTTTAATACCTCCATTCCGACAAAAATACGGATAAAAATCTCAACATTAACTCCTTCATTTTTTAACCACAAAAATATATCCCTCATTTATATCCCCATAAAATAAATATTTTCTTATCATATGAATCAATAATTAATTATTCACAAATAATATTACAGAATCACATTTATGACAACCAGGCCATTCCCAGGAAAGAGGGGGCTTTCCAATAAGAATTTCTCCTTACTGGCGCGCAATTAGATGACCAAACCTCTCCTTAGACAGAACTTTCTAGACATTGTCAATAATGTTATCTAATAATATTATTCAAATAATATGAATTATTGATCTGATAATGGGAAATACTGTGCAGTGACAATTATTGAACAACAATAATATAAAATTTCAACGTAGCAATTATTGAATCAATAAAATAAAATATTGAACAGTAATTACTGTAACAATTATTGAGTAGTGCCTTCTTACGTAAGAATCAATAATTTCAAAAATACTATGCAATACCGTGTGCTACTGTGCAATAACGCGTATTACTGTATTTTAACCACCGGATATTCCAACAGTGTTAACGGTAACAACTACGCCGTTATTTGTAAAAACTTAAATTTGTCATTTTCTTCACCCGACAGTTATTCTGTTATGGGGCCCACAAATAGCTGCGCCGTCGTACGAATATTCCCCGACAGAAAGAATATTCCACGACCAAACGAATATTCCCCGACAACAATGATTATTTTATAACCACTTGCTTATTTTGAAAAAAAATCATATTTCACCCTTAACTTTAACATTTATCAATTTAACAATTTACTGAATAGTAATTATAAGAAAAATTGAATACTTTTATTTCATAAAATTCGGGGTCTTACATTAATAAACTAATATAATTAAAAAAATAAAATTAGGGATAATAAAATGTATGAATTATGTGTCTATCATAATGTATTAAGTTTACTTTTAAAAAATTAATAATGGTCTTATATATATTTATTCTTTTTGGTAAAAAAAATTAATAGAATAAATGTTAAAATGAGACTCAATATTACACATAAGCATTTTTTAGTTACATGTCGCTACCATATCATCAATTTCTGACGTTGTACTATCAATTAGATGTAATAAAAGAAATAAAAGTTTAATCCCTAATTAAAAAAAATTGAGAAGACAATCTCCAAAGTGAAAAAAATTAAGAGTTTAATTCCTTAATTAAAAAAATTGAGAAGACAATCTCCAAAGTGAAAAAAAATAAAAAAATTCATGATATTAATTCATATTTAAGCCTAATTTTAATATCTTCTTATTTTCCATATACTTTATCACTCACGGCCCTACTTGTTTTTAAAAGAATCATCAAAACGACGTAATTTTAATAAATGTATTCTATTTAAGAGATGTATGTTATTTAAGAAGTATGCTTTAGATACGTTCTATATATATATATATATATATATATATATATATATATATATATATATATATATATATATATATATTAAATCTGTATAAATATTATTAATATATTTTTATTTTTTATTTGCTCTTCAAATATTTATGTTTAGCTAAGTACATGATAATAAAAAATTATAATAAATTAAGGAAATTGTATCATTTTATATTACTATTGATAAAAAGAAAATTCTTTTTCTAAAATAATTAATTATTTTTCAAAGTTTCAATAAAAGCATCTTAGATAAATTTTGAGTGTCAAAACAACTTACCCTCTCTACACTAAATTAAGTTTAGTGTAAAAATTATTTGTTATTTAGGTGGTTTAATTAAGTGTTTCTCTTAATTATTTTATTGCAAAAGATGTACTAATTTTTTTCGGGTGGAATCTAGCTAACCTTAAAAGATTATATTGAATAGAGAAAATGATATATTTTGACATTTTATGTATCGTACTTATTTGTTGCAAGTTATATGAATAATTATTAGTAATAATTTTTTTAAATCAAAAGTATTATGCTGAATCAATTTTATATATAGTTTTATCAAATTTCATAATTTATTATAATTTTTATTATCACGTACTTAGCTAAACATATAAATATTTGGTTATAATTGAGATCTATTAATCCTAAGTCTCGTTTATTTTTAAAAATAGACTTGAGACTATTAGTTCCGGATAATAAAATGATTTGGAAGGGGATGTCTAACTAGGTATTATAAACTCTACTAATTGGAATTAAAAATTTGTGGACAAAATTAACTTTTAACTTTGTTTAAAAAAATCGATGTATATAATCCTTTCTATTTATACTTATACTAATGAGTATGATATATTCATTATCAGTATTAAATGTATGATAGTTAAAACGATAAGTTTTTATCCAATTTTTTAAATAATATTGAACAAAACAAACATAACATGAGATTATTTTAAATTATTTCATGAATAATCTTATAAAAAATAAACATATTATTAGGACTATTTAATCAAAAAAATAATAGTCTTAAAATTATAATTCACGAGAATATAATTTCGAGATTATAATTTTTACAAATAAACATCACCAACATGCCAACACGTAGTCAATAATTGTGAGTTGATTCACTCGCAAATATATACACCTTTTCGCCGACTAGATTTGGTGGAGCAAATATTATCTTTGCAATTGAATTGTCTTTCTTAAACACTTTTCTAAGTGCAGAACTAAAAGTCGTTATCTCTGAGAGTAGCATAAAAAATTAATTCTGGCTTTTTACGAGTAATTAATCTACTACAAAGCAAAGCCTTCGTAGCTAAGTAACAAACATTAATTAGGAAGATATTTTTCTGAGTAAATATAGCTGGAAGAGGGTTCATGGCTAATAAAATTTACTACTACCTTTGTCACACTAAAAAAAATTCTTATTTGATTTTGATTCCAATTAATTTGTAAAATTTTAGAATTTAAATTGTGGTTTATTTTAATTTTTAAAATAATTATTTTAAAATACTAATAGTTTCTAAATATGTTGCAATAAATTCTCATCATTTCAAAATTTCAAACTTTCTATGCCAAATTAAGCTATGCTCAGCAGTGAACTCGGCACAATTTCAAGTAACGAAACAAATCAATTGTATCATTAAGCAGGAATCTTCGTTTAAATTCGAAGAATATTGGCGGTTTCTTAGTCATTAATTGCAATAAGCAAATAAAAGATATATTTAAGATTAAAAAAAAAGATTATTGGTAGACGAAATAACCTAAACATCACTAAGCATTGCATATACCCTGTGTAACCCGTTACAAAACATTTTAAAATGGCAAGTTTTAAGTAAAGTTTAATGTTAGAGAGTTGGTATCAAAGGAAATGAGTATTATTTATGGGAAAAAGAAACTTAAGCTTAAACTAGCAAAGTACATTAAACGACTTCTCTCCTTTATTTCTCATATAAGAATTAAGCAATTAATTAGACAGAATAATTTGGAAAGTTGTTTGATCTATACAGGAAACATTCCTAGATACATAAGAGTGTCTGATGTAACACCCCGGCTAACGTCGAAATATAGGGGAAACTTTTTATATATATATATTTAAAGAATTAAATTATTAACAATAGAACATTCGGTTATAACATTTTGAGTGAATATGTGGTTGACTATGATGACCCAAAATAGAGTTAATAGTTTAAGACCTTATTTGGATGAATTTAATGTCATTCGGATATGAGATTAATTTGACGCTATGACCTCTTAGATGAGTTTGTGGTGGACTAAGTATACCTAATAAAAAAATATTATTATGCTAGTAGTATAAAGTCGATGTTTTGATGAATTTGATACGGTTCGAACTTAAAATCTGATTCAAAATTGTTTCCGATTTGGCTCGGGTTTGTTACATTTGAGATCTAACAAGGTTTTTGAATTGCCTTTCTCTGTACCGGGCCCTTACCAAATAGTAGAATCAGACTACCCACCCACGCACCCACCCACCCACCAGAAAGAGAAGAAATGTTTTCGTTGGCATCTGGGAAAGAGAGAGAGAGAGAGAGAGACCCCTTTGGCTTTAGTAAAAGCCGAGCGCTGATATCCTTTATTTCTTTGTTTGTTTGAATGGATAGGCCCGGTCACCATGACACCATCAATCAACAATTTCACTTCTACGTATACCTCCTCTTTTTCTTTCTGTTATGGAGTAGGTATGCATGAAAGTAAGGGAAATATCAATGATCAACTAATTCCTACAATACTTTAATTTTCCTCTTGATCTTCTGTCTATGTATGTATAGATACATTTTCCATTACTCGATCGATCATTCCATAACTGAAAATGCAGCGACCACCACATGACGTACGTAAAATTCTCTTCTCCCTCTTAATTGGATCTCTCGCTCATCATCACTTTTGATCAAATCATATCATCAAATCCCTAAAAACCAAACTATACCCACATAAAAGATCATTCACTCTCTCTCTCTCTCTCTATATATATATGTTCCTATTCCACAGTTGACGTTAGCTCAGAGTACTATTCCAATTAACATATATGGGGCCGTCCATTGAATGATCTAAGGCTGCGATTGAATAAATCTTGGGACTGCACGCATATCCTACCTACGGATAGTGCAACTATTATTAGCAGCTTAATAGTTAATATTTTTGTTGATTCTTTCAAAATGTGTTTAATTAGAGACATATGTCCTTTATCAAAATCTATTACTTCTGCACTTATTAATTGGGTTTTGCTATGTATTGCGACCGTATATGAATGACGAATTAACTTATCGATTTATGGAATTTTCATAGAAATTATAAAAGAGCCTCAGTTATTACATATATTTTCAAAAAAAAATTATTAATATTAATTCACGTAACTGATAATTAAAAAATCGACCTAAACTTTTGCAATATATATTATTTTTCAATAAATTTTAGTGTCTAATATCTTTTAATTAAAACGAATTTAGTGACATTCATTATGGATCATTTCCATCCACAAAACTAATGTACCTGAACTGAATCCCCTTGGTATTATTATCTATGTAGAGTGTATTGCAAAGTATTTTAGGAGTCGAACTCCATCTTTTGAACACTGAAATAAAAATGGGCCAACAGACCCATTATAACACTAAATAGGTTGTACTCCTTTTGAATGATAATGGCCCATACAAGTATTTATCATTTTTCTGATTTATTTTTGTATAGAAACAAATTACTGTTATCTACATTATAAAATTTTTCCAAGTAAATATCATTTTTCTTAGTTTCCAAATATAAGTATTATTTAGGCTTTTCTTAAATCAATTTTTAAATATAAAGTTAGTGATATGAATTCATATAATTTGTAGACAATACAATTAATACAACTAGTTACAAGTGTTTTTTTTCTTCTTAAAAATGTGAGCATTGAATTTGAAGTAAATAAATAAATAAATTGGGGAGGATAGGATAGGATAGGATGATCCAATTGGTCATGAAATTTAATTTAAATGTGGTTAGGCGTAGCGTAGCTTTCATTCACTCAACAGCTTCGTGTAGCTATCCCAATTCCCATCCCAATAAGTCACATGCTTAGAAACGTCTTTGGATGGTAGGGTACCGACCGTGGAAGCGTCTTAATTTCTTTGTCCACCCACCCAACTAAAACTGGATGATATACTATTATTAGTTGTATCCCGTAATTTCGGCACTATATGGACGGTGGGATTTATTCTAAACTTTGAACGGCCTAGATAATTTATTAAGATGAGCGGAAAATTCAAAATCAATTGTATTTTATTAGATAAATTTTACTATTACTACTACTATTCAAATTTCAAACTATAAAACATAAACATTTCCAAGACACATTTGAGGCTATTGTTTTTTTTTTTTTAATGTTAGTTTTTGACTGAACCCATTTTATTTGGCCAAGGACAATGTTCTAACCTAAGACTTCCAGTTTTGCAGGAGGCATAATCCACCTGCTGAGCTAAACTCAAACTTTGGTGTAACTAATCACTTCTATTATTAGTAAAAACCTCTATCAACTATGTATGACCTGACTTGGCCTCGCTCATTTTTAAATTTAGAATAAAATATAATATTACTTTTTTTGAACTAAAACAAACGGACCTACGAAATGCCAAGGAAATTTAATATTTGTAAAAGAAATATTATCTTAATCAAGATAAATACGAATATTTTTACATGGCAGATTAATATTTTTGACAAGATTATGCTCATATATTTAATATAAATAATAAATATGACTCGCACTCAATGTATAATAGTTAATTTATTAAATTTTTTGTGTAAAAATATCAATAAATTTAACTTTTTGATCAAGATTTATATTTCCTTTTTTTATTTTTATTTTTAAATGAAATCAATTTTGACAAAAGGAAAGCCCACGTCAGTATCTCATCCACTTCTCCAAATAGATAGATTTGTACTTGTACCACATCACTAGTCAAAATACATTACACGTATAGTTGAAAACATGAGTGGTTTAAGCAAGCTCGGCAAAGCTCTCGCCCTTGTTTTTGTTGTTTCACTCATCGCCCTTCTATCCGAGCTCCTCTACGTCCTCTGCCGCCGCCGCCTTTTTCTCCGTCAGGATCACCCCGAATTAACTGCCAAGGACGATCTTCGCTACTTCTTCTGCTTGAAAACTCACTCTCGGGTTGAACCAGCCGGAGCTGCTCGGGTCAGGGGGTCAGATGGGTCATCGGTGGATGATCGGATGGAGGTGATTGATTTGTTTAAGTTGAGAGAAATGTACGGACCCTCGAGGGTTTTGTTTACGATAAAGGAGGAAGAGGAGAGAGAAGATTTTGATTCCGAAAAGTCGTTATCATCGGCTACGAACAGGGCGAGAACCAGGAATTTGAGCGACAGTTTTGAGGACACCGGAGTTTCGCCGGAGTTGGTGTTGACGATTGATGTGGCGGAGGACGATATTGAAGCGACGCCGTTCTCAACGCCTTGTGCTTCACCCTTGTATTTCACTCCCACGGCTTCTCCGGTTCACGAGATATTGGGAGGTGGAGTTTACGCTGACAAAACGGCGTCGTAGTAGGATGGAGTAGGTCGAATAGATATGTTATTAGGCCGTTGAAAGTGTTGGCCGGAGGGCAGTGGCGTTGCCGCCTGCCAATATATGTTTTGGCTTAATTTGATGGCCGTCAGTTTATCTAATCGGAGTTCAATTACGGTGTTCCATACCCTCGCTCTCACACTGCTCGTAGTACCGTCACATTTAATATATTCACATGTATTTACGGTTAATTTTATAAATAAGTAAAGATTAATGACAAATACTAGAGGATGAGACAATATATTTGGATGTATAAGGTCTACCACTTTGACGTTTACCTTATTAGTAAAATTACTAGTTATTTTAGTGTGAAATTGAACACATTGACATATAAAGTTATTTTAAGATTTAGCAGTTTAAATTTTTGAATTAACAATTATATTAAGAAGGACTTTGTTACCGAACCAGGCCTCCCAAAACATTGTTAATAAAATGAGTGTACTTTATTTGGAATCCATAAACTCATGATGAATGCAATAAACTTATTTTTTTTTCCTTCTGAATGAACAAAATATATCTCCATTGATTCATATGCAAAAAACATATTTGAAATTGTATTATTTATCTTAATTTATGATTACTTTGAACTATATAATCCTTTGATGAGGAACTATTAGTCCTATAAAATTATTTGATAGTTTAAAATGTGGAGGACTATTAATCTTATCATGAATTATATAAACCCTCATAAATAATTTTTGGAATGGCAAAAAATAATTCATATGACTTAATATTCCATCACACGATAAAATAGTCCGAAATAATATTAAATTAAGACAAATATTTCATTCTCAAGTATATTTTTTAGAAATAAACATAGCATAAATGTTGAGTGGATGGGGGAGATTTAATAGTAGTAGATATTCTGAAATCTTTACGGTTGTAGGATAAAATAAAAAGCAGACCTAATTCATTATTTTTGGGGTCCTTAACACTAATATACAATAATTAGAAAGTAATTATAAAAATAAAACATACACAAAATAATTACAAAAATAACGCAATTCATATTAATAAGGAAACCTAAAATTAAGGAGAAATATCTGCCATAACTAATCATTCAAATTCAAATATCTGGGATCTAACCACAAAAACAAATTCAAATATTCAAATTCAAATTTTATAGGAAAGACTGCACGAATTTTGTACTTTGCAGGAGGTGGCGGAGGCAAATTTCAGAGGAGGTGGAAGCTTTGGAGGAGGTGGTAATGGTGGCTTCAGAGGCGGCGGTGATGACTATGGAGGAGGTAACAATGGCGGTGGTGGCTGAGATGGCAGTGGTGGCTCAAGTGGTGGTTACAGAGACGGTGGAGGTGGAGGCTGGGGCGGTAGTGGCGGGAGCAACCATTTTCTGGTAGTAAAAGGAAATTCTCAAGATACTGCAGAGGAGAAGATCGTTAGTAATGTCATGGTAACCAAATTTTTATAACAAGATAACCAAAACTTTTATACTAAGGTAACCAAACTTTTATACCAAGGTAACCAAACCTTGGCAATTACCAAGGTAACCAAACTTTTATACTGAGGTAACCAAACTTTTATACTAAGGTAACCAAACTTTTATACCAAGGTAACCAAACTGTCATACCAAGGTAACCAAACATTTATACCAAGGTTACCTTGGTGTGAAGGTTTGGTTACCTTGGTGTGAAAGTTTGGTTACCAACTGCACTATGAAAAAACTGATGGTGTGGAGGTGGATTGGTTACCTTGGTATGACAGTTTGGTTACCTTAGTATAAAAGTTTGGTTACCAAACTTTTATACTGAGGTAACCAAACTTTTATACTAAGGTAAACACCAATTAACACCAATTAACAAAAAAAGTGATCATAAATTCATAATCAAACGCACATTTTGCATAAAATTAAGATCATAAACCCCAAATGAATGAAATTAAAGAGAAAACCTTAAAAATTAGTGCTCGAGAGAGAGAGAGAGAGGTAAAATAGAAGTACTTACAAAAACAGAGTACAAAAAAATATGAATAACAATTGAAAGAATGAAAGAGAGAAAAAAATGACAGAATAAAAGAAAATAGAAGAAATGACGTCTTCATCTTTTATACAAAAATGGCAGAAATGGCGTCTTCATCTTTTATACAAAAATGGCAGAAATGACGTCTTCATCTTTTGAAGAAAAAATGACAGAATAGAAGAAATGAGAGAGAAAATGGCAAAATGTCGTCTTCATCTTCTCTCTTCACTGGTGTCTTCATCTTCTCTCTTCACTGTTCAGCTTTTGTCTTTAAATATGAAAATAGAAGAATAGAATTGCAGTGGCGTACATAAAATGGCAGTAGGAGGAGATGAGAGAGAAAATGACACCTACCAAAACTAATCCCTTAAATTAAGGAATCCTAATTACACTGATATTGCCATGTCAGTCATTACATATTAATCCCTTAATTTAAGGACCTTTAATTATGTTAAGATTGAAAATAAAAACAAAAAAGTGTAATACTTTTGTAATTATTTTATAGGTGTATGATTTTTGTAATTATTTTTAAAAATGTACTACTATATGTAATTTATCCTTATTTTTGTTCATCATAATCAGTAACCTAGCCCAAAAGTTTAAGCTTGTTACATATAGGCGATTAAGTTTAAATTTCAAAGTGTGTTTACAAGGTGCATGTTATTGTGGTTAACTCGGAAAACTATAGCAAACCCATGAGTGATGATTGTACTGCTGTCACACTTATTTAAATTCACAACAGAAAATATTATTTTCACAACAAAATTGACGCTATAGATCCGGTTTTCAATGTCGCTATACATCTACAATGACGCATTTATTGTGAAAATAATAAAAAGTGTTGTAAATTTAAAAATTTCCATAATAAATTATTGTTTTAATTTCAACATGATTAAGTAATCCTTAATCTACTCTGAGTTTTTAAAATGCCATTAATATTTATTTCTATCAGGTGGTATTATATAGACGGTTGACAAAAATTATGGAGAGGATAACCGAGGCCCACAATGGTTTTCCATATCGCGAAAGAACCAAAATAATTCCTGCCAAAAAACTGGCGACCGTTTTCTGCTTTTTTTTTTTTTATTTTTAAGAAAATTAAATGCATTTTAAATAAATTCATTAAACCCCACCAGTGTAACAAGAAACATTCAAACAACAAAGTTAATATATAAGCAAAGAAATTCATTATTTATTCACAACAAAGTGCAAACGAATAGGCACCCACATAATAATAATAATAATAATAATAATACCCAAGGAGGATGTCATGTGTACATAAATCAAGATCGTGTATAATCTCTGCTAGTACCCAAAAAAAAAAATCAAAAAACTGAAAGAACAAAATCACGTATAGAAAAAAAAATCAAATCCATGTAACCGGCGGCCGGGAGAAAAACAGATCAACGCCTCCAATCCCAATCGCACCTTTTAGTCTGAAAATTACCAGAAGTTCTGCCAGTAGACTCCAAAGGAAGCTTCAAGTCACACTCGATTTTGGGCTTAAACTTGGGCTTAAACGGACCCATCTTGAACCTAACCTTCAAATAAAGCTTCACATCAATGTCATAACTCCCAGAACTCTTATCCGAATTAAACCTCGACACTTTTGAACCCAGCACAAGCAAATTCTGCCCCTTAAACACAGGACTCAAATAGTCAGTCTTCTTGTGGCCCTGATAAAACCGCTGCAAATCGATCGTATCGAATCTTTCCCCTTCATAAAGAGCCCGAGCTTCGATCTTGTCGTAGTAAATGCCGATGCGTTTGTTAGGGTTTCTGATGGTCATGTTGAGGGCAAGATCGTAATAAAGGGTGTTGTTGGTGGAGGAGAGGTCAAATTGGATGAGGGAAGCGTCGGTCACATAGAACTTGACCGGATTTGGGCGGAAGATTAGCCAAAAGATGACCACGGCGACGGCCACCACGACTAAGACTGTGCAGACGATTTGGAATATGAGGTTGAAGAGGCAGCTGCAGAGGCAGCCGAAGCAGGAGCCGAAGAAACCTCCGCCGCCGCCACGGCGTCCGGGGCGGTGGTAGGATTTTGCTGGCGGAGGGATTGATGGGCCATAAAAGGCTCCGTTCAATTGGGGTTGTGGTGCTTCTCCCATATGTTTTTTTCAAAGAGTTATAGAGGAAAGGATTTTGAAATTACTGATATGTTTGTTTAGATGGTGGATTGTGTGTGTATATATATATATGTGTTGGATACAGGGAGAGAATGGGAATGGAAGACTTTTTGAAGGCCCGCGGGTTTGTACTAGTAGTAGTAGTATAATAATGGAAGAGAAGACGCGGAAAAGAGAAGGTAGGACTAGACTAGACTGATTGGGAATGGTAAGGGTTTTTGATATTAACGCGGTTGCTTTACAATTCAGCATGGTTAGGTTGGCTGCGTGGTAACTTCCCAGGTTAATTAATTGACTGTTTCTTGTCATTTTTGAGGGCGATGCTCTCTATAACTCAAACGCGTCAAGTTTGTTTTTCCGAATTTATTTTCTCCTAGTTTGAGATTAATTAGTTCTTTAAGTTTTTCTCCACTCTTGTGAGATATGTTAATTCAGGGACGAAATCGGATTTGATCTCGGGGGACGGGGGACGGGGGACGGGGGACGGGGGGGGGGGGGGGGGGTTACAAATAAATTTGCTTTACTAAAGACAACAAAAAATAGTAAAAAAAGTCTTTTAGAACATATCTTCGTCAAAATTGCACCCGACGTTCTTTCAAATTACCAAATCCATCTATGATTGATTCTGTACTGAACTGTTTCGCAATTTTTTTTTAATGCAGACAATATACTACCTCCGTTTCTAAAAGATTGTCGTTTAAGATTTTTGCATATGGATTAAGAAAATATCATTTACCAAGTAAAATTTATTTGAAATTCTATCACTACTCCTTTATGAGAAGTTAAAAACTATTAATACAAAGAAGAGAATTTCTTGAGACAATGAGAGAAGGTAGGGGTAATATAGAAAAGTAAATAATTTATTATCCTCGAAAGTTGTAAACGACAAACTTTTTGGAACAAATTTTTTCTTCGAAAACGACAATTTTTTAGGAACAGAGGGAGTATAAGAGAATTTATAAGATATTCATCCTCCATCTTGTTTCGAAGTTCAGATTTGACAAGACTCATAGCTGAAAATACACATTTTGTAATTGCAGTAGAAACTGGAAGAGTTATAACAAGAATTTTTTTAACAACATAATATATATTCATCATTAAAAAGTAAAGTTCCATCATTACAAAACATATTTTTACTAAAACAAAGATAATGTAGTAATAAATTTGCTTTACTAAAGACAACAAAACATAGCAAAAAAAGTCTTTTAGAACATATCTTCATCAAAATTGCACCCGACGTTCTTTCAAATTATCAAATCCATCTATGATTGATTCTGTACTGAACTGTTTCGCAATTTTTTTTAATGTAGACAATATATAAGAGAATTTGTAAGATATTCATCCTCCATCTTGTTTCGAAGTTTAGATTTGACAAGACTTATAGCTGAAAATACACGTTTTGTAGTTGCAATAGAAACTAGAAGAGTTATAACAAGCCTGATCAGTCTATCAATTAATGGATAGATTGTTGTCTTTCTTGTTTTCACCAACCATTGACAGAGATCAGAAATAGTAGACAACTTTTGAAATTCTTGATGTTGGAGTACATCAAACTCGTAATGTTGCAATTCTGTCCTTAAGTTTTCTTTATCATTCTCTGTGAAGTCTTTGAAGTAAAATTAATCCACAAATTTATAAATATCATCAATACTGAAAGACGTATGCCTATTTTGAGGATCCAATGTAGAGTTGAAAACAAGTAACTTTACAGCATGCTCATTAAACTTATTGTTTAGCTCTTGCAGCTGAGAATCTATTATAGCTGCAAATATAGCAATCCGATAATGTTCAATCACTGTAAATTTATCTTGTTGGTGTCGAGCTCGGCCTCTTCTCTCAACATATAAAGAATCTAAATCTGGGACATCTATTGTATGTCGTTCACAAAAAAACTTCACCTTTATTATGAAAGTATCACATCCATCATCTCTCAACATCTGAAGAAGTTTCTTTTAGTTTTCACAATGTGCATAGCATTTAAAATTGTTCACATCACTTAGCAAAAAAAAAATTCAGATCTTGGGGGCCATGGCCCCCTGCAGCCCTAAGCAAGTTTCGTCCCTGTGTTAATTTTTTTAACAACATAATATATATTCATCATTAAAAAGTAAAGTTTCATTATTATAAAACGTATTTTTACTAAAACAAAGATAATGTAGTAATAAATTTGCTTTACTAAAGACAACAAAACATAGCAAAAAAAGTCTTTTAGAACATATCTTCGTCAAAAATGCACCCGACGTTCTTTCAAATTACGTACGAAATCCATCTATGATTAATTCTGTACTGAACTGTTTCGCAATTTTTTTTAATGTAAACAATATATAAGAGAATTTGTAAGATATTCATCCTCCATCTTATTTCGAAGTTCAGATTTGACAAGACTCATAGCTGAAAATGCACGTTTTGTAGTTGCAGTAGAAACTGAAAGACTTATAACAAGCTTGATCAGTCTATCAATTAATGGATAGATTGTTGTCTTTCTTGTTTTCACCAACCATTGACAGAGATCAGAAATAGTGGACAACTTTTAAAATTCTTGATGTTGGAGTACATCAAACTCGTAATGTTGCAATTGTATCCTTAAGTTTTCTTTCTCATTCTCTGTGAAGTCTTTGAGGTAAAATTAATTCACAAATTTACAAATATCATCAATACTGAAAGACGTATGCCTATTTTGAGGACCCAATGTAGAGTTGAGAACAAGTAACTTTACCGCATGCTCACTAAACTTATTGTTTAGCTATTGCAGCTGAGAATCTATTATAGCTGCAAATATAGCAATCCGATAATGTTCAATCATTGTAAATTTATCTTGTTGATGTCGAGCTCGGCCTCTTCTCTCAACATATAAAGAATCTAAATCTGGGACATCTATTGTATGTCGTTCACAAAAAAACTTCACATTTATTATGAAAGTATCACATCCATCATCTCTCAACATCTGAAGAAGTTTCTTTTAGTTTTCACAATATGCATAGTATTTAAAATTGTTCACATCACTTAGCAAAAAAAAAAAATTTCAGATCTTGGGGGCCATGACCCCCTGCAGCCCTAAGCAAGTTTCGTACCTGTGTTAATTTGAATACATGATGTGGGGAGAAGCAACATATCTACGATTATTGTTAAATTATTTTTACATAAGTCATGAAAATTTGAATTTTGAATAGAGTACGTAAATATCCCATCAACTTTACTTTATTATACATATAATGAGTAGTATTTTTCATTGAACAAATTTCTCCTAATATTATTATCAATAATATCAGTGTTTGTCAAAGAAAAAAAAGCTTCCGACTAAATAGAAACTAATAAGAGAAAATTGTATTTACATTCCACTGTTTAAATTATATTTATAAGTCATGAGAATGCTCTTTTTGGAATGGAGCGGTTATAACATCGATTGGCCAGCTACTTAAAATTATGTTCTGGTAACACACAGCAGTAGTATCATTATTTTTAAATAAATACTGCTATGAGGTCGAAATTAACTCTATGTCGATTGGTCCTGGTTTAGAGGACAACAACTACCTACCTTCAAAAATAACGACTATTGCTGGCATGGCAGGCATATATATTGGGTAATCCAAATTTACCAAAAGGTTTAGATGGCTCAAAGTGTGGGTTTAATAATTGGATCCGGTTATCATAAAGTTAACTTTTTAATAAGTTGGTCAATTAATTAATACAGTGTCGATATGTAGAGAAAGAGATCACCTCCCGTCTGCGTGTCGATATTATATTGATCAATTGATCAAAATTAACTTCATGCTAACCACTCCCTTAATAACTACTACTACTTTCTTACCCTTTTGGACTCTCTTGGGGGATTGTGGTCGCTAGAGAACATAACACTCCTCTAGAAAATATTTACATTTCAAGGCCTTTATAATAGAGAGTTGTATATATAGTTCATAGGTAAAGAACACGTACATGATTACTTGGCTGGCTCTTGAAATTTTTAAAATTTGTTTTTGTTAATGGTTGTGTTTAGAGTTGCCAAATTTTACTTATAATTCATATATATTCATTAATTCCTCCACTAATTCATAATTAAATGAATAAAATTATCTATTTATCTTAATGAATTTTAAATGGTTTAAGTTAAATGAATAACAATAACAATAAATAAATAAGTTAGATTGACTGTGGAAATCGACAATGTCTCTCTAAAACCCAACTCACAAACCACGGCGTACTAGTATAGTGTATAGTGTATAGTGTATAGTATTTTAAAAAATAAAATTTTAATTAAAAATCAGTATTTTAATTTTAAAACGAACCGAGAGAGTATATATGTATATCCATCCATCTAGAACTATATATATCTGATTATTTTAATTTTCCTGATCTGTACTGTATTAGGTCATCAACTCTATTGTTTTTTAGTCATCTTTGTTTATCAGTAGTACTTTGCACATAAAGTAGAATTAATACAGTTTTGTCTTTTTTAGCTGCTGCCGACCCAACTACAAATTAAGAGCTTTTCTCTTTATCTTATTAACTGCATGCATGACAAAAAGACTAAAATATAAAAGATTAAAAAAAACATTAACAGCTGATTGTATCTAATTAAAGAGTTGTTTATAAGTACGTAGAGGATTCTAAACTCAACTCCTTTAATTAAATTCACTCGATTTTTCTGACCATATAATCATACATATTTTCTTAATTTACAATCTTAAGGAATCTTCAATTTTGAACCTCAGATGATAAAATCAGATAGCCAACAGATAATAGATGGAGAGAAACAAAGAGTAAAACAAAGTGATGGACTTCCAGAACAATAATATATATATATATATATATATACACACGCGCGGTCCAGATCTTAAACTCACCCCTTATCTAACATAACTTGCTCATCCCCCTTTAGCGACGGACCGGGCGACGATTCGGTCCGTCGCTAAAAACTAAGGCGACGGTTCTATATATAGTGACGGATCGAATCATCGCCCGGTCCGTCGCTAAAGGGGAGTGAGCAAGGTGAGTTAGATAAATGATGAATTTAAGATTCGGACCGTATATATATATATATATATATATATATATATATATATATATATATAACTTTACGGTCTCAACCATTAAAATTTCTAGAGTTTGTAAAAAATTTGGATTGTTTTCCTAATGTTTTAATTTATTACAAGGTATTACTAACTTTCCTGTGAAAGTGACAACTATTGAAAAAAAAAAAATCAAAGTTGAAATTGTTAAAAAATTACTTGCAGTCGACTATGACATGCACAAGAAAGGTTAAATGGGTTCACAACCATGTGCATCGAAAAAGATATGTTGGACAAACTTGATTTTGAATATTTGATTAAAGATTTTGCTTGTAGGAATACTAGAAGAAGTATCTTTCGATGAATGTTTTAAGTTTTGGAAAGACACTTTTTTTTATACAACTTATACTTTTTATTTATTTATTTTTAATTTTTTTTGTGAAAACGATATTTCGAAAAGAGTATCGTTTTTATTTTATATCATAGACCATTAAAATCTCAAGAACGACGCTGATGTTGAGTTTTAACATTAAAAACTATTTACATGCACCTGCAGTCTATTAATTTAGGTAATTAGGTTGTGAAAATGTTTTATCTACCTCAACAATATTCCCTAGCTCTCCGAGTTCAACACCATACGTACATGCAAATCATTAGTCACCAAGTCACAATAATTATCTAGTAGAACTCTATAAGTTAGGCACCCACTCTCAATTAACAACCAAAATAATATTACTCTATCCATCTCACCAAAACAATAATGTCTTATTACGTTTCTTGAATTAATTGGTCGAAAATGATTGAAGTCAATTAAGTTGCTTCAATTTTTCTATTTTTTAGTTTAATAATAACTCAATTGATATACACACACACACACACACACTAATTAACTTCTCCTGTAAATTAAACTACCTAATCAACCTCTCACATGGCTTGTCGCTGTGTTCCTATACTTAACCAATCAACCAAGACATGATGAACAAACATTAAAAAAAATTCAAAAATAATAATAATAATAATAATAGTTTAAACCCATTCCTTAAGGTTGATACATTAATTATTAACATTTTTTCCCTATAAAAAAAATCACAAAATTAAATAAAAGAGAAAACAACCGGAAGCAAATTTACTAAAACAAGAAAATGACACCACAAATCTCCACCATGCACATGCCTCAACTCTTGACTTTTCTATTAAAAAACAATATATAATTGGCTTCATCGTTAACTTTACATCTCCATAACTATTACGGAGTACTAATTTATTATAATCATGCACCTTAATTTAATTAATTAATTAATTATAACAATTAGTATTGTAATTTTGCTATGTCTGATCGACCATCTGTATTTCTTGCACATTATTCTTTAGCGAAATTTATAATCAATGTATACAACTAAGAGTGATAAAAATTACGAGTTGACTTCAAGATGACTTAACGGCGTTTCCTTGATCACACACTGACTTCGCAATTCGTTGCTAACTGGTACTTAACGGCGCCACCGACAGTGATGCCGGTGTTAGGACTACCAAACGGAATATACGCGGGACAGGTCACATGAATATGATAACGACCCGTAGTAACTGACCCAACCTTCCATCGAACCCGTCCAGTAATCTTGATCATCAGCCAGATGTTCCCATTGGCCTGGTCCTGGCTCAGCGCCACGCCGTTGTACGGCGCCACCGGCACGTTGGTCCCGAAGACAAACGGAGACCAGACGTTTACGTCCTTGTGGCCTTGGTACGTCGGTGGAATGGCGGTGTAGTACGTGATTTGTTGGCTCCGGTAGGTGGCGTAGATGTCGAGTTTATCGTAGTAGATTCCGATTTTGGAGTTGGGGTTTCGGGAGGAGATGGTGACTTGGAAATTGGAAGTGAGGAGATTTGGAACGGAGGTGACGTTGAAGGCGTAAAGGGTGGCGTCTTGGATGATGAAGCGGGGCTTTTTCGGCCGGAGGATGGCCCAACTTATGAGTATTGCCAGGAGGATGATGAAGAGGACGATGAGGACGACTGCGATTGTCCGGCGGATAATCTTTTTCCGCTTACTTTTGTGGTGGCTGCACTGTTTTGTTGACATGGTTGCGGTGGCGTACGATTGTCGGCGGGAAGTGTGCTGGGATAAGGAGGGGAAAGAGATATAAGAGGTGGAGGAGGGTGTTGAATTAATGTGAATCACTGTGAATGTGTAGTTATATAGTAGCAGTAGGCTTACAAGTTAGAAATAAGTAATGAATTAGATAGCCAAAAAAAAGTAATTGAGAGAGCACAATTTTTTATTTTTTAAATTTATTCGGAGAAAAAAATTGAATCAATAATTTCATGGTGCACCTAATAGGGTAGGTCACACACACACACACACACACACACACACACACACACACATATATATATATATATATATATATATATATATATATATATAGAGAGAGAGAGAGAGAGAGAGAGGTATAATATTGGGTAATATTGTACACATGTCCTTATATTTAGGTAGTGTTCAAACCCTTTACACCACATATACATCTCTTTTTGATCATTTTCTTTTTATACGATGAAAGAGATAAATACACTATTTTATATTTAAAAGGGGAATTACATAATTATATATATAAAATAATAAAAAATAAAATGACTACAAGGGTAGTTGCTGGACCAAAATAAGATTATGAACACTGAAGTAGCTAGGATGGATTCATGGCCTAGTTTAAACCAGACGTTGTAAATTGATGAGAAAATACATAATTAATATTGTAGTCAACGAAAGGTTGGTCGGTATTGATCTACATTGATAGATGTGTTTGTGTACTGTTTACACATTCTACATTAAGTACATGCATGTTAATATGTGATAGAAGTAATGCTAGCTTATATATAGTGGAGAGTTTTTTTTCGGTGTATTTTTGATATTTTTATACATTTTTTTCTCACATGAATACGAGATTCACTGTATGCTCATGTTGTATGCTCATGCTAGAAAAAAACATATAAAAATATAAAAATACATATAGCGAGATCAGTTTCCTATATATATACGGGTCGGATCTTAAATTCACCCCTTATCTAACATGCTTTGTTCACCCTCTTTTAGCGACGGACCGTGCGACGATTCGGTCTGTCGCTATATATAGAACCGTTGTCTTAATTTTTAGCGACGGACAACATATAGCGATGGACCGAACATATAGTGACGGATCGAATCGTCGCCCGGTCCGTCGCTAAAGAAAGGTAAATAATGTATGTTAGATAATTGGTGAGCTTAAAATCAGGACCGTGTGTATATATATATATATATATATATATATATATATATATATATATATATATATATATATAACTCTTATTCTAGGTTTTCTAACTAGCTGGTATGTACTTTAGAATGTACTTCTAGTGCCTCCAACTTAAAGTGAAATTTACATTAAATACTAGGAATTGTGGATAGAGCATGTGTGCTTCACAGTTGCACCCTGCTATATATTATATGAGATTTATTAATTCTTTGTGAACTATATAGCAAAAAGTTAATTAATTAATTACATCTACATAAAGTTGCATTTCAGAGGTAAATGAAATGTAACTATATTGTCCTATACAAAATTTTCGCTATTAAACTAACAAAATTCCCTCAACTTCTTCGTTGATTATAGAAATATGGTGTAGTAGTATTTATATATAATTTGACAATAACTTTGAAAAAGATATATAGAATATGTTATTAGCTTCCACAATTTGATAATATGAAAGCTAGGGAACAAATTAAACATTGAAGTTAAATTTGCTGAAATTGATTATATTATCCTTTGTGTTTGTTTGGAATATTATTTTTTATTCCCCGATAATTAAGGGGCGGCCTATAAAAAACGGGAGTGGTTAGCATGAAGTTTATTTTTGAGTAAGTTGGTCAATTGGCCAATAAAGTGCTGACACGCAGGCGAGCCTCTATGTGTATCAGCATTCTATTGGACAATTTACTAACTTACTAAAAAATAAACTTCATGCTAACCGGATCCACAAAAAACATAACCAAATCCCATTACTATTGCCCGTCGGGAATACTTGGGTCGTTTGTCGCTAAAACATGCTCACGATCAAATTATGGGTGAGGACTTTAGCAACGGACTTCCATCAAGATCAAATTATGTGCGAGGACTGAGGACTTTAGCAACGGAAGTTCCCTTTAGCGACTGGATTTTGTTGTTGTTGTAATGTATCAAAACGAGTGGAGAAATTAGAATCATCGTAATCAATCAAAGTTTTTTTTCCTCTTTTTATATTCAACTAGATTTTTAAATTATATTTTACTAAATTTTAGATTTCTGTTCCTATATTTTAAAGTTGTAGGATGATTCTAGGACCATTAATTTTGTGTTATTAATAATTAATTATAAGTATATATAAAAGGTTTTTGATAATTAACCATGGTGATTTATATTATTGATAACCACCAGCATGCAACACTTTGTATTTGTTTTTTACTTTTTGATCACTTGCTTTTGATCAATTTAATAATCTATTTTTGCAGAGGCCCATTCAGGGACCTAAATTTAAAATTCAAAAAAGAAAAGAAAAAGAAGTCATGTTTCGTAATCAAAAAGAAGGGAGTAAAGAACTAATTAATACCAAACGGTACCTACCTAGCTACCTGAAAATTGGCAATTTTTTTACACTTTATCCATTCACTGAACCATTAGAAATATTTCTTTCTTTCTATCTTTTTTGTGTTTTATAATACTCCTATAAGATTAATTTTAATTTTTTAAAGTATATTTTTAAATTCAAAATTATTGCGATTCATCTAAATTTTAAAAATAATAAATTTATAATTATACTATTACTTTATAAATAATTTGGAATTTTCGATTTTATATTATTTAAATTTAAAAGTATTTATATCTCAATTTTATTTTAAAAAACAATATACTTTGGAACAAAGGAAGGATAAATTGGCGCAGTCTAGCATAACACTTTGGGCCAGGAACATAAAGTTCCAAAACATGTACTGGAAATAAGTTTTTCACATGCCTTTAATTAGCGAGTCCTTCTACGAGCACATTGGTTTTGGGATCGATTTGGTGATTGGATTTTTTTTTTAATAACTCTCAAAATATATATAGTATTTATTTTAATTAAAATTTTTATAAAAATAATATTTTAAATATAATTTAGATACATACAAAAAAATTGATCGATAGACCGGCCCCTTCCCCGGTCCCCCCTAGACTTTTTGTTAATGAGCAGTAGTAGCTTTGTGGTCCCTTTTCCTTCCTTAGTTCAGTTTTCACCAAAATTAGGAGTGAGTATGGTGCGGTTTGAAGTATAAATCGCATCCGAAATCGCTTAAGTATGATTTGAAAATTTTAAAATCGCACCCGAAACCGCTTGTGATTGGTGCGGCGCGATTTTAAAGTGTGCGGTGCAGTTTTAATTGGTGCGATTTCGGTTCCAAAACCAATTGAAATAACAAAAAAGTCTAAGCCTTCAATAAAATTTAACATAGAACTTACATCGAGCAATTAACTTAGTGACAGAGTCGACAATGAGAATTATATCAAGCATAGAACCAAAGTTCCTTCTGCCGAACATGTCAAATTCACCATCAAATCATAGAACAGTGAGACACGTAAAATAATTTTAGTTTATAATAAAGGAATAATGTTTTAAAACTAAAACATACGTTATATAAAATAATGAAGACTATATATTCAATAACAAGCAAGAAGGTTTATCTAGTTCTCCAAAAATTAAAAGTGTATATTGCAGGGAGGACTTGTAGAATATAATTCTAACTATATCTAATTTGAAAAATAATCTATTAGACTATTACTATTATAGCATTAACCTTAATCAATGCATCAAGTGCTCGAACCAACGAATTTGACCCCTCAGCTATAAGCCCCTCCAATAACGCATCAAATAAATTTAAAATTCCAAAAACCCAATTGCTTAATTTTTGACTCTATTACCTCTAACCATCTTCTTTCAATTGGTGAAAAAATGATAATGCAAGACTGGGGTTTTCTCTGAGTGTGTTCAAGTGAAAAGTAACTTTAGAATTTACTAGAGATAATACATACATACACACACATGGTGCGATTTTAGTTTTATGCGTGCGGTTTTGATCAGTAACTAAATCGGAACCATAAATTTGGTTATTCAACCCACCTAAAATCGCCACATACGCCGGAACCGTTGGTGCGATTTTAATTGGTGCGGTTCGTGCGATTTTTGGTGCGATTTCGATTCCAATTTAGTTACTTGCTCAACCCTAACCAAAACTACCTAACTACCTAGCTACCTATTCATTAACTCCATTTAACCAATGCCATTACCTTTAAATGCAACTCTCTCTCTCTCTCTCTCTTTAATTACTCTCACACATAAAGTTAATTTAATATTGTATTTTACTCAATTGATTTGAATAAACAACAATACTACTATCACATAAAAAGTGTCACATAATACTCTCACATACAAATATATGCATACTATAGGCCCTCACTTGATATTTGGGGCCCACAGTATGCATGTATATATGTGAACATTATGTAACTCCTTTTTATGTTATAGTAGCATTATTTTTAAAGAAAAACTTGCTTCTGCTTTATATATATATATATATATATATATATATATATATATATATATATATATATATTATATATATATATATATATATATAGTTCGTCTCTCTTCAGCGAACTGAGGGAGCGAATGTGACGCCCCCCCAGAATAGGTATACAACACCCATTCTGAGTCGCCAAATACATGGTACAGAAAGCAAACTACAACTTCAATAATACAATTGTCGTGCAAAATACGACAACACATACTGTGAGTTTAAATACAAATATTGTCTTCTAGACAATATCCACACTCAAATAAATCCTCATTACAATTATTCAAACACTATTTTACAGAAATAGTGAGGACTGCTAATACATCTTTCTAGAACCATCACTCCATACCCCGACTAGATCCTGCTATGTTCTCACCTCCTGAGAAGAAAAATGGAACAAAAAGGAAAAGGGTGAGCTCAACTAGCCCAGTAAAGAATATTATGACTAAGATAATATACAACAAATTATCGTTAGTCTTCAACAGGGAAAAATCTGATAAAATATAATCGACAACAAGTTTTAGATCAACAACTGCAGCGGAAACAACAAACCATTAGAAGAGTCAAGTAGAGAAAGAATTCTACTATCTTCTAAGATTTAAAAGTCCATCATCAATATTTTATCCCTGTAACATCAATTAATAATCATCTTTAACCAAATATTCATCTTTGCACTACAGGCTAAAGATATTCATTTGTATCACCCGTCAGTCATGTTCATCTCAACACCTGTTCATCTTTGCACTACAGGCCAAAGATATTCATCAAGTAATCATACATCTTTGCACTACAGACCAAAGATATTCATCAAGTAATCATACATCTTTGCACTACAGGCCAAAGATATTCATTAATATCATCATTTAGGACTGAGGATGATGAAAAATATCTTAAAGAGAACGAATACAATGAGACAGAAGGACAAATAGTAGGGATTCGTATAACAATTTATCCAAGATCAATAATACTTCATAATAATCAATTGTGAAGCAGAATTCAAAAATAAAGATTAAAACATGGATACAATCAAAGATAGTAACCATAATAGACATCTTGGACAAAAAGGGAAAATTTTATTTTTCGGTGAATAGTGCCGTATTCGTGAATAGTACCGTATACGTGAATAGTGTCGTATACGTGAATAGTAACCCCTGACACAAAAAGTTCCAAATTTGATAAAAACTCGTATCAATATTTCAGCATAATGATATTGAAGAAAATAATATCATTTAAAAAGAAAATAATATCCCTTACCTCAAAATATCAGTACTTCTGGTCGGAATACCGGTATAAGGCTGAAAGAAACTTGCTCTGATGAATAGAAACTCTCAAAGTATCTAAATACTCACAAAATACACTCAATAATCTAGAGAGAGAAAGAGAGAAAACTTGTTTCTGGTGTGATTTTCAATTCTAACTTAGCCCTCTATTTATAGGAAAATTTTGGTAGGTTTGACCTGCAACCTGATGGCTTTACCTGCTACTATTCCCACCCACCACATTTGAAATATAATTCAGCACATTTCTTCACCAACCACAAGTGGGGCCCACCAATTCTAGAATTTTCCATCAAAATGATAAACTCCGAAAATTCAACAATTTCTGAACCAGTTATCTCGTAAAATTCATAATAAATCATACGTTCATTTTTAACGGTTCAAAATTTGTGGACATATACTCAACTTATATATGTATAACATATCCAAAAATTACCACGATCCAACGGTCGGATTAAAAATTATAACCCCCGCAAACTATCTCAAAAACCCTGATTTTTAATACCTCCATTCCGACAAAAATACTGACAAAAACCTCAACATTAACTCCTTCATTTTTAACCACAAAAATATATCCCTCATTTATATCCACATAATATAAATATTTCCTTATCATATGAATCAATAATTAATTATTCACAAATAATATTACAGAATCACATTTATGACAACCAGGCCGTTCCCAGGAAAGAGGGGGCTTTCCAATAAGGATTTCTCCTTACTGGCGCGCAATTAGATGACCAAACCTCTCCTTAGACAGAGCTTTCTAGACATTGCCAATAATGTTATCTAATAATATTATTCAAATAATATGAATTATTGATCTGATAAATGAAAATACTGTGCAGCAACAATTATTGAAACAACAATAATATAAAATATCAACGCAGCAATTATTGAATCAATAAAATAAAATATTGAATAATAACTACTGTAACAATTATTGAGTAGTGCCTTCTTACGTAAGAATCAATAATTGGTGCA
Organism: Panax notoginseng; assembly: GCA_016801055.1. Taxonomy (NCBI): domain Eukaryota; kingdom Viridiplantae; phylum Streptophyta; class Magnoliopsida; order Apiales; family Araliaceae; genus Panax; species Panax notoginseng. The sequence continues at coordinate 160,978,268 of CM029012.1, read as the reverse complement.
ATACCGTGTGCTACTGTATTTTAACCACCGGGTATTCCAACAGTATTAACGGTAACAACTACGCCGTTATTTATAAACAACTTATACTTGTCGTTTTCTTCATCCAATCGCTTTCCGTTATGGGGCCCACACAAGGCTGCGTCGTCGTACGAATATTCCCCGACAGCAAGAATATTCCACGACCAACCGAATATTCACCGACCAAAAATAAATATTTTATAACCACTTGCTTATTTTGCAAAATTTGCACATTTCACCCATAACCAAAGTATTATATCAAATTAACCCCTTATTATTCACAATAATATTTAGAGAAAATTTGATTTTATTCATTAATAAGTTGGGGTCTTACAACCTCCCTTCCTTATGAAATTTCGTCCTCGAAATTGACGTACGTACCTGATGTTTCAAAAAGGTGAGGATACCTCGCTTTCATTTCTGATTCCAACTCCCAGGTCATTTCTTCAATAGCATGGTTTCTCCACAAAACCTTAACTTGTGGTATAACCTTCGTGCGTAGGACATGCTCTTTCCTATCCAAGATCTTAACAGGTACCTCCTCGTACGTTAAATCTTCAGCTATCTCGTCTGGTTCTAACTCAACAATGTGGTTCGGGTCTTTAACATATTTACGAAGCATAGATATTTGAAAAACATTATGAACACGAGACATGCTTGGAGGTAATGCGAGTCTATATGCCACATTTCCTATTCGCTCAAGAATTTCAAATGGACCAACAAATCTTGGATTGAGCTTTCCTCTCTTTCCAAATCTTGTAACTCCCTTCCATGGTGCAACACGTAACAATACATGATCCCCAATATTAAATTCCACGTCCTTCCGATGAAGATCCGCATAACTCTTTTGTCGATCCTGTGCCGTTTGTATACGTTGTCGAATCGTTTGGATCTTCTCTGTAGTAATGCGTACCAACTCTGGTCCCAACAATGTTGCTTCACCCACCTCGTCCCAGCATACTGGAGAACGACATTTTCTTCCATACAACGCCTCGAATGGAGCCACACCTATGCTCGCCTGATAACTGTTGTTGTAGGAGAATTCCACCAATGGTAGGTACTTATCCCAACTCCCTTTGAGATCTAAGACACAAAGTCTTAATAGATCTTCAAGAGTTTGAATAGTCCTCTCTGATTGTCCGTCCGTTTGAGGATGGTATGCTGAACTGAATCGTAAATCCGTGCCCATAGCTTTCTGCAAGCTAACCCAAAATCGTGAAGTGAATCTTGAGTCACGATCCGAAACTATGGATACTGGCATGCCATGCAATCTCACAATCTCGTTCACGTACATACTAGCAAGACGTTCAAGGGAATAAGTCTCACGTATCGGCAAGAAATGAGCGGACTTGGTTAATCTATCAACAATAACCCAAATCGCATCTATACCTTGAGAAACCTTGGGAAGACCCGTAACAAAATCCATAGTAATGTGTTCCCACTTCCATTTCAGAATCTCAAGTGGTTGCAATGGACCCTTTGGTACTTGATGCTCCGCTTTTACACGTTGACAAGTTAAACATCTTGAGATAAACTCCGCGATCTCTCTTTTCATATTGCTCCACCAAAATGTATGTCGAAGATCGTGATACATTTTGGTACTCCCAGGATGGATTGCAAACGGTGTGTTGTGTGCCTCCATCATTATTCTATGCTTCAAGTCAAAATCGTCAGGAATACAAAGTCTGGAGTTGACTCGAAGTATTCCTTCTTCATCGATTCTTGCTTCTGGAATAGCACCTTCTTGCACTTTCTTCTTCATACACATCAGCTCCATGTCCGTAGCTTGAGCAGCTTTAACTTTATCGATTAAAGTCGGTTCTACTCGTATATTCGATATCATCATGTGGGTACTTGGAGCCTTCATCTCTATCTCCATCCTTTGCAAGTCATACAAAATGGGCCTTTGTGTTAACAACATTGCACTCGTACCCGCGTATAATCTTCTACTCAATGCGTCAGCTACTACGTTCGCTTTTCCAGGATGATATTGGATGGTATGATTGTAATCTTTCAACAGCTCAAGCCAACGTCGTTGCCGCATGTTGAGTTCCTTTTGGGTGAAGAAATATTTGAGGCTTTTATGATCTGTATAGATCTCCACTTTCTCCCCATACAGGTAGTGTCTCCAGATCTTCAACGCAAAAACGACTGCTGCCAACTCCAAATTATGAGTAGGATAATTCCTCTCATATTCTTTGAGTTGTCGTGAGGCATAGGCTATGACTTTCCCATGTTGCATGAGAACACATCCTAACCCTTTGCCTGAAGCATCGCTGTAGATAACAAATCCATCCGAACCAGATGGTATTGTCAGAACAGGTGCCAAAATGAGTCTCCTCTTGAGTTCTTGGAAACTCTTCTCGCATTCCTCACTCCATACGAATTTTGTATCTTTCCGAGTCAGCTGAGTTAACGGAGTAGCGATTCGAGAAAATCCTTCCACAAATCTCCGATAATAACCAGCTAAGCCTAGAAAGCTACGTACTTCGATTAACTACTTAGATTGCTCTCAACTGTGACTCATATCCCAACCTTCGATAGCACGTCACAATGACACCTATCAGTTTACTACCGCACGAATATGGCGTCCCCTACGGAGAGTCTGGATTCAGTGCATTCCATAAAGGAAGTCACCAGATAAAGGCTCGGTTATCAACTTCTATAGTTAGGTTTTTAACTCCCGAAGTTCAATAGGAGTCATTCGATATAAGATTTTAGAAATGAGTTTTGTATCGGGTTGAAGATCAATACAAAAATTCAATATCACGCTCTGGGTTAAGCCAGGAAATTCTTCAGGAAATACGTCAAAAATTTTACTAACAATAGAAATATCATTCACATCTGACGTATTTTTGTTCAAGTTCATAACATAGCTAAGAAAGCTTGACATCCGTTTTTCAATAAACAAATGACTTTACGGCTTGATATGAAAGAGTTTGACTTCAATGGTTTGGTTGCTTGAATTTGAATAACAAGTTGCTTAGGAATATGAAAACTAACAACCTTACAAAAGCAATCAATTTGGCATGATGAGTAGTTAACCAATCGATTCCTAAAATCACATCAAAAGTAAGTATCTTTAAAGAGATAAGGTCAACAGGTAATGTGATGGTGCCAACTTGGATCAAACAAGATTTATAAATAGTGGATGTGATGAAAGTTTCTCCTAACGGAGTTTCCACAGATAGGTCAAAGTTTAACTTCTCCGGAATCAAGTTTAAACGTTGAGCACAAGCAGGAGAGATAAAAGAATGGATAGAACCGGTATCTAATAAGGTATAAACTTCGAAAAAATTTATAATTAACTAACCCGTGCTAATTTCGTTCGGGTTCCTCGCATTCTGACCAGTCACGAAAAACGCTCTTCCAGGAACCGTTGACTTTGACTTATCCGGGACAACTTTTGGAGTCACCATCCCCGCTGAACTTAGTTTTACTACAGAACACTCTCGAGCTATATGACCCTCCTTTCCACAGTTATAACATACCTTGAACTGCTGTGGGCAGTTTGGACTTATATGTCCCTCCTCTCCGCATCTGTAACATCTAACTGGCGGTCGTTCTCCTCCCCTAGAATTTGTTCCTGGTGCTGGTGCTGCTATCGACGTCTTCCTGTCATCGTTAAATCTTCTCTTCTTGAAATTTTCACTTGACTCACCTCTCCTATTATCATGGCCACGGTGACCACCCGAGTGATTACCGCTTTTGTCCGAATGCTTTCCTTCCCTCTGGTTGTCATTGCTTCGATGACTGCCGCCACCGGTATGACCCTGGTTGTGGTCCCTCGGTTGAACATACTCATTATCTCGCTCTAATAATTGAGCCCTGTTTACAACATCTGAATATAAAGAAAATTTATGAGAGATAAGATATTGTCGAATCTCGGGTTTTAGACCTCTCAGAAACATCCTTGTCATTCGTTCCTCATTTTCGACCAAATGAGATGCAAACCTGGATAACTCTGCAAACTTCGCCTCGTACTGGGACACCGTCATGTTGTTTTGTTCCAGTCTGATAAACTCCACCTCCTTCATATGACGAATACTTTCTGGAAAGTACTTGTCATTGAACAGTTTTTGAAATGTTTCCCAGGACATGTTGAGTGCGTCAGGCTGGGTACGCTTCACAGACTCCCACCAGTAGTCTGCCTCACCGCGGAACATAAAAGTGGCGAATGGAACCTTCTGTTCCTCCGTGCATCCCAAGACATCGAATATCTTGGTAATTTGCTTGACCCACGTTTCCGCCATGATCGGATCCGGCTTTCCCTTAAATTCTGGTGGTCCCAATTCTTTGAACTGCTTAGCTGTGACAAACCGCGCGTTGTTATCATTTCCACCCGTATTCTGCACACGAGTCTCCCTCGTCTGATTTTGCATGAACTGCAAAAAGCTCCTAAACATTCCATCATTCATCGTTTGCTCGGTAACGTTGTTTACAGGAGGAATATTGCCTTCCTGTTGCACGTTCCCCTGGGTAGTGATCAAAGGTGTCTCCACGGTCTGATTTACTCCATTATTAACGTTCTCAGCTGCCATTCTTAAATACTGCCATAAAACAAGGGTTAATAGTCATGTCATATATTATCCCTATACTCTGACCGACCAAATAAACTTAGTCAGGTCATACTAGCGAAGGAATTCCCCGTCTCTCCCCTCCTAGTTCTTGTCTCACATCTCAGCCAGGGATCATATCCCTAAGCTCTGATACCAACTGTGACGCCCCCCAGAATAGGTATACAACACCCATTCTGAGTCGCCAAATACATGGTACAGAAAGCAAACTACAACTTCAATAATACAATTGTCGTGCAAAATACGACAACACATACTGTGAGTTTAAATACAAATATTGTCTTCTAGACAATATCCACACTCAAATAAATCCTCATTACAATTATTCAAACACTATTTTACAGAAATAGTGAGGACTGCTAATACATCTTTCTAGAACCATCACTCCATACCCCGACTAGATCCTGCTATGTTCTCACCTCCTGAGAAGAAAAATGGAACAAAAAGGAAAAGGGTGAGCTCAACTAGCCCAGTAAAGAATATTATGACTAAGATAATATACAACAAATTATCGTTAGTCTTCAACAGGGAAAAATCTGATAAAATATAATCGACAACAAGTTTTAGATCAACAACTGCAGCGGAAACAACAAACCATTAGAAGAGTCAAGTAGAGAAAGAATTCTACTATCTTCTAAGATTTAAAAGTCCATCATCAATATTTTATCCCTGTAACATCAATTAATAATCATCTTTAACCAAATATTCATCTTTGCACTACAGGCTAAAGATATTCATTTGTATCACCCGTCAGTCATGTTCATCTCAACACTGTTCATCTTTGCACTACAGGCCAAAGATATTCATCAAGTAATCATACATCTTTGCACTACAGGCCAAAGATATTCATTAATATCATCATTTAGGACTGAGGATGATGAAAAATATCTTAAAGAGAACGAATACAATGAGACAGAAGGACAAATAGTAGGGATTCGTATAACAATTTATCCAAGATCAATAATACTTCATAATAATCAATTGTGAAGCAGAATTCAAAAATAAAGATTAAAACATGGATACAATCAAAGATAGTAACCATAATAGACATCTTGGACAAAAAGGGAAAATTTTATTTTTCGGTGAATAGTGCCGTATTCGTGAATAGTACCGTATACGTGAATAGTGCCGTATACGTGAATAGTAACCCCTGACACAAAAAGTTCCAAATTTGATAAAAACTCGTATCAATATTTCAGCATAATGATATTGAAGAAAATAATATCATTTAAAAAGAAAATAATATCCCTTACCTCAAAATATCAGTACTTCTGGTCGGAATACCGGTATAAGGCTGAAAGAAACTTGCTCTGATGAATAGAAACTCTCAAAGTATCTAAATACTCACAAAATACACTCAATAATCTAGAGAGAGAAAGAGAGAAAACTTGTTTCTGGTGTGATTTTCAATTCTAACTTAGCCCTCTATTTATAGGAAAATTTTGGTAGGTTTGACCTGCAACCTGATGGCTTTACCTGCTACTATTCCCACCCACCACATTTGAAATATAATTCAGCACATTTCTTCACCAACCACAAGTGGGGCCCACCAATTCTAGAATTTTCCATCAAAATGATAAACTCCGAAAATTCAACAATTTCTGAACCAGTTATCTCGTAAAATTCATAATAAATCATACGTTCATTTTTAACGGTTCAAAATTTGTGGACATATACTCAACTTATATATGTATAACATATCCAAAAATTACCACGATCCAACGGTCGGATTAAAAATTATAACCCCGCAAACTATCTCAAAAACCCTGATTTTTAATACCTCCATTCCGACAAAAATACTGACAAAAACCTCAACATTAACTCCTTCATTTTTAACCACAAAAATATATCCCTCATTTATATCCACATAATATAAATATTTCCTTATCATATGAATCAATAATTAATTATTCACAAATAATATTACAGAATCACATTTATGACAACCAGGCCGTTCCCAGGAAAGAGGGGGCTTTCCAATAAGGATTTCTCCTTACTGGCGCGCAATTAGATGACCAAACCTCTCCTTAGACAGAGCTTTCTAGACATTGCCATAATGTTATCTAATAATATTATTCAAATAATATGAATTATTGATTTGATAAATGAAAATACTGTGCAGCAACAATTATTGAAACAACAATAATATAAAATATCAACGCAGCAATTATTGAATCAATAAAATAAAATATTGAATAATAACTACTGTAACAATTATTGAGTAGTGCCTTCTTACGTAAGAATCAATAATTGGTGCAATACCGTGTGTACTGTATTTTAACCACCGGGTATTCCAACAGTATTAACGGTAACAACTACGCCGTTATTTATAAACAACTTATACTTGTCGTTTTCTTCATCCAATCGCTTTCCGTTATGGGGCCCACACAAGGCTGCGTCGTCGTACGAATATTCCCCGACAGCAAGAATATTCCACGACCAACCGAATATTCACCGACCAAAAATAAATATTTTATAACCACTTGCTTATTTTGCAAAATTTGCACATTTCACCCATAACCAAAGTATTATATCAAATTAACCCCTTATTATTCACAATAATATTTAGAGAAAATTTGATTTTATTCATTAATAAGTTGGGGTCTTACAGCGAACCGGTTATAGCGACGATTTTTTCTGTCACAATTTATAGCATAAAAAATCAACTTTCTATTTTATAGCAACAGAAAAGACCGTCGCTATAGCCAGTTTGTTTTAGTTTAGTTGCTCCTTCTAGTTCGCTGCTGGAGAAGCGGACTTTATATATATATATATATATATATATATATTTATATATATATATATATTATTTATATATATGAGAATAAGGGATCATACCAATGAGAATAAGGGTCATACACAATTGTATATGTTTTATCTGTCAAAATTACGTATTTTGACAGATTAATTTTTTATTTTTAATTTGGGGAGAAGAGAAACTGTTTTTTTAAATAACTTTGTCAAAATAACGTAATTAATTTTGACAGACTGTGTTACAAATAAAACATACACATCTGTATATGACCATATATATATATAATATAATATATATATATATATATGTAACGGATCTAAAGTACTCTTTTAAATAATACTCTCTTTTAAATAACACTTCTTTATTAAAACTACTTCGCTTTGGAGATTCTTTTAAAATACAAAATAATATTAAAATAGAGTGGTCCCACATACTTTCCTTTTATTAAAAAAAATGACACTCGCGACCCCACTTATTTTTTTAAAAGAATCTCCAAAATAAACGACGTAGTTTTTAATAAAGAATAATGCTAGAGACAAAATATTTTTATAAATATTTTACAAACTATTGATGTGATATATTCCACATCAGTTTTTTTATGTGGTGTCGAAGAACACATTGAAATAATTTGTTGATCAATATGCTGAGGTGGAGTATACTACATCAGTAATTTATAAAATATTTATAGAATAGTTTGTGTCTGTAGCAATTACTCTTTAATAAAATAGTAGTACGTACTCCCTCCGTTCCTTAATATAAGTCGTTTTAGAAAAATATTTTTGTTCCTTAATATATGTCGTTTGAGAATTTCAAGTAAGCATTAATGACTTAGTTTCCAATATTGTCCATCCCAAGTATTAAATGTAAGGTGCTGTTTGTTTACATCTGATTGCCTCTTAATGGACTGCCTCTTATTCGCTAAGAGGCATGATGCTGTTTGTTTTGTTTTTTGTTACATCTGAATGCCTCTTAATCGGTAAGACAGAAAATGAAATCTTAATAATTAAGAGGTACCTCTTAATGAATTTTTTTGTTGATAATTTTTTTTATATAAATATATTCAACAATATTATGCACTCATTTTTATTAAATTGAATATTTTAAAATTATTAAATAAAATTTTACCCTTTAAAATGATAAAATAGTGTTATTAAGAGACAACTTACTTTTTTGTTATCCAAAAATTTTTTTTAGATTCAGACCTCATAACCATTCAGATGATCTAATTTATTAAGACATCATAATCATTCAGATCTTAATTCTCAGATTTATCAAACATGTAAGACCCCGAATTTTATGAAATAAAAGTATTCAATTTTTCTTATAATTACTATTCAGTAAATGGTTAAATTGATAAAAGTTTAAAGTTATGGGGTGATAATATGATTTTTTTTCCAAAATAAGCAAGTGGTTATAAAATAATCATTGTTGTCGGGGATAATTCGTTTGGTCGTGGAATATTCTTTCTGTCGGAGAATATTCGTACGACGGCGCAGCTATTTGTGGGCCCCATAACGAATAACTGTCGGGTGAAGAAAAACGACAAATTTGAGTTTTTACAAATAACGGCGTAGTTGTTATCGTTAATACTGTTGAAATCCGGTGTGGTTAAAATACAGTAATACGCGTTATTGCACAGTAGCACACGGTATTGCACAGTATTTTTGAAATTATTGATTCTTACGTAAGAAGGCACTACTCAATAATTGTTACAGTAATTACTGTTCAATATTTTATTTTATTGATTCAATAATTGCTACGTTGAAATTTTATATTATTGTTGTTCAATAATTGTTGCTGCACAGTATTTTCCATTATCAGATCAATAATTCATATTATTTGAATAGTATTATTAGATAGCATTATTGGCAATGTCTAGAAGTTCTGTCTAAGGAGAGGTTTGGTCATCTAATTGCGCGCTAGTAAGGAGAAATCCTTATTGAAAGCCCCCTCTTTCTGGGAACGGCCTGGTTGTCATAAATGTGATTCTGTAATATTATTTGTGAATAATTAATTATTGATTTTATGATAAGAAAATATTTATTTTATGGTGGATATAAATGAGGGATATATTTTTGTGGTTAAAATGAAGGAGTTAATGTTGAGGTTTTTTATCAGTATTTTTGTCGGAATGGGAGGTATTAAAAATCAGGATTTTGAGATATTTTGCGGGGGTTATTATTTTTAATCCGACCGTTGGATCGTAGTAATATTTGGATATGTTATACATATATAAGTTGAGTATATGTCCACAAATTTTGAACCGTTAAAAATGAATGTATGATTTGTTATGAATTTTACGAGATGACTGGTTCAGAAATGTTGAATTTTCGGAGTTTATCATTTTGGGTGGGAAAATTCCTAGAATTGGTGGGCCCCACTTGTGGTTGGTGAAGAAATGTGCTGAATTATATTTCAATGTGGTGGGTGGGAATAGTAGCAGGTAAAGCCATCAGGTTGCAGGTTAAACCTACCAAAATTTTCCTATAAATAGAGGGCTAAGTTAGAATTGAAAATCACACAGACAAACATAAGCTTTCTCTCTTTCTCTCTCTAGATTATTGAGTGTATTTTGTGAGTATTTAGATACTTGGTGGTGAGTTGCTATTCATCAGGGCGCAGTTTCTTCAGCCTTATACCGATCAGAAGTACTGCTCTTTTGAGGTAAGGGATAGTAAGGGATTGTAAGGGATAGTAAGGGATATTAAGGGATTTTAAGGGTTGTTATGATTTTCAGTTTCGTAATTTTTCTGATCTTCAAAAATTCTGGAAAAAATTTGAAATGATATTTTGATGAGTTTTATTGATTGTGTCCAAAAATGGTGATTTTGGATGTATAGATTGAGAGTTATGAATTTTATGAGAAAAGACTATTTTAAAAGTAACTACTTATAATTCCTTGTGGTTAATCCAAAATTGATGAAATTTTTATTTGGAAGTACATGTGTATGATAGAAGTATACTCTGTAAATTTCAGAATTTAGACAAAAGTACAATTTTTGATAAATGTCTAAATATTCGGCTGTTTTGGCCATATGAAAAATAGTAAATGACTTTTAAAAATTTTGAGAAAAATATATGTTCACTATGGGACTATATTATGCTAAATCCCAGAAAAGAAATATTTTTGGAACTGATTTGGTATTTTTCATGAAAATGGCCTAGTTATGAGTAAATGAATTAAATATGTTTTTGTAAAGAAAGAAAATTAGAAAATAGGATTTTATGGCTTGAGAATCCTATATGAGGTATATGCAGATTTTTGATGAGGGTTTTGGTTATTGATGATGAAATTGTAAGAGTTGGCATTTTATGATGATTAAATGCATTAATTAGTGAAGTGTAAACAATTAAAATAAATTATTTATAAATTTAAGTAATGTTATTCTTTCAATATCATTATACCGAAATATTGGTATGAATTTTATTGTAGAATTTCTATCTTTTGTGTCGGGGGTTACTATTCATGAGTTACGAATATTACTCTTGAGATTAAAACTATATGTTGATCATATTATTTTTATCATCATATATAACATTTTTATAACCCTGATGTTGAAATTCTCTTTCACTGGAGTGTAAAGATGGGTAGATTATTGGTATGATCATGACTAGGGTTCTCTTTGGCCTGTAGTGCAAAGTTGAATTGTGACTGGTATGATCATGACCATTGAATTTATAATTGAATATCTTAAGCTTAAGTGCAAAGGTGAATATTGATCAACATGGTTATAATTATTGTTTATATAAATTCTGAAATGTTATATATTTCTTTGAGATATGAATATATTTGGCCTGTAGTGCAAATATGAATTGTTGATGAATATCTTAGGCCTGTAGTGTAAAGATGAACTGTGTTGTTGAATATCTTTGGCCTGTAGTGCAAAGATGAACTGTTGTTGAATATCTTTGGCCCGTAGTGCAAAGATGGTTTGTTGATGAATATCTTTGGCCTGTAGTGCAAAGATGAACTGTTGTTGAATATCTTTGGCATGTAGTGCAAAGATGAACTGTTGTTGAATATCTTTGGCCCGTAGTGCAAAGATGGTTTGTTGATGAATATCTTTGGCCGTAGTGCAAAGATGGATTTGTTAGTATGATTATAAAAAGGAATTGTGATTTGTTTATATAACATGATCTTTGATGTTTCAGGTAAAGACAGGTGATGAAAATATTCTTCGTCCTGGGTGCGAAGAAAAATTTATAGTCACAATTATGATTATGAGTTATTCATATGATTGTGGAAGGAAACTGTTGAGTGATGTTACATGGATAAAAATATTGTTGGTGGATTTTTAACATGGAGAAGATAATAGACTTTATAGTCTATTTGACTCTTTTAATGGATTGCTCGTTCTCGCTGCAACTATGGTTGAAATTTTTATCATTTACCATATGTTCTAAATCTCTGATTTATTGTTGATGAAGACTACTGATAATTTATTTATCTTTAGTCATGATATTCTTTACTGAGCTAGTTGTGCTCACCCCTTTTGCTTCACAATTCCTTTCAGGTAATAAGAGTGTAGCTGGGTCGAGCGAGGGTAAAGGGGAAATATAGAACGGTGGTCTCTAGCTGTGGATTGTTCTCCCGAAGCAGTATAGAAAAGTTCATTTAGTAGTTATATTTGGTGAATCCAATAGGGTAAGGTGTACCCAACGTTGGAAGAGTGGTTTGCCACTATCATACAAGATGTCTAACGACATACAACCTCGTGTCATCATAAGACAGGGATGTGCTCATCCACTTGCTGAGTCATAATATACGAGCACTACCTATATAATCTTGGTGTTTGTTTAAAGTATAATTCTCAGTTAGATTACAGTGGGAGATAATGATAAGTCAAGAGAAGACTCACCATTGGGAAGAATATGATAGTAATCTTCTCGTTTTTCTTTGGGGTCTATTGGGTCAACCAAGGATAATTCTGTGGCCATATGATATCTATCATAACCTAGACGCGTGGCCTCCCATGTACGAAGGTTTCCTTGAGCACTTCCCAAAGTTTCTAATTTCTAAAACAGTTTTTGACTATACCTTTATGTAAGGTGTTATTGTGAGGTGATGTCCACGGTTGGAACATGAGTCACATTTGGTATATATTTGTATCCAAACTCACAGCATATGTGTTGTTGTATTTTGCCACGACAATTGTTGTAATAAAGTTGTAGTTGTTTTCTGTACCATGTATTTGACGACTCAGAATGGGTTGGATGGAATGGACCTATTTTGGGGTTGTCAACAGGTGGTATCAGAGCTTGGGGATATGATCTCTGGCGGAGATGGGGAATACAACTAGGAGGGGAGAGATGAGTAAATCCTTCGCTAGTGTTTCCTACCTAAGCTTATTTGTTGGTCAGTCATAATATCGGGATATTATGTGATTATATGTTAATTTGTTAAATTAACACTTGTTTTGAAGCTGTATTCTAGAATGGTATTGAAATACAGGAGATGAGCAATGGAGAGAATTATGATGACAGAGAGAGATGGAATTTGAAATGAAAGGAAGGTATTCTCAACTCTTTGAAATACCAGGTACGTAAATTTCGAGGACGAAATTTCATAAGGAGGGGAGATTGTAAGACCCCGAATTTATGAAATAAAAGTATTCAATTTTTCTTATAATTACTATTCAGTAAATGGTTTAAATTGATAAAAGTTTAAAGTTATGTGGTGAAATATGATTTTTTTTTTCAAAATAAGCAAGTGGTTATAAAATAATCATTGTTGTCGGGGAAATATTCGTTTGGTCGTGGAATATTCTTTCTGTCGGAGAATATTCGTACGACGGCGCAGCTATTTGTGGACCCATAACGAATAACTGTCGGGTGAAGAAAAACGACAAATTTGAGTTTTTACAAATAACGGCGTAGTTGTTATCGTTAATACTGTTGAAATACCCGAGTGGTTAAATACAGTAATACGCGTTATTGCACAGTAGCACACGGTATTGCACAGTATTTTTGAAATTATTGATTCTTACGTAAGAAGGCACTACTCAATAATTGTTACAGTAATTACTGTTCAATATTTTATTTTATTGATTCAATAATTGCTACGTTGAAATTTTATATTATTGTTGTTCAATAATTGTTGCTGCACAGTATTTTCCATTATCAGATCAATAATTCATATTATTTGAATAGTATTATTAGATAGCATTATTGGCAATGTTAGAAAGTTCTGTCTAAGGAGAGGTTTGGTCATCTAATTGCGCGCTAGTAAGGAGAAATCCTAATGGAAAGCCCCCTCTTTCCTGGGAAATGGCCGGTTGTCATAAATGTGATTCTGTAATATTATTTGTGAATAATTAATTATTGATTTATATGATAAGAAAATATTTATTTTATGTGGATATAAATGAGGGATATATTTTTGTGGTTAAAATGAAGGAGTTAATGTTGAGGTTTTTTTCAGTATTTTTGTCGGAATGGAGGTATTAAAAATCAGGATTTTTGAGATATTTTGCGGGGGTTATAATTTTTAATCCGACCGTTGGATCGTAGTAATATTTGGATATGTTATACATATATAAGTTGAGTATATGTCCACAAATTTTGAACCGTTAAAAATGAATGTATGATTTGTTATGAATTTTACGAGATGACTGGTTCAGAAATTGTTGAATTTTCGGAGTTTATCATTTTGGTGGAAAATTCTAGAATTGGTGGGCCCCACTTGTGGTTGGTGAAGAAATGTGCTGAATTATATTTCAAATGTGGTGGGTGGGAATAGTAGCAGGTAAAGCCATCAGGTTGCAGGTTAAACCTACTAAAATTTTCCTATAAATAGAGGGCTAAGTTAGAATTGAAAATCACACCAGATACATAAGCTTTCTCTCTTTCCTCTCTAGATTATTGAGTGTATTTTGTGAGTATTTAGATACTTGGTGAGTTGCTATTCATCAGTGCAAGTTTCCTTCAGCCTTTACCGATCAGAAGTTATGCTCTTTTGAGGTAAGGGATAGTAAGGGATTGTAAGGGATAGTAAGGGATATTAAGGGATTTTAAGGGTTGTTATGATTTTCAGTTTCGTAATTTTTCTGATCTTCAAAAATTCTGGAAAAATTTGAAATGATATTTTGATGAGTTTTATTGATTGTGTCCAAAAATGGTGATTTTTGGATGTATAGATTGAGGAGTTTATGAATTTTATGAGAAAAGACTATTTTAAAAGTAACTACTTATAATTCCTTGTGGTTAACTCCAAAATTGATGAAATTTTTATTGGGAGTACATGTGTTATGATAGAAGTTATACTCTGTAAATTTCAGAATTTTTAGACAAAAGTACAATTTTTGATAAATGTCTAAATATTCGGCTGTTTTGGCCATATGGAAAAATAGTAAATGACTTTAAAAATTTTGAGAAAAATATATGTTCACTATGGGACTATATTATGCTAAATCCCAGAAAAGAAATATTTTTGGAACTGATTTGGTATTTTTCATGAAAATGGCCTAGTTATGAGTAAATGATATTAAATATGTTTTGTAAAGAAAGAAAATTGGAAAATAGGATTTTATGGCTTGAGAATCCTATATGAGGTATATGCAGATTTTTGATGAGGGTTTTGATTATTGATGATGAAATTGTAAGAGTTGGCATTTTTTGATGATATTAAATGCATTAATTAGTGAAGTGTAAACAATTAAAATAAATTATTTATAAATTTAAGTAATGTTATTCTTTCAATATCATTATACCGAAATATTGGTATGAATTTTATTGTAGAATTTCTATCTTTTGTGTCGGCGGTTACTATTCATGAGTTACGAATATTACTCTTGAGATTAAAACTATATGTTGATCATATTATTTTTATCATCATTATTAACATTTTTATAAACCTGATGTTGAAATTCTCTTTCACTGGAGAGAGTAAAGATGGGTAGATTATTGGTATGATCATGACTAGGGTTCTCTTTGGCCTGTAGTGCAAAGTTGAATTGTGGACTGGTATGATCATGACCATTGAATTTATAATTGAATATCTTAAGCTTAAGTGCAAAGGTGAATTGATCAACATGGTTATAATTATTGTTTATTAAATTCTGAAATGATTATATATTTCTTTGAGATATGAATATATTTGGCCTGTAGTGCAAATATGAATTGTTGATGAATATCTTTGGCCTGTAGTGTAAAGATGAAATGTTTGTTGAATATCTTTGGCCTGTAGTGCAAAGATGAACTGTTGTTGAATATCTTTGGCCCGTAGTGCAAAAGATGGTTTGTTGATGAATATCTTTGGCTGTAGTGCAAAGATGAACTGTTGTTGAATATCTTGGCATGTAGTGCAAAGATGAACTGTTGTTGAATATCTTTGGCCCGTAGTGCAAAGATGGTTTGTTGTTGAATATCTTTGGCCCGTAGTGCAAAGATGGATTTGTTAGTATGATTATAAACAGGAATTGTGATTTGGTATAACCATGATCTTTGATGTTTCAGGTAAAGACAGGTGATGAAATATTCTTCGTCCTGGGTGCGAAGAAAAATTTATAGTCACATATATGATTATGAGTTATTAATATGATTGTGGAAAGGAACTGTTGAGTGATGTTACATGGATAAAATATTGTTGGGGGATTTTTAACATGGAGAGAAGATAATAGATTTATCGTCTATTTGACTCTTTTTATGGATTGCTCGTTCCGCTGCAACTATGGTTGAAATTTTTATCATTTACATATGTTCTAAATCTCTGATTTATTGTTGATGAAGATACTGATAATTTATTTATCTTTTAGTCATGATATTCTTGACTGAGCTAGTTGTGCTCACCCTTTTGCTTCACAATTCCTTTCAGGTAATAAGAGTGTAGCTGGGTCGAGCGCGAGGGTAAAGGGGAAATAGAACGGTGGTCTCTAGCTGTGGATGTCTCCCGAAGCAGTATAGAAAAGTTCATTTAGTAGTTATATTTGGTGAATCCAATAGGGTAAGGTGTACCAACGTTGGAAGAGTGGTTTGCCACTATCATACAAGATGTCTAACGACATACAACCTCGTGTCATCATAAGACAGGGATGTGCTCATCCACTTGCTGAGTATATATACGAGCACTACCTATATAATCTTGGTGTTTGTTTAAAGTATAATTCTCAGTTAGATACAGTGGAGATAATGATAAGTCAAGAGAAGACTCACCATTGGGAGAATATGATAGAAATCTTCTCGTTTTTCTTTGGGGGTCTATTGGGTCAACCAAGGATAATTCTGTGGCCATATGATATCTATCATAACCTAGACGCGTGGCCTCCCATGTACGAAGGTTTCCTTGAGCACTTCCCAAAGATTCTAATGTTCTAAAACAGTTTTTGACTATACCTTTATGTAAGGTGTTATTGTGAGGTGATGTCCACGGTTGGAACATGAGTCACATTTGTATATATTTGTATCCAAACTCACAGCATATGTGTTGTTGTATTTTGCACGACAATTGTTGTAAGTAAAGTAGTAGTTGTATTTCTGTACCATGTATTTGACGACTCAGAATGGGTTGGATGGAATGGACCTATTTGGGGTTGTCACAAAACACAACGTAACTTTGGTTCTTCACTATTTTTCTATCCAATAAATAACAATATATTATTCCAATACAAGGGCAATATTAAACAAATGATATTATAGTTAATGTTATATAATTATTACCTTAATATTTGTACACAATCTTTAAAACAACCTATATTAAGGAACGGAAGAAGTACTATTTAAGAGAGTGTGTTATTTAGAGGAGTGCACTTATATATATAGAGGAGAGTATCAAGTGTATATCCCTTTATTTAATATACATTGCTCACTACTTTTAGCGACGGATCAGGCGACGGTTCGATCTGTTGCGTATATCAGAGA